>JALJCO010012772.1:0-162500 GCA_023101725.1 Atherinomorus stipes
CTCTCAATAGGGTTCAGGTCAGGTGAAGGAAGCCGTGTCATTATTCTTTCATCCTTAAGGCCCTTGAGGTCAGAGTACTTAAACACATCAGATGGAGCATTGTCCTGCATAGAAATCACAGTCCTTTTGAAAGATGCAGGCTTTTTCATGTACCACTGTGTAAAAGTGTCCTCTAGAAATTGACAGTAGGTTTTGGAGCTCAGTTTGACTCCATCTTTTACCTGGCAAGGCCCAACCATCTTATACCACAAAACCCCCAGCGGAGAAGAGCTCCCCTATAATGGCCACGGGAGCCCCTCTCACATAAACGAAAAACCCTGGTCAGCCCAGTCTTGGCATCTTGTTCAGTCATGGTTGGGTTTTAGCTTTTCTTACCTTAGCCATGTCTCTGAGCACTGAACAGCTTTTACTTCTGGATATTCTAGTCAGGTTACAGTTTTGGAACAGGACAACACTAGAGGATAATGGCTTCCTGTTAGCTTTTCGTTTGATTCTTCTAAAATGTTTGGAAGTTAATGTGTGTCTTTTTCTCTCAACACCTTTCTTGTGACCTTTTTGGAGATTTGCAACAAAACGTTTGATGGTGTGGTCACGTCCTCATATCTTGGACATTTTAAAGGCACTATAGAAGATGTTTTCGGCATTTCAGAAATCAGAGGCTGTTAGCAAGTTCTTGAATAATGCACATGCGCAAGACCAACCTGCTAGATTCACAGCTCCCTCCTCTGGTCACAGAATAACGTGCACGAGCCACTCCGGTGTTTAGCAGACAGCAGGGACTGATTTCCCTTCATGTCACAAACGCAAGTAAACGCAATGTTGTCTGAACGTCACTAACTGCTGGCAGAATGATGTTAGCTACCTGCTGTAAATGTCAGATGAGTGCGCACAGCTATCGCAACGTTACTGTTGCCAATGAATCACTCTCATTGATAAGTCCTATTACCCGTTCTTACTACGGTAGTAAAAGTGATTGATGAGCCAGTAGACAAATGAAAAAGTTAAGGAATGCAGAGATAATTGGAGGATGTTTGTTCAATCCCATCACTTTCACAGCTGATGTATAATAATATGTATATATTTAAAGCTTTTAATCAATCATAGCATATGGGGTAGCGAACCCAATTTGACTGAATATTGTCAAAATGGTTGAAAAACACATCTTCTATAATGCTTTTAAGAGTGCTGCATCTTTCAAAAGATAATTTTTTACTTCTCAAAGTCTGCTACATTTCTTTTCTGGCCCATTTTGCCCCCAAAAAAAGCAACAGCCTAATAATTGCGCACACCTGATATACAGTGGAATGTTGGTCTTCTGAGGCCACTCCCTCCCGTAATACACAAATGCACATCAGGTTGTATGGTTACATCCAACAGGCAATCAAGTTTATACACATCAGAGCTGGAAAATTTACATTGAAATGACAGCATGGTCAAAACTCTCACTTGCCTAATAATTGACCTATATGGCTAAACCGCGCCCCAAGACGCAATGAGCCCATCACAGTGCCCACAGCTAACTCAATACACTCGGACATTCTCTGCTTGAACGTCCATTGAACAGCATTTAAATTAGTCTGTTTTTGTTCATTTTTATGTGCTTTTATGTGTTTTTAAAATGGTCAAACAGTGTGCATGGGGTACATGCAACTCCGACACTAGGTACCCTGAGAGGCTGGGCGACAGGGTGTATTTTTTCCCTTTCCCAAGCCACATCTCGAAATGAGAAAAGTGTCTGCTTTGGATAAAGTTATGCAGCAGACCACAACATCAACTGAGCATGGATAAAATTAACAAGGATGTCTACATCTGTTCTAAGGTAAGTCTACATCGTATTTCAGGCAACATATTGTCACTTTGCTGGAATAAAATATGAAGTTATCTTTAACATCCCTAACATTAGTTCAAGTTAGCTAACACTAGCCAACATGATAATTTTTGTACTTTGGTAATGGTACATAAGAGGTCAGCTATAGCTGTCGTGTAGTATAGGTGTCATGTAGTAAGGTCAGTAACGACACGCCTCTGGCTTCGAAGCTGCAGCCAGACTCTACTCCACTCCAGTGGCTGTTTAATCAGTTTTTGGCAGACAATAACTTTTTGGCACAACTTCAGTCGTGCAGTAGTTTGTGCAAGAAACTGAGGGAGCGCACACTAGTCGCATTCCAGAGACTTCACAGTCTTCATTTCTACTCGCAGTTTCAAACTTACGGGGAGGGGGGGGGGGGGGGGGGGGGTGGGGGGTTGCACTGGGGGGGGGGGGGGATGGCTAAACAAGAAAAAAAGAGGGACCCTTTTTTGCGGGGGGAGTATACAAAATATTGGGTCTGGGGTGTTCCGGGGGAGGGGGGGGGGGAAGGGGCCCTTGGGGAAGGCCGCCCGCCCGCCCGGGGTTAGTGGGGTTTTTTTTGTTTGTTTGGGTTTTTCTTTACCTTGTCATGGTCTCTCTGTCTGATCCCGCGTCTGCTGTCCATGTTGACAGCTGTCATATCCCAAGACGTCACATAGTGCCTGTCACCTAATGTTGATTGTTTGTCCGAGTGAGTGGAGGGGGTGTGGCTTAGCCATAGGTCAATTGTGCACACAGTGTAGAGAATTTCTTTTCGTGTTGAAACAACAGACGGTGGAGACAAATGTTGATTTATTTACAACTGGCAAAGTTTTCATTGGAATGTAAAAGAATCCATCCATTGCATACCCACTTATTCCAATGCAGGGTCGCAGGGGACTGGAGTCTATTCCAGCAGCACCAGGCGAGAGGCAGGGTACACCCTGGACAGGCTGCCAGTCCATTGCAGCACTGGGATGTAAAAGCAGTGGCAGAAAAATAAATTGACTTTCATTTAGGCAATGTGCAGTTTGAATCCCACGGGATGATATTAGGTTTATGCTTGTTTCCACTCTTGCTAAGCCACCAAACTGTTTGTTTCTTGCAACAAAACTAGTGAGATTTATTGTAGGTACAAAAACAACTCAAGAAAAGACATTAGCTTTGCTTTCATAAAGTTAACCCTCCATTTTCAATAAAAAATGTATTTAGAGTAAGATGGGTCCCATATTACATGCTGTTAGAAAAATACAGAACTAATTTGAACCTATAGTTAATCCTAGTCATGAGACCATACCGTTTTATGAAACATTGTCAACACTGCAGATAACTGTTTTTTATTTGGGTGAAGATACAAGGTTGATGCCTCCGGGGATAGTTTGGAGACATATTTCATGTAGACATTCCTCTAGATGAAAAAGAGCATAGAGGATCATCAGACTGAATTCCCGTGGGCTGTCGTTATTCCTCTCATGTGGGTCATTGTGATTCTTTGTATGTTCTGTGAAGGCCAGTGTTGCATACCTCAGCCTATTTTCATGTCCTTTGATGATGAATGACTTATGTTTGAACTGCCAATTGTCCTTCTTTTCCCTGTGCTGAAAATGTAGTTGAACATTCAACCATTTTTAAAAAGTCCACCATTGTATAGTTGAACTGTTATCTGTAAGATGTAACGGATCAACTGAAATGTGGACTTGCCAGTATTAAGGTTTAAAACCACACATTTCTACCAGCTTAACCCTTTGATAGATCAATTTGTTTGCTTAATAGTCTAATTTGGGTTATTTTAAACCTTAGAACAGAAAAATATTCATTTTTGTGTGTAGATGTAGCTGTGCAATTATGAACCTGCCAGCGTAATCTCCTGAGTAAGCTTAGTTTTTCAGCCTTAAACCTCCAACAAAAAGAAGTATAGGAATTTACAGCTGGTGTAACAACTTACTTTGTAGAAAGATCTGCAAGCTGTTTGAAGAGCTCAAAGAAATGTTTCTGCTTTAGAGAAATGCCCCCTTGTTTGCCTTTCTTTTTTTTTTTCACCCCCAACGTTTCATATTGGAGCTTTACTTGTTGGTTTTATTTCTTTCCTTTCCAGTCTATTTTTTTTTTCTGCATGCCATCTTTAAATCTCAGATAACTTTTCTCTCAGGGGTTTTATTTAGTTTCAGTAAATTAACTTTGTAATACAGAATGGTAATAAATGTGTGAAGGAATAATAGTCAAATGGTAAATGGACTGTACTCATAGTGCTTTTGTATCACATGTCTATATGTCAGATTCACCCATAGATTCATATCTTGATGGGCACATCAGGAGGCAACATGGGGTTCCGTGTCTTACCCAAGGACACTTCGGCATGCAGCCCAGGGAAGCTGAATCGAGCCACCGACTATCCAATTGACAGACTACTGCTGTTCCACCTGAGCTATCATCATCAACTTCATTTCTGGTGTATGTAGTTATGAATTACTTGACATAAACTGCTTTATAACATAAATGTTGTTCCAACCTTAGTGCATATTTGTTCTGACTGTTGTACTTTAATATTAGCTTTGCAACTTTTTACGTAAGGTATTTGCTGGATCTAAGCCGGTATCATCAAATACTGTACCATTAAACTAGCAAGTCTGAGTGGTATCTGCTAAGTTTAGTTACATAAAGTTCCTCATAACAAGAAGAAAGCCCCGTACTGTGCTCTTTGCAGGTCTTGCCCAGCTCAGACTATTTTCAGTGAAAGTGGTAATCATGAAAAGTGCTCTCAAACAGATCAGCATTAGAAGTTAAAGGAGCGAGCAAGAGGATGAGAAAACTGTAATCTGTAGTGGCAGTTAGCAAAGAGCCAAACCAGAAGAGAAACAAAACCCAATACCTGTAAAGTACTTAGGTGTGTCCAATTACGTATCAGCTGGATCACCAGCAAGAGGAGAAAATGCCCAGTACCTTCTGTGTTACTCCAATAGCAAACTTTTAAAGTAAGGATATTACGCTTGAAAAGAAAGACACTGACAAGATAACTGGCTGTAGGTGGTGCAGACTACCTTATGTAACAATGTAGAAATTCCTTAAAAGAATATGAGTAAAAAAGTATGGTGTAAAGTGTATTTTTATCTCAAGTTAGAATCAGGTGGCCCACAAGGCAGCAAACTCTACTAAGACATGCAAATGCAGCACTTCCTTGGATTTGTTGTCACCAGACTTTGTCAGAAAGTTGAAATAAAGGAAAAAGACTATAAAATATTTCACCTAAAATAGATCACAGATCATATAGTTTTATCTTAATGTGAGCAATGATGACCACATCTTCTGTACCTCGAGAAAAAAAAAATCTCAGCCAGTTGTAAGGAATCCAACGATTTCCAGTCCAGGTGCTATATTGACCCAATCGATACACTTAACAGTCAGATCTGCGCTCTGTCACATGAGGATTTCTGTCAGACTTACCTCCACAGCAATTTTAAAATACATTGCTTCAGGCATTTCTTCTAGGTATCTGATTTGAAGAAGTATTGAATTGGAACATCCCTGGCAACCTGGCTAATTCTGCATTTGCAACTGTTCTTATTGAGGCTAAAAAGATTTTCTACTAACCAAAACTATTGGTAAATTATACATTTACGAATAATAAACTATTAAAATGACTGTACTCTTTGTACTGTATAAATCTATCCGGTTTGCATCGGTTTGGCTATGCAGTTCATTTTATTGCAAATGAGCATCTTCATCATATTCCTTTGCAAAGGACAGACTACTGAGTGTCATTCAATTCCCATTAAATTAATCCCCCCACATTTTTGTATGATGAAAAAAGATTTTTTTAAAAAAAAGATTAAACTAACCTGTATATAATTGTAATAATATAAATTTTGAAAGAAAAAAAAATGATAATGAAAGGGGTCATCTGGGTAATTATTTGACTATTCAGTTAGGTAAAAACAAACAGCTGTTCAACAGTAAGCGGAAATTTTATGATGTCAGCCAGAATATCTATATCTATGTAGTTATTTTTTAATGTAATGGTCATTCCTAGCTATTTGCATTTATAAAAGAAGGGTGTGGAGCAAAATAGCAAGCATAAAAGAAGAAAATGCTGTCCTGTATTGCCTCTGAGGTGTTATAGCCAAACATCAGCTTCGGAGGTGTCTGCATTTTAAAGGAAAGGGATTTGCTTTGGGCGCACTGCACTGCTTATAAGTTAGAGGATTATCCAGGACCAAGCTGTGGATAGTCAGTTAGGTGTGGGCAAGTATGTGAATGCTTGCAAGAAAGTGAATGTCTGAGAGGAGGTGAGAGATGAGCACAGAGGCAGAGCTTGTGCACAGCCTTGAAGAGTGTAAACAACCTTGTGTGCAGCACAGCACCTCAGGGTGTGAAAGTCTGAGGGAGAGACTGCTTTACGGGGTAGCTTCAGTTATGCTCAGATGGAGCTTCCTGAACTCAATTTGCCCCTAAGGCTTTATTGGCTTCATGTCAAACCAAGTCACAGATTTGTTAACCTGATTATGAAAACAGAATTTGAACAGAGGTGCACCACAATGAAAACAAGTCCATATCAAATCCTCAGAACTATACATGTACATTCAGTGCTTTATTTTTTTTCTAACATATTGCTTTATTATTCCTTTTTCTGACTTTGCTGAGTATTTCTCAGCAAACATTCCTTAATGTGTACTTTTCATCAGCAATGCAATCTCTGCATTCAGAAAGAAAAGGGAAAAAAACATTGCACCATCTGCTGGTAGCCAGCAGAAATCCATTCGTCAAGGTAATTAACAGAGAACGGGACTTTTCCCTGCAGCCACTCATTTTGCAGTGCTACCAGCAAATGTAACACTATAATGAAAGCTACTCTGGTATACTTTGTCTCTTTAATTTCATCATAGTCACTTGTCATCTCTTCACAAGTGACATTTTGTTGAGCGCTGGGAAACTTCCCCAAGGATGTTAAAATGCATGACCTTTATGGTCGTTACCTTGAAGGAATAGTTCACCCACAGAATGAATTAACTTAATTTTCCACTTACCCTCATGGTGAGCAAGACTCTGGAGCACTTTTATTAATATCTCAAATGCAGCCAGCGATCAGGAAGGCTTCTCTTTTTCCCCCAACTTTCATATAATGGAGTTCGCTGGGGCCCGAGCCAAAAAGGCCCATAAAAGTCCACAAAACTCAATATTCCTCCATACTGCTCATCCAATGTAATCCAAGTGTCCTGAATGTGTAGTGTCCATAATTTACTCGAAATGACATAATTTAGTACATTTTTAGAGCCTAAACAGTGCTATGTCCTTTTTCCTGCAAGCGCGCCGAAGCGCATTTGCGACACTACGGAAGCCTCAGCGTTCAGAGCCTACTCTGCCGTTAATGCAAGCGTAGAAGAAGAAATTCGCTGTTTGCATTGTGCTAAGAGCAACAGAGCTGCAGACAAATGGGGTTGGATATTGATTTAAAACAAAGAAAGAAAGAAAAAGAGAGCGCGCAATCTCGTCTGCTGTGGCTTTCATAGTTTCATGAACGTACCTGTATATCTACATGTATATATACAGATACAGTATATATATATATATATATATCTGTATATATATATATCACCAGTATAACACATTACCAAAAACAAAGACTAAAAGAAGAGATTGTAAAAACGTAAAGCATTTTCTACTGTGTGGTCCTGTGGTCCTATGTTAAATGACATCACAAAGATCTTCTACAAGTCTGTTGTGGAAAGTGCATTTAGCTTTGCAGCCATCTGCTGGGGCAGCAGCATCAGAACCAGAGACTTGAAGAAACTAAAGCTGATCAAGAAAGCTGGTTCTGTGCTGGGTATAACTGGAGCCGCTGGAGGTGATAGTTCAAAAAAGAAGCACAAGCTGATGAAGATGATGGAGGACTCTTCCCATCCTCTCCACAAAACGGTGATCAACAGTGTGTTCAGTGGGAGGCTGCGTCAGGTTCGCTGTAGGACGGAGAGATACAGAAATTCATTCCTGCCAGCAGCCATCACCCTAAAGAACAAGACTGACTGACTTTTTTGTTTATTTAAAAAAAAAAAAAAAAAAAGAGTGAGCTTTTACAATACTGAATTTCCCTTCTGGGATAAATAAAGTATTTTTCATTTCATTTCATTTCATAGAGAACCATTCATTGTGTTTATTCCATTAAAAAAAAAAGAAGAAACTTATTTTCTGTAAGTGTGTTGCTTAAAACTAATGCATGACTTCTGATGGGGAGCTTGACAACATGTGATGTCTATAGATAGGAACCAACTCCTTGGCAACTGTATCTTATTTATGTATTCATCTTTTTTTTTCTTTGTCTGGAAATATACCTTTAGAGTTTAAAGCCCATCACAGCACTGACATATGTTTTTTTTTTATTTACATATGAACACAAAGACTTCATGATGTTGTCAAGGGAAAGGGAAAATATTTCCCTTACCCCCCCCCCCCCCCCCCCCCCCAACACACACACACACACACACACACACACACACGCACACACATTGATTTCACAGAAAAGAGCTGTGACGACTGTTTTGTGCCTTGAGGCAATTGTTGTATGCTTTATGCATAGCCTAGATAACACTTTTTACAAGATATAGTTTTGCAGACAAGAACAGATTTGTTCTGAGATGCAAACAAGCCTCCACATGAAATGTACGCTGTTCAAGGCCAAACACTTCCATGGTCATATAAGGAGATGAGGGCAGGCCAAAAACATGTATTGTGTGCCTTGGCTCCAGATCTGAAAATATTGAATGAGTTTGTAAAAAGGAAGACTTGAAACCTGAGGAAAGACCCAATATAAAGAAAAACACCATTATTTCCATTACTTCACCAGACAATAAAGGTTACACGTGATTCATCATAACATCATGAGAGAATGATGTTTTTGAGTCTCGATGCTCATTGTTTTTCAGGTCAGTCATGAGTCAAACTGGCCCGACTCAGAAAAAAAAAGGATCAACTTCTAAACTCCCATATTTTAATACAATTATGACATTTATCATCCAAATCAGATGCATATCTTTATTCAATTAACAGGTGAAATATTAACTTTTTTTTTACACTTAAGTGTAAAAATGGATTTATTTACATCCCTTTTGTACTAGCAAGATGTTTTTACTGTCTTTCTTACATTAGCTAAACTAAATGAATTTGGAATATATGACAAGTTTTGTGCTTACAGTCAATAGTCAGCAAGAAATCCAGGTGTTAATCTTGTTTGCAGCATTGTATGCTACACAGCAGGCTGCATACTTATGCACTCTGGGGATTTAGTGTGCTCATACTGTGGCAAATTGTAAGAATCCTTTTTTATCTGGATTTAGTCAATTCGTTTGACGAATAATTGAAGTATGTGAAGTTTCTTATATTGCAAAGTTTATCATATACCAGTGCAAATGGAGATGTCTGTTAAGGACTTAAATGCCTGAAGAAAATTTACACTTGAATACCAGCAAGATAAGTGACATAGTAGATGTTTCAGACAACGGGTGTGAAATAAATACGCATTTTCCTCTGGTTACTGCTTATTGAAGTGGTTTTTTTTTTTCATTTCAGCTCTCAAACAAATAAAGCTGAAATTCATCATATCTTTCACAGCACATATATTTTCACATATAAATATGTTTCAGTGAAGTACTGATTGAGTGCCTGGCTCTTTATTCCATGTCACAGCCCAACATAGTGCGTTGCACCTTTTTCCTGATATTTCCATTGCTACTGTAAGAAACAATACATTTTACAAAATCCTGGGAGTTTCAGACACTACAAATATGATGCCATAGATATTGAAACATATAAATAACACACAGTCTGTAAAGTTCACTTTATTAAATGTTTTCTGGAAAAAAAAAAAAGAATTTGTCAGAGACAATGGAGAGAAATGGCATAATTGGAATGCTGTCTCATCAAATGGATGTACTTTAAATAGTAAATGCTGCCAACTCTAGTACAAAAATAACACTGCGTTCTACTGTATGCTGCATGTTTAACAAGTAAATGATTTGACAGGCTGTCTCTTTTTAGCATTCAGACAGATACTAGGGTTGCTTTAACACGGGCAGATCATACACTGCTGAACATATCAAAAACAAAAAAGGAAAAGAAACTTTTAGAAAATTATAAGCAAATTGAAAACTTGAGTTAATGTTGTTGTTAATAGTTGCTTTTTTATTTTAAGAGTGGATGTTCATTGGTGACAGTGTTAAATATTTATCTGGGATGCTACTTTGAGGTGAGACATCCTGTCTTTACAATTCAAAATGGATTTCCCCATCACACCCACTGAAGATAACACAAAGAGCCTCATACAATGTGAGGATGTCAGTTATCACAGACATGGTTTGTTTTTAGGCTAAAGAGGTATTTTAGGGTAAAAGTCAATGGTATAAAGCCAATAAATCAAATGAACTGTCTCTGATTTGACGTGATACATTTTGTCTGTGATGGCAGCAGAATCGAAACTAATGACTATTTGATATAAAAACAAGGATACAAAACAAATCTTGTCCCTTAACTCAGAATTGTCCCAGTTCTTCAAATACATTATGAACAAATCAGGTAATAATTCAAAGTAAGAATATTATACAACACTTACAAAAACAAGAAAGAAAAAATAATCTTGGTAAAAATGACTTATAGACAATACATACAAGTTAACCTCATCATATTGCACAAATACTCAAGTGGCAATTTGTACTGGCCCTCTTTGTTGTGTCTTGACAAAAATGCATAAAAAAATCAGGCTTGCACCCACGAAAATGGAGAAAAATGTACATATTTGCACATGTATATGGCGGGGAATAAGCTACATATCTCACATACGATGAGAAAAGATTTGATAAAGTTGCTGATTTGAACATCATTGAGGTTATATTAAAAGGTGAATAAATTAGATTATTTTAACAATCCAAATCGGAGGGTAAATAACTATTTGACATGTGAATATAATGTGTTATATATATATATATATATTTATATATCAGTAAAGTAAATCAGTGTATCACATAAATTTAAAAAAAAAAGTTAAACATCACAGTTTGAGTGCTTGTGTCGGTGTCATGTATTGTAATAAAAAACTGGACTTTTGTTTCTTGGTTACTGCACAAGACACCATGGGATGTATAGTGCCAAAAAAAAAGAAAAAAAACTATGCTAAATAATTTATCAGCATTCATTCTACAGTTTTTGCACTCCTAAAGGTCCCTAACATGCTACTATGTAAATTATGATGCAGACTACAACTGTAGAAATCAGTGGTTCATTTGAACAACTTAATGTACAAAATGATGCATCTCATGCCCTTTTATATTTTCCTTGGTAATTGACTTTTTAAAGATGTTTTGACTGTGTTAAAGCACATTTAGATGCCTTAGGTTTTTTTTGTTGTTTTCTCTTCTGTGCAACCAAAGTATGGCCTTACAGTAATAATTGCACTGTAGGGTCATCATGTGAGCTGCATTTACAGCTGACTTATACACATTTGTACTTTAACAGAAAATGAAAGGAAGAAAATGGTACATTTGAAATTTGATACAGAAACTGGACATCTGTCTATTTATTACTAAAAGGCTTTATATCTTAGTCTTTCAGTTTTACAAATACTAATATGGGTCAAATATTGTGATTATTCATTATTCCATACATCTAAATATTTTAAGCCAGCCTGTATCACAATCGGTCTTACAGTGAAAGTGCAAAGGTTTTTTTGTTGTTGTTGTTGCATGGGCCTCATTGTCTTATGTGGGAGTGCCCCAAAGATGTAGATAAAGGCACACCTGGTGAGGACTTTAGGGAGATTACCTCCACCCTTCTAAGGGGTGACCAAAAAATACATTTTTGGTTGAATAAAACCCTCATTTTTCTAATTACAAGGTGAACCATTTCTAATGTTTAGGTGAGATCAATGCTGGTTTTCTTTTCCTTTCTCTCTCTCTCCCTTTTTAATGAGCTAAATCTAAATGTAGTGGTGCTGCATTATATCTCATAAAAAATGAAGGAACTTGTCCACCTTTATCTTTTTTTTAAAAAAAATTGAGGAGATCATTAGGGACTGGTAAAAAGAAATTGAATTTAAGGAGGCAGGACAGACTTAGTGCCAAATTTTGCTCTTTGAATTTTTGTAAAGAATATAAAATGTGTAAAGCAAATTGGTAGATAATGGGATGAACATTAGCTGTCCCTGTTGAGAACGAATATAATGTAGTGGAAAACTGGCATTAAACTTGCACACTGACTATTTTGGGGAAGCACCACCCAGTAGACAAAGCTGTCTGAGTGGCGCTTAAGTCTACGTAGGAGTGTGATGTCTAAAACCTGATTTGGGCCATCATTATACTGTAGGCCCGTTCACTCAGCTCTGAATACAGAAATGCATCTTTACAAGTGACACTGTGCATTCCAAAACCAAAGCATTTTGAGCTCAAATTTATTATAAATTGCTTCCTATACAATAATTTAGAAAATTTCGGTGATTTATTCGTAAATGCATTACAATAATCTGTAATCTCAAATAAGCAGATGGGAAACTATTGAAATGATAGCACTGATTAATCTACTGTATGGCATAAAAATGGCACCATAACTTTGTTTTGTAAGCCACCAATGACCCACAGGGTCACTTTAGGGTTAACCTGGAGTGGCAAAGAATTAGACAATTAAAAACTAAATAAAACAAGTGATCAATTCACCAGAGAAATCTGGTTTTAAGTTTCAACTTATCCCCAAATTTCTTAATAATAAGAGGTAGAGAACCATTAACCTTGAACTCAAATTAATACAAATACCACGTGATGTCATTCCCTGGTTTAAGATCCAAAAATGTCAATCTTTTCCATTCATGTGATATTGTTGATGAGTTTTTGACCAAGGCAATGGCCCTTTATATTCTCGGCTCTCATTTGTTAGTAAAAGAGCTTTTCATCTGTTTTTCAAAGTCTGTCTTTTGACTTGTTTGTCTCCTGTTTAACAATTATTGTGCTGCCATCACACAAGCACAATTCATTGAAAGGAATGCTGTGAATTTCCTGTTAGCTCTTGGGGGATATGGTTTGTTTTTCCTGTTGCTTGGAGCCAAATCATTTTTTTCTCTTGCCCTCTCTGACTTCCTTTTTAAGAGTTTGACATTACAGATAGGCTGCAAAGGTGAGCATCAAAAGCTACAGGTTAGACTTCGGTTACTCATCATCTACAGTAGCCTTTACTATCCACAACTACAAACTCCCACATCATATCCTTTTCTGACATGTTAAGTCAAAAACCAAATTTATGTTTTATAAAGAGGAATTTAAAGTTTTGTTTTGTTTTGTTTTGTAGCATTAACATAAAAATGCACAAAAAACAAATACATGACTTTGAACAGAGCTGACATTGAAGTCTTAAGCCATGCTGCTGGTCGGTGTACTTTGGGTGCTTCCAATGCTAGCATTGGCGCTGCTATTCTCAGAGGGGGATGGGTTGGTGGAAACAGGTTGTCGTTTTGCTCTTGAGCAGGGACATCCTAAAGAAGAAGATACAAACCAGTAAGAATTTGATGGCAAAAAAGTATTTAAAAAAAAAAGAAGAAAAGAAAAGAACAGAAAAGTAAAGAAAAGAAAGAGGAAAAGTTCCAATTTCTTACCTGGAAGACTGGCTGCAGTGGAGCTCATGTCCAGTCCAGTTGGGTATCCTGAGTTTAACAGAATGAGCCCATTTAAAATCTCGACATTAATCTACATTGAAGCAGAAATTCTGCATCCTCAGCATGCATTTACCTGTTTTAATTTTGATGAACCACAGAGCTCCAATGAGTAATACTCCAATCAGGAAACCTCCAAAAGCAATGCCCAGAACACCAGATAGGCGAAAATCAAAGCACGGTGAGGCTGAAATGTAAATATGAAAAACCAAGTATGAAAGAGTCAGTTAAACTACAGCCACGAGCCAACGATGGTGACAACCATTCATTCCAACACATTCAAATAAATGTACAGAAATGTAAAATGTGAAATTAGACATGGTGTATTTTGGTGATGTGACCCAGTGAAGCTTATGTAATGCTTGATAAATATAAGTGAGTTGGAGTGCTATTTGTTTTGTGGCAGTAGTATCCTGCAGTCGCAGTACTATTCTGAATTACTCAAGCTGTTCAATCTGTAATGACACAGTAAAATAATAAATTAATCCTGTAAAACAGCTCAAGTTTCTTATGTAAACCCAGCAGTATTCATGCAGAAAGACCTCACTGAAAATGTCCCAGTTATCTGGTCTTTACGTACATTTACAAGTTTGTTCCTTGACTCGTGGAGCATTGTTGTCTGGTTTTTGAAGATTATCCTCTGATAGCCAAAACTGCATTAAGGTAATGAATTTTCCAAAATAAAAAATAAAAATAAAAAACCTTTTTACATACTGTACCATTCAAATAAACTAAATAAATCTGATGCAACTCAGGAAAGAAAAACATCTCTTGAATGATAAAAGTCAGCAGACACTGTTATATGTTTGTGACAGAACCTTCATTATTTTCCTAAACGTAACATAAAATATGCAGCTGCTACACAGAAAAGCATGTTCACTAAAATAATCTCTAAAGGAGGGTTAGAGAACGAAAGCATACAAATACTCAACAATTGCTCAATTTTTTAATGTTCAGTACTGCGCCACAAGCATACTGTGATAGGCTTGCACGGCCATGCTTGAAGTTTTGGATATTTCACCATTCCATGGCAAAGCAGTATAAATTCTAAAAGATGTTGTAAAATAGATCGATTACAGTGTTCCTCGTCATTTGTCACCAGTTGAAAGTTAATTGGACAAATGAACAATTAATCTATGACAGCTTCTTTCTCAGCTAGAGATCTACCACATGTTTTTGAATCTCAAAAAGAATATATATATATATATACCTCAACGGTAGTATCAGCGTTTATATCATTATTGAGTTTGCATGCTCTGTATCTGAATCTGTCCAACTATTTTCTTACTTAAATCTAAACCAAAATATGAATCTGCGTGTTGTGCTGAATACTAAGCAAAATTGTGTGTACAGTATACATGTTTTTCCTTCTCTCCTGTCTCTACTGCCTGCAAAAACATTTCCAAAAGCACCCAGAATATTTGTAAGAAACTAATCATCACCTGTGCATGAGTTTCTCTCACCTGCCTCTGCAACCTCCTGCCTCCTGGTGAAACAAGCTAATCTAGGGACTGTTCTTGGATTCATAAAATACTGCTTTCCTCCCCTGCAGTACACTAAAGCAGCGGCTTCAGAGACAGAAAACACTGACTGTTTTGTAGAAACCTGCCTCTAATCTAAGGTAAAATCATTGAAATAATGGCGTGGGTAGGATAACTCAAGCTGCGGTGAGCTGGGATGAAAACATACATTATTTAAACTAAAATGAATGGGCACTACATCACAGTAAAACATATGTGTAGGGCTGTGTTTAAGATTATAGCAAATGCTACCATGTAATTTGATTGAACAATTTAAAAAATTGTGTACATATATATATATATATATATATATATATATATATATAATCTAAATAACCCAGAGCACTGAAACAGTGACATCATGTGGGCATTTGTGCTATCTGCATTCCAAAGAACAAAATTAGTCTTTTGATCCCAGAGTAAAAACCATTTCTTGACCCTAAATGGGCCAGAAACATCACAGCAACTTGAGTAGGCTTTCTCGAGAGGCTTGTTTGCTCCAATCAGTGGTTGTGTAAGTGAGGCTTTGACAGCAAAGCTGAATAAACAGGAGCAGGAAGCAGAAGCTCCAGTGCAGGTGGAGAGGAGGAGAGAGACAGCAGGCCTGTGGTGCGACTCCCTGACCTCTGCATGAAAACTACCAAACAGGAAGGATTGCTGAATGGACCACTCAGTCCTGCCCACCAAAGCTTTGCTACAGAATGCACTCTGCTGGCCCTGCTTATATATAGTAACTCTGTATCTCTGTTACCGGCAAAAATGAAGACAAACAGGACTCAAGGTAACACAGATGAGTTGTTAATTCAACCTACATGCAACACTTGCATTCCAGCCTTTGTCTTTCTGTGGTACAAAAGAGAAGGGGGCATAAAGGAAACTTAAACATAAACAAATCCATTGTCAGTTTTACAAAAATATTTCATTCATCATTGTATTCATAAATTATCTGTTTCCTTGTGTATTTTTATTCAGTGAATCAGCTGAAATTTTCAACACATTAATTATCATCTGCGGAAACTACTCTTTCTTTTACTGAAGACATCTTTCCTTATTTGAGTCAAATGTGTTGATTAGTCTCACAATAGCACAAAGCCCACCAGCGCCTGTGTTTGGACAGCAGTATAGTCAGACCTCTCGGAAACACAAAGGACTTTGCTCCCCCCACTCCTTCCCCTGAGGGCCATTACGTCTGATTGTGGCCACAAGGTCAGCGTGCAGACCTTCCTAAAGGACGAGGCCCTGCCCTGCAACTGCTTACTGGTTTCACTGCATATCCTGAGTTTACTGCTATGACAACCGCCTGTGCAGCATGTGGTGTGTGCTGTAAGCAATACTAGAAATGAAAATTATAGCAGCAAGCGGCAACTCTTTGACGAAACACCAGGCTAGCAATTAAGTCCTGGAGGCATAAAAGGTAATTTAAAAGTTTTAGTTATTTGTTTGAGAGTTCACAGAGTTTATTGTTAGTGATTTAATTGTAATTTTTCATCTTCACATGAAGGATTTGTTTTTTATATATATAAAAGAGAGAAAAAGAGATTTTAAATCATTTTAAACTTGGAGTGATTTTGAAAATGAGCTGATTGATGTTTTGGAGTGAACTCACTTGGTGTTTGCAGACATGGTGGTGCAACCTCCAGATTCCTCCTTACTCTTCCTCCATCTACGCAATTCTGGGGGAAAAAAACAACAAAAACAAGCAGTTTATCAATACAGTCAAAGGATCACAACATCATTCCAACCCAGACACACACCCATTCCCAAACAAAAATTGCATAATTAAAAGCTATATCCAAATGGCTGAAGGACGAAGGACTCCTCTTGTTCAAATCTAATCTAACAGTTAACTCAAAAGCTGTGTCATTGACAGGTTTGGGCTTCTCCTTCAAAATCTATTCATCAATGAAATGACTGAATTTCTGGTGTTAAATCTGCATTTTGCATTTGCATGTAAGAGCTGCTGCTGTGAAGCCAAGACATGTTGTTGATGGAGCTCTCAGCGCAAGTGAAGCAGACCATCCTTAGGCTAAAAAACAAAACAAATCCATCAGAGATATAGCAGGAACATTGGGGGCAGCCAAATCAGTATTCTGGGACATAATGAGAGAAAAAGAACCCATAATCACAGAGCTGAAGACTGCTTCAGTCAAGGCCTGGCAAAGTATCACAAAGGACAAAAATCCACTCCATGGGGATTTTCAACAGGTTTAGACTTCAGGCAGGCAATACCTGCAAATGGTTTACAACAAAGATTTGCAAATGAACATTTTGCATGGCCATGCTAATTTGTCTAATCAGTTTTGAGCTCCTTTATGTTTGAAGTTTTCATCACTTCCTCTAATTTGGATCTAAATACTTTCAAATTAAAGCTGAGAGTCAGCACTTTGAGGGAACATTCCTTGTAAAACTTCCCCATGATTATTTATTTCATATATTGCAGCTAAATTAAAGAAAAAAAAAATCACTTGCTGTTAAAATTTGTCCAAACTCAATTGAATTGAAGCAGCAAAATGATACTTGGTAAATTCCTACCTCATTGAAGCAAAGTTTTACAGAACATTCCAGGTCCCATGTGGTGGACGTCAGCTCCTGGAGCTGGTCTAAGGAGAAGCTGAGTCGAGTGCGGTTTAGACAGGGACCTATGGAGCAGGCCTCTGGAATGAAGGGCAGTTCTTTCACTGCGGGGCATGACCCCTTAGAGTGCACATAGCAGCTGATCACCTCGATCCTCAAAACAATGCCCCCAAACGTATGCCCCGAAATCTACAGGAAACAGAAAAGAAATTAAATAAACTGCAGCTGAAAAGGAAAAACACAATAGTCTCTCAAATGGGTGTCAGATGGTTTAGGTCAACCATTACATATGCTGTAAAAAGACAACTTAAAAAATGCAGAAATGTATATAAAACAGTATCCTTTTCCATTTCTATATAACCATATTGAGCCAGGATATGGCAAAGCTGGTAAATTTGCAACAACACAGGAGGAAATCTTCTGCTGGTTTTTCATACCTTTATTTTATCTATTGTCATTAAAACTTTAATGACAGTAAGATGAGATAAGATGGTTTGGATATTATCTTTTTGGCTTGCCTCAGCATGGCTTGTTTACAGGTAGACAGCAGGGACCAGTGCTGTTATTATCTTTCATTATCCGCCTATTATCTTCCATGAAGTCTGTATGAGACAATAGTTTTGACTTCAGCTGGACAGAGAGGTTATCAAACAATGCCGTAATGCTGTCCTATTCAGCTCTCTGAGAGTTCCAGATTAAAAACCACCATAAAAAGTGAGAGCAGTGTTATCGTGTTAAAGAAAAAAAAAATTAGTGAGCTGTCAATAAAAGCATCGATCCTGACTTTCCATAGCCCTTTGATCCTCCGCTCTGGTAGAGGTGGACAGGAATTTGATGATGTTGTTTTGTAGCACATTCTACTTCCAATTTCTATGTGAAATAAAGGTGGCATGAAAAACGATAGATACTTTTTAAATTTAGGCAATTTTTCAAAAATAAAAAAATATAATTTTTGCCATTTAGGACCGCATGCACATCACATGCATGTAGTTTTATTTTACAAATCATAATGCAGCAAAACATGTTGCAAACTGCTCTGTAACTTTAAATATGATGTTTAATAAAAGCATAGCATCTGGGCATTTCATATAAGAATACTTTATCTTCCAGATTTGGCATGTCAAGTTTTCCACATGCAAGAAAGAAAACTGATGGGTGTTACTTTCTAAACCAACACATGTTTAGTTTAGGATGTGAAGCAGGTTTGTGGAATGGTATTCAGTCTGTGCACAGTAAGGTACGTGGAGTCTTCAGGAGTTCGCTGTGAGACCCTTATCTTCCCCAGTACATATGTTTACATATGCTTATTTGCTAGGGCAAAACACTGAACTATTTCCCTATCGTGCTCAGTTTAAGTGAATGGGGGGTGTGCACCGCAGAAAAAGGTGCAAAATATACTGCAATGACTGTGAACAAATGTGGTATCTACTGCTTTTAAATCCTTGTGAAGAAGGAAGGAAGGAAGGAAAGATGGATGGATGGATGGATGGATGGATGGATGGATGGATGGATGGATGGATGGATGGATGGATGGATGGATGGATGGATGGATGGATGGATGGATGGATGGATGGATGGATGGATGGATGGATGGATTCTTACCTCCGCATAGATTCTCTTATCACTCTGTACTTTGGTGTTGGGGTCCAGGGGAGAGCGATAGTCTGGGGAGTTGTACAGCTGCATCAGCAGAGGCATCTGATGAGGGGAATTAGTCGTCATGGTAGTGGCAGGCTTTGGTACTGTTTCTGTAACTGGAGGAGTCGTCCCTAAAATTCAATGAAATAAATAAAACATTACTAAACTTAACTCTATGAAGCATGCACTGCATGTGAGTGATGGATTTTGCACAACTCAGTCTACTTGTACTGCAGGTTTTTTTTTTTTTTCTTGAATAAGTTTTTACTTATATCATTTAAAAAATTAAAAGGGGAAGTTGTGAACTTTTTATACTCATACCTCCAAAGTTGTATGCTTTTCCAAGAACCAGGAAAATGTCTGAGTCGACATGTCTAATTTCAGTATAGCTGGTGAAAGAGTGAACTTTAAAATAATCCAGAGCCATCCCTTGCACGTCCACTGCATTGTCGCTTTGCTGTGTAATTTTACGATTTGGTGGGATTTCGTGTTGTAAGGGGGGCAGCCATATAGCATTGTTAGACTGTAGGAAAAAAGGACAAGTTTAATTAAATCACTTGTAATGCTGAACTGTCTTGTACAGGTAATAAAAACATCAAACACTGAAAAGTCAATCATGTGAAAAAACCCTGAAATCCTAAGTGAACTGTGTGGCTTGGCTGAGAGTATCATGACAGTGAGTGGAATAATGTGCCCTCATTTATCAACCAAACTATACTAAATTTCCATCCAACAAATGAAATTTAGAGTGGTCATGAGGACAAAAAAAACCTGTATTTATTAGATATACAGAGGTCAGTTGTATGCATGTTAGCAATCCCAATTTTTTTTTAAAAATCACTTAATGGGTCTGTTTATGGTTATTTGCATTCAGAAACACACTCAGTTAACAGCATATATAACAACTCTTAAGAAATTACACAGAAATCGCTTGTGTTCCTCTTTGGAGTAATGGAAAAGGAGACAGAAATTAATTGCTGCTGGGTTTTAACATATCTGTTTAATGGGGTTTATGCACAGTTTCTTTCTGGTTACGATAAACCAGCCCCATAAGTTCCAGCTCACAGCTGTCACGACGCAATCTGGACAAAACGGTATTTTATAACCATTCTCTCTAAGACCTGAAGCACATCACCATGGATTATATTCACCGGATATTTAAAAAAAAACACACAGCGACGTCTGCGAGAAAGCAGGAGAATGGCTTTAAGCTGTAGGCTATACAGTATAAAAAAACTTTATTCACGATGATGGAGGTAAGTAATAAGCTAGCAGTGGTAGCTCAGAAGCAGCATCATTAGAAGACAGTGAGACAGATATTATCTCGTCTGCCACGGTCTCTGTAGTTTCATGAACGCGCATTTGCGTGCATGCAGGAAATGCGATGTACTACTGTTTAGGCTCTAAAAATATACTAAATGACGATGTTTCGAGTAAATTCTGAATGCTACCCACATTACATTGTACGAGCAGTATGGAGGAATACTGACAAGTTTTTGTTGACTTTTATGGACCTTTTTGGCTTGGGCACAATCAAACTCCATTATATGAAAGTTGGGAGAAAAAGAGAAGCCTTCCTGATTGCCGGCTGCATTTGAGATATTAAAAAAGTGCCTCAGAGTCTTGCTCACCATGAGGGTAAGTGGAAAATAAAGTTACATCATTCTATGGGTGTACTATTGCTTTAACCTCACATTGAACAAAGAAATGTATTTGTAGTGTTCTTTGAGATAAATCATGGCTACTTATTGTGTTTTCTTAGGTTAGCACTAGGTGGATTTGTTAATAAGCCACCAGCTTACTACTTTTCTTACTACTTTTCTTTCTCAATTTCCAAGCACGGGCGCGGATTGCCTCGCTAGTTTCCACTGTCTCCAGTCTAGCTGTATGTTCCCATACACAGTCTACTCTCTCCAAGAGCATAACTGTTATAAACAAATAAAGCCGGAAAGGCGCCGGGTTTTAGCCTCCTTTCTCCTTCATCATTTGGCTCTTTGACGTCCTGTACTGTAAAGTGTCGACTGCAGACACAGGTGTGATGAAAAGATGAAGTTTCCCCTTCTGATGTTCACAATTCATCTCCTTTATAGTTGATCGTCTGAGGGAAATGTGTGAAAACTGACTGTAGAATTATATTTAGCTGACGAGGTACACAAGGGAACACGGCAGTGTTCATCTGTCGGATCTTCACCACTTAAACTTGTAAGATGGCTTCATCTCATACTACTATTATATCAGCCTAATATACTACACCGTACTATAGTATAATATACAGTGCTACTACATAATCAGTTAAAAGCAATATCTCATTCCTTTGTTTATCTCAGTGCAGCAATGTACTGCAACAAAGTTTCATACGGACTGAATAGGAAACTAGCTTATTGGAAACCAGAAGTAAACAAAAACGTGTTGTGCATAAATACCATTTACTTATAAAGCACTTATGCATAAAGAATGGTTGAGAAATGAGGGCCCTGGAATTTCTATGTAAGCTTACACCAAGCTTGGCGACTTGTGGATTGAGGACGGTCCAATTGGTGCCCTGAGGGCCCCTCAGGAACACACTGGTCTGATTCCTGTCCACACGCAGGAGTACATTGCTGCAATATAAAGAGTAATATATCACAAGAGAAAATTTGCCAACAGAAAATGCAACAAATTAAAAACAAAAAAGAAAAAAGATCATGTCTTATAAATATAAAACTTTACCGAATTTCTGAATTCTCTGGGATGTTGATGATGTGAAGCTCATCTTTATTAGCATTCTGTTGCTGCGGGATGCAGGATTTGAATGAGGAAGGATGTAACTCAATCTTCATAAAGTGCTTCTTAGACATATCTTCATTTTCAAGTATACATTCAGGGCGACCAGGCTTGGTACCTGTGAATCCACAAATATTTTTTCATCACTAATCATTAATTCTTAGTTAAGCAGAAATGACATGAAGAGGACATCAGCTCCAAAACTAGACAGTAATTCCGTTTTAATTCCTAACCGTATCAAAACTTCGAGGCTGTAATTTCTATTCAGACCTAAAAGATCAGCTTCACACTGTAACACAAAACATCCACGAAGCCTTCATTAAAAACTATTAAGGAACAGAGAGGGCATGTTTCAAAAGAATGAATAAAATGAAGTAAAAATACTTGGCGGAGGATTGAGTGAAGAGGCTGTATCACTGTCTAAAAGAAGGTTCACCAAGTAACTGCGGTGCCATAGCCCACACTAAAACATTGAACCAAATTATTTCATTAGCACTCACTTTTCTGTGAAAGATGCTTCAAGTGTAGTCTGGGCAGAATAAAGCTGACTATGCACTGTTGCATTTTGCTGTAAAACCTAATGATTCAGTTGAAGGGAGATCCCACAGAAGCTTACATACCATCACTCCAAAAGACAAGTAAAACGGCCACATTGAAAAACATAACAGCACGCAGTTTCCCAGCTCTTCTGTGAAAAATATGAGAGCATGTGAAGAATAATGTGCTCTTTGTAGTTAGAATTAGTCCTAAACTAGAATATAAAAGCAACTTATTTAACGTTGCCTTTTGCAGTTTAGAGAATTGCACAATTGTTAAACCACACTGCACAAGTCTTCAGCAGAAGTCCAAAAATGTTCCCTTAAAACAGAAACAAGACAAAAAAATATAAATCCTAGGACAATTGCAGCTGTTTGGGGGGATCATGAGTCAGTCATAACACCAGCTGAAACTAAATATGGTAAAAAAAAAAAAAAAATAGCAATTGGTTATATGCACAATTCCACTACTTCCTGAACTTCAGACAGCACCTTTGCCTCCTGTCTTTCATTATTGGACAAACTGATTAAACCAGGTGTGTCTGATCTCAATAACTGGCCAAACACACCTGGATTAATCTGTTTGTCCAATAATGAAAGACAGAAAGCAAAGGTGCTGTCTGAAGTTCAGGAAGTAGTGGAACTGTGCATATAGCCCATTAAATCCATTAATTAAGCTCAATTTAAACAAGACATAAATGACATTGGAACAGTATATGATTGACAAGACTGTTCAACGTCGTCTGTCACCTTTTGGCCTGGAGAGGGACAACAATTTGGAACAAAAACAAAAACGAGAGAGAAAAAAATAAAAAATAAAACATTACATAAAGCCACCATCACAACCAGATTTTGAGTATTACCACATTTTATTTCTTTTTCACAGCTTTGCTTAGGCTTACGCTGCCATAAAGAAGCTTTGCTTGGAAATAATTTTGCTTGCACTGAGAAACTCGCTGCTGTCCCTGATGGCAATAACATCTCATGATATCCTTAATGTCCACTCTTTACTCAGCCATGAATTCACTTTAAATCATAATGGCTTTGTGCCTCCATCTTCAGCATCAGTGGTCAATCGTCTGTGGCTTCCTCTCCAAATGTTTTCTCATATGTTATGACATCTTGTTAAAGGAAAAGTTCAGCAAAAATTCAATACATATTTTGCTTTGCTCTGTGTATACATCTAAATTGTATTTTAAGTTGCTCAGATTTGGAGATATTGACCATAGCAATGTCTTCATTTTCCTTAACAAAATTGGGGTCTGTTTATGATGTTCAAAATGTGAAAAACTTGAAAAATGTTGCTCAAAATAGAAAATCTTCTGAAAACCTCCACTGTCTTTGTTTTCCTTATTTTCTTTCCAGTAAAATAGTCTAAAACTGTCAAACACACGACAGCACAAAGACATCCATGACTATGAAGCTCATGCTTATGACAGCATGGCTAAGTGTGAATGAGAATGGCTAATCCTTAGCTAAATCATATTAGCCATAAACTTATCTCCACAAGATATCCTTGTCAGGCTACCAGAAAGACAAGTGACAGCTCTCATTATCTCCAAGAATCCTTGAAGACTCCTCTCTTCTGAGAACATCTCCTCTCCAAAAACCCTAACAAGCCCAACTCCAAACCCCCCTTGCACTTTTTTACATGTGGTACTATGGTCTGTTACTTCATGCCTAAAAGATTTTTTTTTTGTATCATAATTCTCATTTTTCTCCTCAGTAGTAAATCATTTTTTGGATAAAAATATAACTGACTAACTGTGAATAAAAGAAACTTATCAAAAGCATATAATTCACAAACTTAGCACACAGAAAATTGCAAATGACTGAGACATCAAGACAGAAGCGTCTGATTTATTGTTATTGGTGCCAGTAGGAACATCTACATCTGCAATCACAGATGGAGGGTGGTGATGATTCTTATCAAATACTATGTTCAGCAACAGATTTTCATTTTGTTACTTTACACTTGACTTTAACTAGAAAAGTACATCTTCTCAACCTGTTCTGAATAACAGATTGCCACTTCGCTAACATTACTATCACAGATGTTATCACGTCTATTGCACGTTCCCAAGTGTCTCATATCACGAGCATGCACACTTCGTTGAGAAAAAGCAGTTAATCTATTCAGAAGGTTTGTAGATTTTTTCTGAGTGACTCAGTCATGATTCCTGGGCTGTGGGAGATGTTACTACTGTATGATTACAGTTTCTCAAGTGGAGCGTCTTGTAATATGTAGAAAAATCCAAATCTCCCTAACTCACTTATACACAAAAATTAGTAATAAAAAGAGATTAATTTGACTCGTAACTGAATTTTAAGAGGGTTGAGTTTTTGCACCGCTAAAATTTTGAATCCTCAAGATTTTTAATGTCAATGTACTTTTTTTTTCTAACTTGTCTGGAGGATTTATGTATTTGGTTTACTTCCTTTTTAGCTTAGAATTAATCTGACTTATCCCACATATGACTTTTGGAAATCATAGAAGCGATTACATTCAGCAACAGAAATATTTGGCTAAATCCCAATGTGATAGCTTTTCAGTGAGTTCATCAAAGAGTTTTTATGCACTCTTCAGATAAGAGAAGGTTAGCTGTGATGAATGTTATCGAGAGCGCTCTGGAAACAGCACTACATCCATCCTTGATTACCATACTGCAGACTCTCAGTTATGTAAGCTGGACCTGCATGATGAGCAGACCGTAATTACTTTGTTCTTTTCAGCAGCAAAACATACTTTTTCAGACCCAACTGAGATGCAGATAGCATATCCTAGATAAAAAGCTCTGTGTCAGAGTTGATAAATCTGAAACACAGCAACAAAAGTCCTTTACATTACTGCTGCATCATCCTCCATGCTTCCTAATGTGATTTGATTAATATCTTAACCAATCATTATAACTAATGTAATTTGTCAAATGCAACCTACAAGACATAACTCCATGGAAAGGCAATGCAGGTTCACAATATCTATAATATATAATACATCTCACCTTGTGTTCCTGTCACTAAGATTTTTGCCAGATTTCGAATAGTAGTGAATGAAGTCACACCCCCGAACTTCTGTTCTGCCCACTTGACCAGCTCCTCATTTTGAGTAGGTAAGTCTTCATTATGGATGTGTTCTTGATGTTGGTGGGCTGACACACTCACAGGAGAAATTGAGGAGTTGTTTATCTGGAAAGTACAGCACAAACCAATTAGTTTAATTAAACTCGACTCCAAAAGTGTCAAAATCATGTCCTAAAATGCTGAGTGTGTTACTCTCTACAACACTAACACAGTGGTGTTTCTGCTTTGTGTTTGCATTTTGTTGGTATCTGTTTAAATTAATTAGTGTTCTCTTCACTGTGTTTGCCCATCCCTCTCATTTTTCCTTACTACATTTTTCTTACCCTCCACCCAACTCTCCCTCTATTCTCTGAGCAGGGCTCTGTTATAAAGAAGTGTTTATTATGGTTAAGTATCCACGAGCCCAGTTGCACAACCCTGTTGGAGCCAAGGTCTTTCCTTTGCTTCCTGACTGGGGCCAGGAAATGGGACCTTTTTTAGCTTTGTGCGTCACCGCAGTCGGCTGGAATCTGGCTCCATACAAGGTATAAATATATACATCCATCCCACCGACTAGACACCGCTGTTTCCTCGTCTGGGCCAATGAAAAATAATGGAGTTTGCATTCAGACTTGCATGAATAAGAAGGCAGGGGAGGGCGTTAGGAATAGAGAACAGAGACTGTCTACAATAGCATTCTGGACATATGTATGACAGCAAGAAACAATTAGAGAAAGATGCCCTGATCATTTGGCTCAACCTTGAACATTTTTTTTTAATCAAGGCTGATTTATTTTTCTTCCCTTTAAAACAAAAAAATACAGTTATCAACAAGTACACCATCTCATGTTCAAGAGCAGCTAATTCTGCTGAAAGAATCGATGCGGTTGTCTACCAGAAGAATTTGAAAAACTCATTTCAAGAAAACTAAAAGAGCTGAACAAATTCCTATTTGTTATTAGATGTTTCTCTGCTTTCTTTTAATTACATCATTTATTTTTAAGCTTTAATATGTGCCATGCTAAACAGATTTAGTCTCAACAATTGCTTACCCTACTTTTTCTCCCCAGTGTTTCTGTTGTAGCAAACCATTTTTCTACCACTACCATGCACAAAGACATGTAGGAAAGGGGAAAATACAACTTGCACATGTACAGTATGCATCTCATAGCATTTTGCTTAAATTAGATAGAAAAAACAAAAGCGTATCAATTTACGAAAAGATGTATTGTCTGTAATTACTACTGTTTGCAGTAATCAGGTATCAGGCTTCTCTGAATGACATAAATCCCTCTCCTGACCCATCTATATCAGTTTGTGTGCATGCCTTTGCAGAAAAAAGCAGAACAAATGGTGAAAACCAAGTAAGCCTGAGGGAGTCATCGGTCTTTCTCCATGAATATTTGATTGACATGGGATCAAAAATAGTGTGAACTCCAAACCTAAAAGCAGAAAAGCTAGTCATGGCAGAAACAGGCAGACAAGGAAGGCTTTAAAAGAAGGGTGGGGAGGAAAGGTAAATAGCAATTGAGATTATTCCATCAACTGCAGAAAGAAACAACTTTAACAAGCAACACGACAGTAAATAAGCAGGATCAAATGATGTAGTTTTATAAACCACAGTAGTTTAGAAGATTCTACAGCTGTGCTTCCAGGTTCTAGCCACCATGAAATATTAAACCTTATTTCCAAATGGAGGATTTACTTAAGAATATATGTAAAAGTATACTATTTTCAAATGGGGTGTAAAACGTTAGTAACTTCTATTTGCAACCAGCAAACTGTCACATAACATAAAAAAAATATTCTTGCAAGACTGTATAGTCAGGAAAATGTTGCTGTACCCATGTTTTTCTTTTATTGAACAACCTTGTGTATTCATGGCAGCTTTGGGAGGCCAACAAGAACTGTGACACTAAGCCGAGCTGTCAAGCTGCTGACGTACTTTCTCAGATGCTGAACAGATGTTGATTCTCTCGCACTGCAATCTGCAGCAAAGCACTATTATCCCCCAGTGATACAGCTCATCCCACAAAAACATCCTGCAGTCACAGGCAATGTTGTCCAGACTCTCGACAGGACATGATACAGGATGCAGTACCACACTGCTGTCAGCGTATCAGTAATTGTTGACATGCCTGCAAACATGTCATCACACTGATTGGCCGGCTGTGATTTTATTTCACTCCTTTAGTTTTTCATGCTTGAGCTTATTAACGGTGTCAGCAGATTATTTAAAGTGCTGAGGATATTTTATTTTTTTCCATGCATATCAGTGTCTTTATACACACAAAGACAAAAAGCAGAGGCCTCGTTGCAAAGTCACTGGGGGAACTGTTTTGCAAGCAGTTGAAGAGATGATAAGAGGTTCACTGTGACTGTTCCTCTCAAACGTTTAATATCTTTGTTTAATGTCCTTAAAGAACAGGAGATGCTTTAATATTAGTTTAGTGGGAGTAGCTTTAACTGTCAAGAAGATAAGTGGTCTTATCTGCAGATACTGTGTTTTCATGTTAAACTAACCCACTTTGAAGGAATGTCATTGATTTGAAGTTGTTTGTCAGTCCTTTCTTCAACATCAGCTTTAATTAGTTATTTTTCAAGGATCATCCACTACACTTTGTTCTCTTAACAGTGTTATTCCTCTATTTAAGCACAGCTGATTAAATGTTTTGTGGCCTTGCTGGGCTCACTTCACATATATTAGCCATGAACAGTGTATAAAAGTCAGAATCTCTAGTTTCATTGGAACATTAATTTTACAAGCGATACCATCAGCCCTCTGTCGTTATTGGCCACTCTGAAGCATCTCTTACCATTTTTATGGTGTGGATGGTAAAAAACACTAAAACAAAAAGTGCCTCTTGCAGGAAAAGCATTGGGGAATATCCAGGGAAAATCAACATGGTACTCTGTTTCTCCTAACAGGCCCAAAGAGCAGCGCAGCTGTGACACATTGATAGTACTGTATGTAAAACAGCTGGCACTGAAAGGTTTTGGACAAAAATCGGAATATTATACATTAGGGCTGCACGATTAACCTTAACCGCATCGATATTGAGGTTTAAACTAGTGCGATAACTTAACCTCATGTGCCTGAGGTTTTTTTTTTCCTTTGACATTTGAATGACAAACCTATTCGCCAATCAAAATGATTGCGCCCTGTGTTCCTGGCTTGCTGGCCAATCAGAAATGGTAATACATCGGCTGCGGTCAGCGTTAACAACAAACACCGCACGTGTACCTCGCGTTGCGCTGTGAGCGAAATGTTTTCATGGTGACTGATTTACTACATAAAAACAGCTGAAGGAACTTCTTCGGTAACGGGAGAGGAGCAGCTGGTAACAGTGATGGAATAATGGCGTTAAAAGAAACGGCACTAGAGGAGGCGGAGTGATACGGTTACACCTGGACACTCGTCATGCGCTCCTGAGTTGGTCTGCATGTGATTACTGTTCAGACGAGCTGCACGGCAGGTTGGAAGATGTTCGTGTGGAGCCTCTGCAGGGGAGGGGCAGCGTCACAAACCTGACATAAGCGCACAACTATAAATCCAGTTTATAAAACAGCGACAAGTGATGACGGGGACTGATGAACTGTCAGCAAACACGGGTCGTCGTGCGCACCGCGCATCTGAACACAGGTGTACACAACCACACACACACACACACACACACACACACACACACACTGGACACAGCAACAGTGAATCCAGAGAAAACGGGAAGAATTATAAACTGGAATCACAAACGTGAGTTTTCTCTCAGAGATGAAAGACACGAACAACGTGAACTGTTCATTAAAACTACGTGTTTCTTCATGTTGGCTGGAAGCCGATAGAGCTGAAGCTCCTCTCAGACGTCCGTCAGTCCGACTGTCCAAGATTCTGTTAGTAATTTATTCTGTTAAGTTTCTGTTTCATTCATGAGTGAGATCTGATATTCATTTTTATCAGGAATAATTCAACACAGAGATTAAAGTTAAGCCAATGGGAATATTAAAAAGTAACAGAATTATTACTTTTCCAAGTGATTATTTATTTTTACAGAGCTGAAACTCCGTTATAAACGCTGTTACTTTCGGGAGGTGGAGTTAGTAACTTTTGTAGTAATCACAAAACATTGAACAAACTCAATCACAGTGTAGTTTTTATTAGAGATTTCTCAGGTTCAACATCAGACAGAAGCCAGGAGAGAATGCTGAACACATAATGAGGTTTTAAAGTATATGATTGTTGTAAAAGTAACAACTTCTTTCATTCATAATCTTAGTTTTATGCATTAAAAACTATCAAATGTAAAAATCGCAAATCGAATATTTGTCAGAAAAATCGCAATTAGGTTTTTTGTCACAATCGTGCAGGCCTATTATACATTACTAGAGAAGCTGGTTGCTTTTTCTGGTGTCCCCACAGACTTATAATCTATCATTCTGAATAATAAACTGTTTGATAGACCTTTTAAACAATAGTAAGTTAGGGAATGTGGTTGCAAATTATGCAAAATAACATGTTACAAGTGAGCTTATTGTTAGTATGTTAGTTCTATTCACAATAAGTTGTGTTTCTAACTAGGTGCATCTACATCACAGCTGATTTAGAAAAAAAAAAAAAAAACATAAACACTACTCACAAAAATCTTTACTCCCTCACTGAGGTTGTACAGAGCATAAGCCATTTTTGAAGATGTGAGGATAAGGTTCATTGGCCTTGAACTGGTCACCTCCAACTGGAACATACTCGAATCCTGGTGGGAAAAAAATGGAAAATGACACATTAAAAAATTTTCAATCTGTATATTTACATGTTTACAGTTTTTACAACAAAAAAACCTATTTTTCTTGAGCAAGTTAGTTGCAGGAAAATGCTGGAGCTGGCAGAAGTTTCCAGGTGAAACCCTGGGACTGATTAGGAAGAACAACTGAGTTTAAATATTCATCCAGAATAAGACATATATGTAGCAACAGTGCTGTCAATAATAACTGTTTTTCTTAATTGGGTTATTTATTCTATTTTTTTGTCCACGTCTTATATAAACAAGTTGGTAAATCTAAACACAAATAAAAAAGGGTATGCAATGTTTCAACTACTGCACACTCATATTAACTATATTGTTGCATAAAAACAGTATATACATCACTATCATGTCACCACATTTGGGATTTTAAAAAAGGACAAAACTATAATGTAGTATTCTACTGACAATCAAACTTGATTGCTTAGCTTATTAACCAAAAACCCCAGAAATATCTGATTTAAGCATTTTATTAAAACTTATAACAAGAGTGACTAGTTTGGAAAACACATCACAAACAAGTATGAGTTATGAAAATGTCTTTTTTTTTCCCCACAGAATCAAAATTTGCAAACCTCCCCATCTGCCAGTAAATTAACATAAATCAAATTGTCAGCATTGGAAGAAATTTTGCTTGTAGCACCATTTTTAAAAATAGTTCCAAATGCAGTTTAATTCTGCCAAAGTTTGATTCCCTTTATTCCTTTTAGCAAAAATCAGTCAATATGACAACCTTTCTCATTTTCGTGCCTATAAAATGTCTACACAGGCATCTGTTCAGAAAATGCAGAGCCAGTCATTTGAGTCAGGAGCATATACTGTATGGGTGGCACAGAAACTTTGCTGTCCACCTTTTTATTGACTTAGACATTAATGAGATACCGTACAAGTTTTCCCTCCGTCAACACATTTCTGGACAGTGCAAGATGAAAAAAACTATATGATTTGCAGTGAGCTGCAGAAGTTGCAGTTCAGTGCATTTCTTGTTTGTTTTTTTAGCATAAACAGAAAAATATTGTTTGGGAACATATATTTGGGGGGCTGACCACTACTGTCCATTAAGCTACTTTATTTGCAGATGAAGGGAACAAAGGAATTATTCATTATACAGTATTTCAAGTCAAGTATTTTCGCAGTTTACACATGATAGTGTGAGCTCAGTGTGTGCTAGTGTGAGCTTGCAGGCTAAATAAATATTCTCTCTGTTAGGTTATTGACAGAAATTTGAGTCCAAATTTATATTTCAATGATACCTTAAACCTACAGAGCAGATTTAAATTAAGGCCCACCCCTGTGGTCTGAATTTTAATCAAATAGCTCACTCCATCTCTTAAAACCAATTACTATGAAAAGAACTTATAATTCATGTTCTCTCTCTGTGGCATTTTGATCAAAGTTTGACATAAGTACTTCATTAAACCCTCAAGAAATTGTATCCACCTATGAGAAAAAGGGCATGACATGCACTCTTTAACAGTGTGGGACAAAATATGTGAAAAAACCTACAGGTTTTCATTATCCTTCTATGTGCAACCCACATAAGCCTAATCTTATAATACCATACAGTCTATAAAACCCATTAACACAATTCAGCACATAATGTAATGTCTAATCAACTATATTCCACCCATTGTAACACACAGTGGTGATGTGATTTGCTAATCACCACCACAGTCAGTCTGTGAATCATCTTTAATTACTGTGCTCAACATGTGCGTGGGATGAAGCCAGAACTGCTGAGTTTTATGGATGTAAGTGCTGGTAAGTGCTGGTGGAGTATTAAGTCCGACTACAGAGGTGTTTATTTCCAATCTAACTTAACACCAATAATTCCTTGTTCTAATTACTTCCCTTTTTAAAGAAAATACCTCTAAGACAATTGGTTTTGGAATAATAATAAAAAAATACAAATAAAAATAAAAAAGCGCTGATTTGCAATCAGCTTAATTTCAAGACTCTGCACCCTGAACACCCTTAAAATAAATAAATTTTAAAAATCTCCAGTGAGAACATTTTGAAAGAACTCATTTCTGTCTTCACCCATTTGGGTGCCTTTTAAAATTAAATACTCTAATTTGTGCCTGCATGTTTATTTGGAGAAGATTGTTTTCAGACAGAGGCCTGTTGGGGAGACAATGAGCATGCTGGGAAAACAATATGAAGTATGAATGCCTAATATAAAATTAATCTACTCACTACCTTATATTTCCAGAGCAGGATCCAAGAGAATTGTTGTGAGTTTAAGACTGAGTTATGTAGATTTTCAGCCGCGTACAGAGCAAATTAGGTCTAAGGAGACTGGAGACAAATTGCCTATGAGTCAAACACAGATGCATCTGAAAGAGATGTTTGCATCCTGAGTGCAACAGACAGAGGCATGTGTCATCACACACCCATGCAGAAGAGAAGCAATCTAACGGTGTCTTGTGCATTCTGGGTCTTGCATAATGACTGCATATCATAAATGTGCTCAGTTCTTTCTTTGAAAAAATGAAATAAATGAAAAAGAAAGAAGACTAAAGTGAACACAGGAAGCCTAGTTGTTGATGTTTGTTATAGGCTGGATGAGTGGTCTCGGTCACTTGCAAAAGTGACATCGGTTCACCGTTGCCTTTTTTCTCTGAGCATGAAAAGAACTTGCATGAAGGTTCAGGAGGGAATACGATGACTAGAGAGCTGCTTCATATTCAAGCTCTGCTCTGTCCATCATCATTATATCACACTTGTACAGTATTCTGTGTCTTCTCTTGTAGGAAGATGCATCCAGTCCTTCATTAATTAATCTGGTTCAGTGAAAACCATAAATTAACAAAAGCAACCAGGAAAACAGGATGTCAAATAATATCAGATTAAATTTTAAAAAGAGAGGGAAGGGTGTTGAAAAATAATTTTCTGACAGATTACAGTATTATTCATGTTGCCTAAGGCACTGAAGAGGATGGCTGGAAAATATTACACACTGATGTATATATTTTCCATTTGCCTGTACCTATACATGTATAATGTGCGTGATACTGTGTGAATGTGGTACAGGTAATAATATTTTGATAAGATGCTTGCTTTCCATCTGCTGTGCAGAAGATTTATTATTAAAAAAAAAAAAGATGGATAGACTGCCCTGAAGACAGGCAGAGCAGGACAGAGATTTTTTTTTTCTTTATAAAAATCTCTTGAATCTTGAGCTGCATTAACACAGAACCTGCCAAAAAAAATGCCTAAGGTTTTACTTCAATCATGTTGCATCAACAGGGCAAATGAATGAATGGCATTTCCTGGTGAGTACATTGTGCCTCATACAGAGACAACTCAGCAGTGTTTTCCTTAAATATTCCTTTTTAATCAGCTTCATTGTTTCACTGTCTACTTTTCTGACTTTCATTCTTTCATGCTTGAACTCTGACCTTGATCACTCACCTTTGCTACATTTGTTCCTGTGCTTTCAAGATACAATTGTTTTCCTTTTCAGACTTTTTTTTCTGATTTTTTTTTTTTTAAAAGGACCTTCGCTGATGCAGTTTCCAGTTATTCTTTTGGCTCTCTCCCTTAAGTTGAATTGGCTCCGCTGGTCTAGTCTCGGCCTTGCGCCAAGACCCTGACTATACCCAAGTCAGTGTGTGACATCAATGGGTCCTGCACAAGCAGCCCCTCCCAATGAATTCTCCTGGCTTGTGCAGCCCCTTAGATGCTCCTGTAATAATTCTCTGTGTGGTCAAACTGTGAGAGTCAAACGTCCGTGGCAGGTTGTAAATCAGTGCAAAAATAAGGGGATGGGGAAGAAGGTGATAAGAAACTTTAAAGGACAAAGAAAGGTTGACGCAAGAGCAAACCTCCCTGCTGACTGGAATGTTTCCATTTACAATATTTTTTTTTTCTAAAGACGAGATAAAGGCTCTGTGTTAAGACATCATACAAAGTGCTCTCTGCACTGCCCGTTGCAACACACAGATTCTGAGCCAAATTCATTATATGTACTATTTTAAACCCCACACTGAGTTTAACTGTTTCAAAACAAATTCACTAAGATTAGAATTGTATTTTCTCCTACAGAACATAATGTGTCTAGCGTTACTTTTTAAACTGTAAAATGACTGAGAGTACTTTTTTCCCTGACATGATTTAAATCTGTTTTGTCATCAAACTGCATTTTCCACTAATTTACAGTCCATTAAATGAGACTAAAGATTTGGCACAAGAGTCCAGCCACATTTGTGCCAGTAACCCATTCTCTGAGGCAAAGGCAATAATCTGCTTGCACAATGTTGGCACTCTTACTTCAAACAAAACTAAGTTGGGTAATACACCTCACACAGACAAGGGCATCAGGGAGGCTAACAGGGTCATTAGTGTGCCTTCGTGTAGCGCGAAAACTGGAGTGGATATCCTTAAACATCACATTGTGCTTTAAAAAAATAAAAAGAAATACACTTTCCGAGAAGCAACTGAATGGAGACACGGGAAGCTCTTATTAATTTCAAAGAATTGATGGATGCATGAGCACGCGCTGTACTGTAGCATTCAGTGACACAGCCAGACTAAAAACATCTGCTTCGCTCCTCATAATCTCCACTGAATGAGGAACACTGATCAATAGAGAGAAAATAAAGAGACATAATCAATATAAATCAGCAGCTTAGGTGAAAGAACTACATATAGAGCAAACAGAGGAAGCAAACAAAGAGAGCATGCTGATAAAGAAATGACTAATGTGAGCTGACCAACAATGTTGGGCAGTGAAAAATGGGGCCCTGCACGGCAATAAAGGCATATAGATTAAAAGTTTTCTTTGGTTAGTTTTAGTGTCATTCCCTGAAGAAAAGTTTGAAAATCAACATGACCTAATACATTTCTGGTGTGTTAGTGCAGCTGTAAAATGACTTATTTTAAAACAGCCAAATATGCAGAACTGCCAGTTATAGAGGTCTGAAAAAAACTGTGACATCTGGAGAAATCCTCTTTCTGTCATGTCTGGTGTCTGTTAAATGTCCTGGCTTGTTATTTGGCTGATAAAGCTGGATATGGGGTGTGTTTACATTTCATAGTGTGGGATAATGGTTTGAATTCCTTATTTCAGCTAATTTTTAGTTTGCACACCCAATAAGCCTAAGTTAAATCAATATGTGATCACGCAACATCATGTTTCATGTACGCCAGTTGCACTCTTGTCCCATTTTGCCTCCTCTGCCTGTGGTTTAACTTTGCTTGGTGCACACTAATCTCTTGTTAAGGCATTGTTAGCATGTGTTTTTTTTTTCCCCTGGCGGCTCCCCAGCTTTCTGTCAGTGTTGAGTTTCCCATCTTAGCTCATCACACGACCCACTCACACACCTACCAAGCAGATCATTAATTGAAATGAGCCTCAATATATATATATAGCAGAGAGCTAGCAGTCTATCTGTCTTGAAATATTGACTTATCATATAACAAAAGGCACAGGTTTGACTAATAACTAAGAATAAGTCAACAGTCGCTCAGTTTGAGTTCCACTAAGCCATGACAAAGTGACAGTGAGCCAGATTGTATAATGCCAGGATCTTAATTTAAACCAGCCATCATTCATTCTATCAGGTGCCGTGTACCTATGCTTTTGTGGAAAAAAATGAGACCTTCCATTGTACATTTTTCATTTCTGCTGACAATCGGATTATCTTAAAGGAATGTTCTGACATTTTATGAACCACTAAAAAGTAATGGTAAAGGAAACAAGTTTTTAGTTCAGGTTCAGATTCCTTTATTTATACCCTGAAGTAAATTAGATTTTTAATGAACATCATGTCACTGCAAAACAAATTTGAAGAGTAAGAGTATGAATAAAGGAATCTTGACAAAAAACTTCCATCAGCACCACTTTTTACTCATGGATCTTAGCACAAAACTTTGATCCATTGTTTCTACTAAAATGAACATCTGTTTGTGTGATGCTGACATATTTGTCATGTATGCAGATAAAACAGCAGTATACACTTAGAGATGTGTCTAAGTGTCCATATATGTTATGAAATATTTAAATTGTGAATAAAAGTTTGTGATCTTCACGTTTAGATGCTGTTTTGAACCAAATTACTTGGTGCAAATAACAAATTAAAAAAATTAAATAAGTCATACACTATTAAAGTAAACGATCTTAATAAATCCTAAAAATCCATGTATTGAAAAACTGAGGTATCCAAGTTAAATCTGAACGAAAATGTTGATATCACTGTGATAAAAAGTTAAAATATGGTGATCTTTGCAAATGTAGTGCTTGAGTTATCACATACTGAAACAACTCTCAATACATACTCCTCAGAACTTTTAAGTTTTGTACATCATTGCTCTGCTCTGTGCAAGCTTCCACATTTGGCTTTGTTCTAATTTAATTCTGTGCCACATTAAAAAGACAGTAAGAACAAGGAAAACCATTACTGCACTCCAAACTCTTTTCTTTTGTGTGTAACAATGAATGACATATTTCATTACCAGAAAGGTAAGAAATGCAAGGTAAACATGTGTGCACCACATCTATTTCTCAATATGACTGGACTTGACATACTATCCTGTCAACAAAAAAGAGTGATTAATGTGTATATTGTAGCATGCCTGTGGCATTTTAGGCTTGAATGATAGGTAGACTATATTCCATAGATAGCGGTAGTCTTCATTTTTAAACATTACTTTAAATTCAAAACTCAGCTGTGGTCGAAAATTGCAATGTTTGCTTCATTTACTAAGGAGGATTCTGGATTAATTTCACTGCTTTAAAAAGTTGTAAGGATTATTTACCATATAAATATGAGAAGTGTCTACTCTTTTTTTCCCCATCAAGCAGATGGCTCACTTGTTCACAGTTGTTAGTTGTTCAGCGTCTCATTTGCAGAACCCTGACATGCTTACCGAGCTGCCAAATTCCAGGTTGAGGATGTGGATCTCTGCCTTGTCGTCTCTGGCAAAACTGGTCCAGCAGCCCATTGCCAACTCACCCACATACACCAGTGGGCTTTCCTTAACTGCTGTTGGTTCACATGTCTGACTTGAGGCTGAAAAACATCAAGTGCAAAGGGTAAAGCAATGTCAGCATAGTCAAGTTATACTGAATCATTTCAAACCTCTAAAATAACATAGAACTCTTTATATTTTCCAGTCTAATGTGTCAAATGGCAAGATTTTGAGTCGATCTGTAATAATCCTGTCATACAGTGACACAAACAGCCAGTGAATAAAAACCGGTGTGAAAGACAGACATCTATCATTTAAAAGACAGATAAACCCCGTAATATTACAGATCCCTTGTCTGCAAAGGGCTAAATTTGTTATTAATCATTCTGAAAGCTTTTCCCTGGTTTCAAAGTATGGATGTTAAATGTGAGGGTAGGACTACATTGTTTAAAAACAGATCCGCTACTCCACGTTTATCAGACGTGTCAGGACACTAGGCTGCAGTCATCCATCAACTCGGCTCACTCAGCTCTCCGCTATGAGGCTGCTGTTTAACCTAGGGATCCATGTCTCTGGAGGCTGAATTAATCAAGCCGAGGCTGTGCAGTCATGGGTGAGGTTGGTTATAAATGCCTCCCGTTTGACCTGGGAGATGTGTGTGTGTGTGTTCTATTGTGTTAGATTAGAGTGAGTTTAAGGTTGCAGGGGGCAAAATATTCTTCTGCAAAGTTCCTCCATTCCAAAGAACATAAGGGACGGAGTGTGGAGTAAAATGACAGCTGTTTTATTTGCCAGCTCAAATAAAGCTCACTGCACTGGCACATCCCTCTTCTTTAAGTTAGAGTTCAACTCAGAGTTATGTGACATTACATAACTCTCACATCTATAGTCTGGATTTAGACATAACCTCCAAGACCACCTTAACTTACCTTCACGATGGAATGAACACTCATGTTTAAGTAACCATGCACCTTAACTTAAATAAGAATACTCATGAGAATTACCAATATATAACTGATGCAGGCCTCAATCAGCCCAAAAACAGCTGGTGCTGAAGTGTGATACCATAACAGCAACAGCTAATTTAGTAAGCAAATGCTGCATGACACACCGCTTCATCGACTTTTATGATGTATTTGGTCTGTTTACCCAAAGGGCCACCATCCATCAGCGAGAGGAGATGTGGTGTAAAGCAAAGGAAGGGGTTAATGGGAGCTTCCAAAGATTGGAACTCTGACCGGATGTCCCTTATTTAGAAGCAACACTAATGAAAGGCTTTGGTTTTAAAGCAATGTCATCACTACTGAAGGAGAGTGGACAAAGATAGAGATGAAATGGGATGGAAACAGATGAATGAAATGAGCTGGAGCTGGAACTTGTTACATAAGAAGCTCTGTCTCCACCTTTTTAGTGTGAGTGTCCTTTATTCTTCCCCTCTCAATGAAATTAGGTTGGTATTTTGGACTCTTCATCAATTACTCGTCTGTAACATCGGTGACTTTTTAAAAAGAGAGCTTTGAATGTTCCTGTTAATATTTTTTTTTCTTTTCCCATTTCTTTGTCATGATCAAATCTCTTGGAAGAACTGCAGAAGTGGTGTGTCTTATGTATGGCTCCAGTAACGTTTTTCTTTGCTCTTCCAGGAAGTATTACATCTTATTTTCCATCAAATTAATAGCATATTTCCCACCAATTAGTGGACTGAGGAGGGATGCATCATTTATGGAGCTAAACTTAACTGTTTTGAACTATGGCTTTCCTTTTAAATCAAGATGGAGAACCATCCATGCCCCTTCGCCTTCTCTCTTCCACTCTTTTGCCCCAGAGGTCAAGGCTGACTTCCTGTTATTCTGGCCCTCTGTGTTAATGTCTATGGCTCGATATCCACATCCATTAAGTTATTTCTCTCTTGTTCAGCTGTGACAGAGTCAACGGCCCATGACTGTCGCCCAAGAGGTCTTAGTATAAATCACATCGACTGCATAAGAATGTTCATGTGAGTGAATGTGTGTAAGCAGATGCATGTTTCACGATTCTCCTTTTACGTGTCACCATAGGATATGAAGAACATTAATTTTGCCCCCTTGACCCCGGAAATGCCAATGGCCCCACTAAACGGTTTGCTGGTAAATGAGGTATAGAAGAGCCATTCTACCCTCTGTCCTCTTTATCTACTTATATCAGTCCCCTCCATTTCCCATTCCATGAGAAGACTTGTTTATAGATGTCAGTGATTTTCATTTAGATGTTAAGTGTCAGGAGCAGACGGGAATAGAAAACATATGGGAGGACAAAAAAAACTTTATTCTAAGAATTGCTTTAACTTTTAATATTTTCTTTAGTTAGAGATGCCATCTTAGATATAGATAAAATGAGATAGTCATTGCAAACTGAAAATGTCAAGACCTGCAAGTTTGCAGCAAAAATCAATACAGATTAATTAGCCGATAGTAAAGAAACATCTTTCAGTGTATTTCTGCAAGAAATGGAGCAATCAAACTTTAAATAACAAGGAAAACAAACAAAATATCTCATCTGGCTTGTCAAGGATCTATGTACTTTTACTCTCATAACTTGCAACATACAGTATTTTAGTTGGAGACAGAAGTCTGGTTCACCAAATGACACACATCCATTTCCCTCATGCGTTTAACTATGCATACTACCATTAGACTTGGACCATTTTAAGACATATCAGGATAAACTTGCCATTCATTTTGTTCTGCTTGGTTCAGTCGGTAAGCCCACTTCGTTTTTTCCGACATGGTGCATTTATGGTGTCATACTTATTCATTCTAATGAATGAGATGGCTGGATGGATGGATGCAGAGGTAAGCCTCTCACAGCCGAGCTCAAAAGACGGTGCAGACTAGCTGTCAGCCGGTGGTTTATGTGACATGTTATCATTGTATTAATCACATTAACTTCAGCTTTTTTATGGAGCACTAGTCTGGCCAATGACACCCATGCATCAGTGAATAATCTCCATTGTTTCCAAATTTAAAAACACTTTGAGAAAATGTAATTAATTTATGATGCCAACCTGAACCTCCTCAGTTTCACAGTCCAGGAAGGACCCACATAATTATGAAGAGTGCAGTGTAGCTGCACTGAGGCCAGGAGTTGTGCTTCGGCTTTACTTGGAGGTGATTTATCATTAAAACAGAAAAAAAGGTTGCCCTACTAAAATCCATTATTTAAAACAGTTCACACTAAAAATAATAAAATTTGGGACAGCCACTTACCTTTATAGACTACACCATCCATGTTAAATTTGTGAATCCATAAGGGAACAAAAAAGTGGGAATTACATCATAATACTGCTTTAAATACTTAAGGAAATATGTTTTTACTATTTATGTACTTAGGAACTAACTAAGAACTTTCTCCGTACAGAAACACTATCCATTCAAACTCAAAGAAAAGCATAAGGGTATCTATTTAATACTTTTTTTTTTCTTTACACATTGAACATATCCTTGGTGTCATCATCTCATCAGTAAAAAGATGTTAGCAAGAATTAAAACAGACTGAACTCTGAGATCATAACCATACAACAGACAAATTATGAGAAAAAATTGCATTTTGTTACCCCTTTTAAAAAGATAAATGATTTTTCATGGGGATTGTTTTATGTTACATACAATATATTTTCGATACATGTATTTAAAGAAGTGATGACGTAGCAGGAAAAACTAGTTCATGTAGTTGACATTGCTGCTTATGTCAATTCTCCAAAGAAAAAAAACAGCATTTTTTACAGCAGAGGATTGTTTTGAAATGCCAGACCTCCATTCATCAGTAAATAAGCTGGGTGCGGTAATATGTAGCTTTACCCGGAGACCAAGTTGACTTCATTTTGATTGGCTACACCTTATTTGGTAGTAACCTTATTTAGAGAAAGTAGGTCAAGCTGCCCTAGCGGTCGGAGTTTGTTACTGGCTATTTGTTAGCATCATGGGCAATTCAGAAAGTGAACTATGTTTATCAGAGAAGACAGCGTTTGGAAAATAAATAAACTTACAAAAAATGACAAGGTTGTGGTCGCCTCCCTCAGTGTTGCTGCAGAAGTTTTCTTTTAAATCCATTTGTTTGAAAACCCAGATCTAATGTAACTGCTCAGCAGTTACTCAGTTCCACTCAGTTGAATCAGCGGGGGTCGGGGGGCGGAGGGTGGAAGGAGAGGGGGGTGGCTGTGTGCTCTAATTGGAGCAAATGAATTACGTAGCATGCTAAAACTACGTAGAATGATAAGCTGCTGTCTGATTCAACCGTTTCTAAACAAAGAGACAAAGCTGACAGACCATAAACAGGAACTTTGATTCTCACTCTGGACATTCACATGGCCTCATCAGTGCACAACAGATCATATTGTACCCCCAAAACCCCAGAAAAGTTAAATTTGATGTCATGGCACCTTTAACCTCCTAAGCTCCATAGCTCTTTTTAAGGTTTCTCCTTGAAAATGACATACCCAAAATGAATAGAGTATATCTCTGCATCTACAAGGTCTATTTGAGTAATTTTGGTGTCATAATAAAGGGAACACTTGGGACTTATGTTCAAGTGTGTAAGACCGAATTTCTGTCAGTCATTCTAAGTAAGCGGCTGTTTATGTTTGTATTCTTTGGCTGCTTGTTCATTGAGTTTTTGTCGTAGAGAAATAATAGTGGTACTGTTGAAATCGTCAGGATCTTAGCTTATTATGCCTAGCTACATACTTAGTGCAACATTGTGCGTCTTTTGCTGCAGTGAGTCTAAAAGTCCCCCAATTGGGGGACCTTGGGGTTTAAGAGGCTACAAAGGGATTTATGCAATGTATTTGTAAAAAGTATATGAATATAATCCATTTAATTTTGTATTTTCATTTGTTACCACAGATCAATCTGATTCTGGAGTTTTTTTGTTTTTGCTTTTTTTTTTTTTTTTTCAATCATATCAGGAGTCTCCGGGTCTAACATGGTTGCCTCAAATCTGAGTATTCAAGTACTAACTACTGACAGTCAAAAACGGGTGTCTGAATTTATATTTTCTATCATCCCTTAACCAAATTTCAATTTATATTCAAAGCTTTGACTTACTGCAGCTCAATAAGTAGTGAGGTGAGCATTTACTCATCTTAGGAAAACCAATTGGGCAGGTTTGATTTCGTGCCTTGTTTTTCATGCTCTCCTTCGCTGTAAATCACAGCAAAGGAGCATCAGCTACTTGCCAAGATTTTATATGGAAAATGAAAACTTACAGAAGCTGCAGCTGGATGGCATGACTGATTTTCATAGAGAAAGAGAGGGAAGAAAAAAGGAGGGGAAACCCTGACAGCAAACAACGTCAAGACCAACTGTCTCCCATGTTCCCTCAGGGCTGAGTAAACTGTTTGTGTCCAGGGTTGGGCGACAGAGTCATGATGGGGAGGAGGGAGGGAGGGTCAGCAGTCCTATCGGAGTTAGTCGGAGAGGGAAAGGGGAGCTGCAAGGCATGCTCAAGTTTCTCTCTAGACTCCACGCACACACACACTTACACGTACACACACACACCTATTGTCCTGGCGTTTCCGCGACTGTAGATTGAGGCCTGACCATCCACAGGAAGGTAAACAAACTCTTATCAGTGCTCTGCAGGGGCCTGCACTGTCCCCTGGCCTCTCACCCCTCCATACTACACATTACACACTCCACACAACACACAGCCTTCCTGACCATCTCACCTCCATCTACAGTCCTGAAATGCTATCAAAAAAAAAAAAAAAATGCTGATTAGTCTTGTCAGTTAAATAACTTAAAACTTTTGTATGTGTGTCTGTGTGCCAAGTCTTGCTTCCAGTGTTTGCTGGAGAGGAACTGAGGATGTGATAGCTGGTCTGGAGACAGCCTGTCTTCACACTAGCTCTGTTTACACCTCTGGGAGCCATTCGTCCGTCGTCTCATCGTTGTCGGAGGCCAGAGGAACAGCAGCGCCAACAGCTGCATTGTTCACCGTCTGACTTTGTGCCTTGTCTGCTGCTAGCACTTAACTATTCCAATCTTTTTTGCTCAGATTATCATAATTAAATGCATTGTGATCATTTGAAAGAAAGGAGAAGCTGTAGGCATGTAAAGTGAATATTTTCTAATGCAAATGTTGGTATATTTTCTCAGGTGATCTATAATAAACCATGCACCAACAGTTACTGGGTATCACGTCTCTTTTCTATCCACTTGTATAGTTATATTTCCCCCCTCAGTATAGAGCGCTAGCAAAACACAATTAATCAACTGAGAGTTAATTGGTGGATAGACAGACTAATTTAGCCAGTTTCATGCTAACTGTGTGCAGTTGAAGCAGACTGAGGCGTTAAGAGATTCATGGCACAGTGGTTGCTCTCAATCATTCAGGATTGATGTGGCTTTTGCACAACATATGCTTAGTGTAGCAGCAACAGAGATTAGCTTGTTTTTCATGACTGATTTTTGCCCGTAAATATTAATACTTTCTGATATGAAGGCAGAATAGTAATGAAGTCTCACTTCTAAACATATTTATAGAAGTGTAGAAGGAAGTTTAGGTGAACAAACCACCAATGTGTACAACATAGAGCTTTTTCTAGCTGTAGGAACAGAATGGTTTTTGGATCATCTCATAGAGATCTATGGGACAGCTTAAAGTTTATGATTTCATTCTGCAGTTAAACTAATGGACATGTCTGTACAAGAGGGAGAGTTCTTTGACAACTGTGAATTTATTCCCAACAGCATCTGTGAAAAGATTATTAAGTAGCCAGAGTTTGACTGTTTGATATGTTGTAGTTATAGTGTTTGAGCTATGATTAAAATAATCTGTCAAGGCTTTTTCTTTGCTTCCTATATTCTGCTCCCTGACATATCACCAAAATGAAAAATCCAGTGTCCAAATCCAAAGAGGATATTCCTATCGCATCAATCTTTCTCACAAACGGTCAACATGCACACACACTCACACACAAACAGAGATTTCAGCTCACTAAACACAGACTGAGCAGTGTGGCACCTGACTCAACAGGAAAACTACCATATAATTATTTTCAACAGAACATTGTATCTCAGGTATTAAAACTAACACATTTTACCATTTCATGGAAAATATGGACTCCTTTTGAATTTCATGGCAGAAACATATCTTTAAAAATTTGGAACAGTGTGATGTTTATTGTTGTGTAGCATCCTCTTTTCTCTCAGCAACTGTCTCTAAATGTCTGGACAGTGACAAAACTTATCACTGGAGTTTTAGGAGAGGAATGCTGTCCCATTCTAGACTGATGCAGGATACTAGCTATTCAACAGTTCTGGACCTTTGTTAACAAATGTTTTATTGGTGAACAACCTGGACTGTGGATCAGCACCCAGACTCTTCTGTGAAGCCTTGCTGTTACGTTGGATGCAGTATGTTGTTTAGCATCATCCATCTGCAAAGGGCCTTTTTTGAAACAGATATCTGGATGGCATATGTTCTAAAAGCATTGATGGACAGATGTGTAAACTGCAGCTCTCTCCCTGTCCCTCTCTTCTTTACCTATTCTTTATGGACACAGAATCCATTGTTTCCAAAAAGAATTTCGAAGTTCCAATCACCTGACCAAAGTTTTCAATTTGGCATTTAAACCATTTAGAATGAACTTAGGCCCAGATTCTGGACTGTGTTCACACGTATGTTCTACTAAGCATTAACTACAGGAAAAATTTAAGAAAATAACCCCTATCGGTTCCCTAAAGGTTACAGGCTTCAAGAAATGTTCCCTCGGGGCATGGACCATAAAACTATGAGTGCTCTCAGGGAGGTGTGGGAAAAGGACTCTAAGGAGGAAGTATTCTTATAATTAGGCCCTTAAATGCTGACTGAAAGTGAATTTTGGGAAATGAATAGACATAAATTTGCTGTTAGAACTTAGGACTGCTTAAAAATCTCTTCCTGCTTACAGTCAAGTCTACTGTAGGTAAACATCGTCTTCAAAACCCAATGTCAGCAGTGAGCACTGGGTCTGACCAAGAGAAGGGAAATATGATCTGCTTTAAATGCTGGAATGGAGAAGACATGCCCAATTTCTGCAACAAATAAGAAAATGTGATAACATGTAAAGTACTTAGTAAAATGGTATTTCATTTAAAAAAAAATCTGAATAACTTAAATGATGTTTCTTGGAATTTTATTTGATCTAAAAGAAGATACAGGGAACTCACTTGGTTCATAACAAAGCTTAACTTGCTCAAGTTCTTCCAGGAAAGACGGGAGCTGAGTCTGCTCAGCCTAATCATTAATAAAGTCCCTAATGACTAAAGGATAGTGAAATTAAGCAATACAATGCACAAGGTTTCCTTAATTCTGTTTTGACTCAGCACCATTGAATTGAAGACTTCAGCGAATAAGCAGACACACCAATACTTTTCCTTTGACAGTCCATTTTACTGTAATTAACAGTTACGTTTCCTGTCTGTGTAGACCCCAGGGTTGACTGGGGTACACTGACCTTCAGATAAGAGTAAGTTAAACCAGTTTCTCAAAGAATAGTCAGGCTTAAAAGAAAAAAGCAACTATACAGTCATTTTGCATAATAAAAGACAGTTCTAAATTCAATATTTTGGAGTTTTGCCCCTAAATTTTTTTTCTCTGTTTCTCTTCATTTACTTGCCCTAAGACCAACTTCAATCAATGCAAAATCAACACAAATAGAGAAAAAAACAATATTCCAACATTTTAAATCAGAGCAAGATTCCCAGACCCAACAAATATCATGTGTATGTCAAACCACATATTGAATCTATTGTGAAGTGGGGAACAGTAAAATAGAAACATGTGGGGGGGAAGGGACATGGTGTTAGTGAGGCTCCCCCACACTGCTTTCTGTATTCAAACAGAGGAAAAGCAAGGCAGTCAGAAATGGATTGTTATTTGGGAGGGGCATAACATTGTAGGAGATTGAAATCGGTCTGAGGCAGCGACAAGTGGTCGCGTCTCCCTGCCACCCAGTCTGACTGCAGGCAGAGCTGGCTCACTACAGTAAAACAGGGGAAGTGGACTGTTTTGACTCTCAAAGCCATTTTTAACATGACGTTTTTTTTTCTCCCCCCCCCCCTTTCTCTTTTTTTTTTTTACCACTGCATGACTTCTGAGAAACCTCAGTCATCTTTTCTTCCTTTTTAAATTAGTCACATCCCATTTCTGATGGCTAATAACAATCCTTTCTGTGAGTTTTTTCTTACTTTCTCTTCCATTTCATTACTCAGATTTTCACTTGTTCTGACTGATGATTTCACTCATCCCCCACGTCTTCCACCCTTTTATCACTTGTCTTGTCCTGTTTCCTATATTCCGTTTTTTCAATCTATTTACTTCTCTTCTTCACAATCTTTCCTCTGAACCACTTATCTGGTCTTTGACAGTCACACAGATTTGACCCCCCACTCCCTCGCTGTCTCCATGAATCAGCCTTTATGAATTCTGTTATCTCTGTTTGTGTTTCTGTCTGTCTAGCTCCGTGTCCGTCTTTAAGATCCATTTTCAGACGGCTCTCCCTCCTCCTCCAGCGGCTCGCTAATCACTTTTGTACTTTTTCCTCAGCCCGTGGCGGGAGACTCAGGGGTTGGCAAAAGTGCAGCAGGAGGTCTGGCAGTTAACATCATGAAGCCTGAATCCCACTGGGAAAGCTGTTGCAGCAGGGGGCATATTCAACACTATTTCCCTGCCAGGAAATGCCGCACACACAGTGGATGAAAATCACAAAGCTTTCAGTCAGACGCAAAGATAATTGTTAATGTGTCCGACTGCCACAGCCAGCTTATGTGATAGCGGTTATTGTGCTTGGTCTGAAAAACATAATCTGTAAATCGTCTTCTAAGGAGGGCGCAAACGACTGCTTCGCATGTAATAAGCTACTGGTTAGACAAAATGTCACGCAATGCCTGGCAACACAACCAAGGAAAAAAACCATGCACAATACAAACTTTCTAGATTTTTGTAGTGCTTTATCTACAGAAAAACAGGATTTAATCATTTCTCCTCTTTTTGGTTACCCCCGCCTTCACATAAGATCAATATTCATAAGGAAAGGTGTCACATCATCTTCACTAAATGCCTCGAACCCGACAGTATTCCACTGTGCCAATCTACAGGCCTAATTCTCTGACTAAAGATAGCATGATTTGTGTTTTACAACTTTGTTTTTCCTCTGTTGTGTCAAAACATTTTTGTCAGTTTTGATCTTTAACTCCACACTAATAGGGGGTATTTTTTTTGCTACAAAAGGTGAACTACCCGAGATGCCACACTTGTTATCCAGCATTTTCTTTATTTACTCATGCAGCACATTTGCATATTATCTGTGTAGTGGGTTATCAGACAATCTTCAAACAAAACACAAAATCCTGCATTGACTTTTAACATACTGACCAATCTGCTGAGCAATCCGATTACGCCTGACCTTTCAGGAGCGGCATCTGAAAGGGACAGAAGCTAAAACAGAACATCTGAGTCAACAGAAGACCGGCTGCAATAATCCATGCACAAATAATATGCAGTGATGATTCCTTGTAAGATCAGGGTCCTTAGAGGTGCTTCCCAAATTGGGGATCAAGATCCCCATGGAGGTCACAGGATAATTTCAGGGGCTCGCCAGATCATTCCAAAAAAATAAAGATAGAAAGAGAGAGAGAGAGCCTACATTTATCAGAATTATAATTATTGCAAAGAGATTAATTTGCTAAATTAACACATTGATTTTTGTAATTATTATATAATTATACCATGGTCAGTGAAAATCCTAATGCTAACCAGCGTGCATTATTTTTGAATAAACAAACATGTAGTTCAGCTCCACTATAGCAACACGCAAACCAACCGGTTCAGATCAGCTATGTGAGACCATGGTATAAGCAGAATAAATAACTCGGATCCATACATTATACGGTTTTATTGCATGATGTGGAGGAATACCACGATGTGCATTGTTTAATCTTTACATAATTAAGTTATCAGTAAAATCATATTAGTAATCTGACTTTGACATTATGTCAGTGAGAGATGCTGATTTGGGGCGTGTACAGTAGGTGCCTTGTTACAGTGGTGAACTGAATCCTCCATAAAAAATATTTATCCCCTTTATTTATGAAGTTTCAGATTTTCCAGTTTTCAAGCCTTATATTTAGACTTTTTTTTTTCTTTTTTTTTGGTATCATTGGGTGTCCAGAAACAAAGTTACTACAGGTGCTATATAGGGATGGGCGATATTTTATCGTGTGCGATATATCAAAGAAATTCCCCACAATAACAATTTGAATTTATCGTTTTTATCGTGAGATGACACTTTACCAGGTTGTGTTTTACTTTGTTTTTTAATAAGCAAAGTTAGTTTTGCCGTTTGCATCGTTTGAATAAATGTGGCATTTGGTCTCTCATATTTCAGACTTGTTTGATTGGTGTCACAACAGTTTTGCAATACAGATGTACTACTTGAACTTAATTGATATAGAGGCTTCTGGTATTTTGTAGGGCTTTCAAGACAGACTTTAGTGACAGATTTATAATACAAAATATTTTGCTGATAGCTTTTATCGTCATTTATCGTTACCGTGATAAATAAGAGAAATTATCGTGATACATTTTTTAGTCCATATCGCCCATCCCTAGTGCTATATTACAAAATCCCAATTTGGCCAAAACTTGGTGAGAAAAGCAGAATTTTGGCATTTGGGTGCTTTTTCACAGCAGTAAACCTAATCCACCAAAATTCCCTTTATCCTCCTTATTTATGGAGATTCTGACAGTTTCCAAGTCTAACATTGAGATGATGGCCACAGGATGACCCATTAGATATAGGGCACAATTAACCACTCAGTTGTAATGAGGTGTTTTCGAACACTAACATACTTTATGTTATCTTTGGGGGTTGTGGCTCAAAAAGTTTGAGAACCACTCCTTTAGAAGATGTCCAAACTAAAATAATGTACCACTAATAAGGGTTCTTTAAAATGAACATCTCAGCTGAATCAAAATGAGAGGGAAACAGATTCCATGTCTAATTAGTCCCATCAAGGCAAAAAATATCTCAAGTTAGATGACAAAGGGAAATCTGAAAAATGGTTACACCACAGGTACTCAAGTCAAAGATAAACCCGCAAGCTGGACTAAGACCATCAAACTGCAGCATTTTTAACACAATTAACCTCACAGGGAGGAAACATAGTGAAACTAAGACCTGCCTGATGTTATCTGATTTACTGGAGCTTGACAAAAGTCTGCTTAGAGAATTCAGATGAGCCGCAAACAAGAAAGTAAAGTCTGTCCAATTCACGCACAGAGACTTTGGATAATCATGGTGCAAGCCGAAAGAGAGGATGGTATTTTCTTTGGTTTTAAAGTCAAAAGCTGGGCTTCATTAATATATAATCCCAAACTGATGAAAACAAAATTACCTTTATTTCAAATTGTAGAGTAGAAAATGTTAAAAGATGCTTCTGTTTTTTTGGTGGGGGTAGGGGGTTATTTTTTTGCCTGTAACTTAGGAAAGGCAGGCAGAGAGCCAGTGTTTGAAAAAATAGGACTGCAGTCTGGTGGTCTTGACTGGATAACCACCCTTTCTGTGATTTACCCGGCAAGCATATTCTAAACAAGCTGGAATTGTACATTTTACTGGATTATTCAAAAAGTCATTTACATGAAAGCTTCCTAAAGCAATGATGAAAAAAAAAATGAAAAAAAGATCTTACATCCTAATTCAAATAAGTCAGCTACAATCCATTCTGTATCTATTCCCATATCATGACTGTATTATAATAGTACCTATGTTTACAATTTAAAAACATTGGGTGGGAGGATGAAATCCATTAATTGTGTCTATTATGTAAATAAATGAGGACATTCATTAATCCAGCAGGTGTACAACAAGGCTGTAAGAGGTACACTCGGTTTAACTGGGAGTTTGATGGTTGCTGCATTGAAACCATGCCTTTGACATCACAGAAAGATTTCAGCAGTCTGATGTCAAGAAGTTGACAGGGTGGTCAAACATAAAAAAAAGATTAAAGCTAAACCAAGACTGAGTTCAAGCAAAACACAATATACCACTGCTTTGGCCAAGTGTGTCATGGGATTTGTGGTGCGCTGCAGGCTATTTTTGATTTACTTTTACTTTTTCAGTGTTTACTTCTTCTTTCAGCAGCTTTCACATCATGTCTGCTCCCACTGTTTCTTGCTGCCGAACAGGATTCCATCATATAAAACAGACTTCCAATTACTTTAGATGTGCTGGTAACGTCTTTTCTCAAATCTCCATAATCAGCATCAGTTTGGAAATGTGCCTTTTTTATGTTTGATGTTGCGTGTCATATCTCGTGTTTGTGCTTGATTTGTTCAACATAAATGTGGTCCTAAACCCAGGAGACGATGTTAGAGAAAATGACAAATTAATATGACAATACTGGACCATAAAATGACCAATACACAAGACAGAAAATAAAGGAAATCATGTGTGTCACATCAGTGTTTTGATTAATATTTCAAACATTCAGTACACAGGGTCAGAGTAGTCTGCTACAGTATCTGAAAACAGTGTCACAGCTCCCCCCTGGGTCTTCTCCTAAAGCTGCTGTAGCAGAAGCATAAGTAAGAAGCAAAGAAACAAAGATCCTTGGAGCCGTATTTAACAGAGAGGGAAAGAAACTGATGGTGAGTACAGAGCTATGTGTCACAGCGGCAATTAAAGCTGACCTAAACAGCTCCTTACAGACTCCACCGGCAGACAGTAAGACTGATCCCCTGCAGTGGAAGATACATAAGGTCAAATCTCCACAGGTCTGCCAGTTGGTCAAAATATACCTCTGCATCCCTGCCACCATCACCCCTGCTGAGAGGATGCTTAGTACCTGAGGCAGTATTGTGATTTGTCATACAGTGGGTCAGTATTGGAGCCTGATTCAGTAAACAGGCTTGTTTTTCTGGCACATAATCCTAACGCTGTTGCTGGCTTGCCAGGGCCATTTCGACTTATTCAAAAGGCAAGCTGAAAATGCCACTTAATTTTTCTGGTGTATGTTTACAAGCCTTGAGCAGGAAAAAAAATGTGATTTGGCACTGAAGTGTATGTTTTACCTTCAAGCAGAGCTTGAAAATGAAAATGTACTTCTTTTAACTTTTTTTCTTTAACAGTAAATGTTAAAAGTGCTTTACATAAAAGCAGCATTTGTTGTGCATTTTAATGATGACATTTATGGACTAACAGAAGTTGTACTTGACATCTGCATTCATTTTTTGAAAGTTTATTTTGTTCTTCTTCGTAACAGAATTTAGAACAACCAAATTTGTCTACAGTACAAACTACAAAGTGTTAAAAAAAAAGACCACATATTCATGAAAACTGGGTTAATTAAAAAAAAATGTATATCTAATTAAAATCATCTATCATAATTAGTTATAATAGCTTACTGATATTTTTAAAATCAGATTGGTGGAGCTGAAACATTGCATTGATTGTGTTTGTACAAAACACAGCCAAATATTCAGTTTTCAGTCCTGTTTCATTAAATGAACAGCATGTGGCTACGTGTTTTCAAAGAACGCCATGGCACTGCAGGGAAGTGGGACACAAACACCCCATGGCAACACGGCAGAGCGCTGGTAAGAGTGTGAGGCTGGATTACGGCCCATGGGGATATCGAGAGAGCTCCTGATCCGTTTACCACCTTGTAGGGATTACAGGTTTGAATTAGTTACGGGCAAGCAGCCACATGCAGCCAACGGACAGGGGGCAACAGAGGAAATCTCAAATTTATCAGTACCCACATGTTTTCTTGTGTCTTGTTAATGCATTAAAAGAAAGATGTTCTTTAGCCACTAAAACCTCAGAAATATCCAGATACAATGCTTCCCCTGGCTGACTTGATGGTTCAAGGGACAGACTTGGAGCTATGTTGGTTTAGAAACTGCGATATCTACTCATCTTTCCATTATACTTTAATATCTTCTGTATGTATAATCTTCAACTTGCTGGCAGGATAAACAGTCACTTAGCGATTTTGCAGAAAGCTATTTTTGCATAACCTCTCTGCAGATGCAAATACATCCACTGTAGCAGATGATGCTCTTTTATGTCTTGAGAATGAGATGACTTCAGAACACAAGACAGGACAAGATTCATATCTGCCTTTTGAACTTTACCTTGACAGAACTGTCCCCCAGAGGCTCAAAATCTCCTAAATCTATTGGCCTGGGGTCTGCTGTCTGAGGCTGTGCGCTTTAAATGAATGCAAGCTTTAGCTAAGAAGCCTGTGCCTTCATATTTAAAAGCTGAAAGTAATGAATGCTAACTGGTAGACTTACCCGAGGCTGCAATGGTGATGCACAGAAGCAGGGCACACCGTGTCACAAAACCCTCCATCTCTTAAAAGTTTTTTTCTTGTGTTGTTTTTTCTTTTTCTTTTTTGGAAAAGCTGAATCTCACTCTCTGGGGGTGTGAAGATGCTTGGGGAGTAGTTGAAGTGCTCTTGTCTGGTGGCAGATCAGCAATGACTGTGGAAGTGACAGAGCAGACAATTCCAGTCTTAAAAAGGTGGAAAGGTCAGGGAGGGGAAGAAGCCGGGACCCAGCGAGGAAAGGTGATGGTTGATAAGGATCTGACCACTTGTCTCAGTTTTTTCACAGTTCTACTGGGGCAAGACTGTGTCACGAAAAACTTACAACACAAATATAGCAAATCTATTACTGATTAACCACAATTAACGACTAGTACGTATAGTGAAAGTGCAATTTTCTCCTTGGAAAATGTTTAGCCTCGACAAAATGGGTATTAAACATTAAACCAGAGTGCATAAACAGGCCATTTACAAAACATGTTAAACAGGAATTAACTCATGAGATAATCTTGCAGTATTTCTGTCCTTCTTCCTGATGCACAATTAGGGTCCGACCCAGAGGTTATCTGGTGGTCACTAAACTTCTAGCGGAATGCTTCAGGAAGCACTATGGCATCGCTTTCTTTAAATAAAATCACAATGCCGAGATCAGATAACACGGAGGCTGCTCTCGTTATATAATTCATATAGAGGGAAAGGAAGAGCCTGTGTAAACTGTTTATGCTGCTCCAAAGGAAAAAAGAAAGTTTCGTTATTTCCTTGGACATAGCACTGGAAGCGTCGTTTGTCTTTCAACTGGTGGCAGAACCACTAACATGCTCATAGGATCAAATAAAGTGCGCTAAACTGGTGGGACACTCAGCAGCGGTCTGGTGGGAAATTATAAGATTTTTAATCCGTCAAAGTGATGGGAAGTAAATACAGCTTTTAGTCCACAGCTCTTTGTTTTTTTTTTTTTGTCTGGCATCACATATCCTGCCGCTATTTGACCCCAGCTAATAGTTTAAAAAGATTTTAAAAAGAAAAAAAAAGCTACGGACTTTGTCAGGAGTCAGAGAAAATTGCCTACTGAGTTTCGAGAAATTTAAAAAAAAAAACGGCCCTAAAGAGTAAAACGAGAGAAGGGAAAGAAAAGGTTTCATTCAAAACTTACTTTTTAAGTTGGTGGCTGGCTTGAAAAATAAAGCACGGCTTTGTAATCCACAGACGAGGATGTGGCTGCATTCAGCAAAGTGACGAAGCGTGGACTCTCTAAACTTTTTGTGCTGCATGGGCGGTGCAGATTGACTTTTGCAACCCTCCCACAGCCCCCCCCCCACCACCACCACCCCCTCCTCCCCCCAAGCTGCTACTGCAGCATGATGCCACAGCATGGTCAATAGTTTAAATTGTCTACTCAGTGAAAATGCATTACCAAAAGCAACAACACGTGGCTATACGTGTATTAAGATTTATATAAAAAAAAAAAAAAAAGAATGAAACTGGGGAGTATATTCACTTCCACCATATGAAGTTTTGGTTAGATGAGTAGTAGCTAATACACTTTCTTGATTCAAGACTATATGGCAAATTTGTCCCACAGAATGGTGTAAATGATTATTAGAGAAGGTTAAAAAAATAAAAAATAAAAAAATCCCCTCTCTTTAAAGACTCACATGTCAAAGACCACTTTATTCAATTATGTGGATAAATTGTGTCCAAACTTTTGGCTGGTAGTATATTCCATTTTCACTATAGCAGACTTGCATATAATCTTCTAATCTGGAAGTGAGTTTTTGTATTCATCAGAAAGCCATTTCGTTATGCTATTATAGAAAATTGCACACTTATTATCAGTTAAAGGTCATTTGTATGGAATGGACTTTATTTAGGAAAATGATGCATTATTCGAAGATATTAGCAAGTCCATTAGTGATAATTAGTCAGCAGGTATTGCAGGTGCTTACATTCTTTGTACAATTTTCTGCTCACAGCTCCACAATGTTGTGGCTTTAATTTCACAGAAAGAAAATGCATGCTTGCTCCCATTAGAGATGAAAATGCAAAATGATGGAAGAAAATGTGTCTAAGTCACCTAGTGTAGCAATTGGAGAACTGAGTGAATAAGAGGTTATTTAAGATGTGGATATAATAAACACTAAAGACATTACATTAGGAAGTAAAGTGCAGAAGTGTCGTGAATAAGATGTCTTTTTGAAGACAGACATTTTTTACTTCACATCACAAAAAGTGGACAGGTACATAAAAATGATTCTGCTTTCAAGAGTGTTCCTCTGGGCCTCGATAATGTGGCAGTTAATGCACTTGAACAAACTATAATTTAATTTACTAATAAATAGATAAAGAAAATGCAATTATTGTGTCTTTGGGTGGTTGGAAAGTGGGTTATGTCTCAAAAGAAAATCTTTACTGGCTAATTTAGCCATATCTCCAAAGCAAGTAAGTGTCTTAATCCATAGATCTGAATTGTGAAATAACAGCATATCCCTAGACTGTTGTTTTTCAGGGCATTATCCCTGTGACATGACAGAGGCCATGATACAGTATATAAGTACCAAGTGTGTAAGTGTTGGCCATGTATTTTGCAATATCTAAACCAGGTCTCCCCAAATCTGGTTTTGGAATGCCACTGCCTTGCAGGTGCTAGATTTTTCACTGCTTACGCTCATCTGGTTTAAATCACTGGATCATTAACAGGCTTGTGGCAATCCATTTAATTCGAATCAGGTGAGTAGACATGGGGGAACATCTGAAACCTGTAAGGCAGTAACCCCTGAGGACTGAAGTTGAACAATTCTGATCTAAATCATTCATTTAACTTAACTCTAATAATAACCACATGTCTTTAACTACTTACCCTAGCTATTTGGACATGAGAAAGGTAAAGAAAGTGAGATGTTACGAGAAAGGTTAAAGGAAAGGGCAAAAAGTACAGCAGGATGTGTTTTGAATATGTGATGTCTCCCTTGGAGGTCTACAGAGGTGTTGTCCACCATCCCCTCCTCCTTCCACTTTTATGTCTATATCAAAAGTGTTACACATATCTGGAAACTACTAATATGTGGAAACATTAAACATTAATCTTCAGCTAATTGTGTCACATATTTGCATAATAAACCTTCTTTCTGTGGGTTGGTAGTATAACCATGCTTTTTTTTTCAGCTATTATTCAATAACTGAACCCCTCTTGCAGAGATACAGTGAAGTTTTACATTTGTTCTTTTATAAACATATACACTTAACTAGAAAAACGTTTGGATTATGTTTGGTAGTTGACCATTTTTAACTTATTACATAATTTGTACATACTATTTCAAAATGGACCACTAAACAGATTTTTCTGTATAAGCCGAATTTGTAATCTTTCTTGCTTTTTATTTCAAGAAGAAGACAGACTGAATTTGTTGTTGTACATGTTCCCTCATCTCTGAGAATTATGGGTAAAATATTTGTTTTACATGATGTTTACCAATGCAAACCATGAGACTGAGAACATTTTCTTTTGCTTTGTGTTCAGAAGAAGAAATGAAGCTCAGTCATCATGATCGGATGACTGATTCAGATAAGTAGAATATTCCACTTAACCTTCAAAAATTCATAAGCTGCTTTCTCATCATCTTTTAGGTCCTTGTCCATTCATACTGTAAAGTGCCATCCAATTAACTTTGCTGCATTTGGCTCCGCATTTAGACTCTGAGGGGAAAGTGCCTTCTTGAGCACTTCAGAATTCATTTGACTGTCTGTCATCATGGACCATGAGGCCTCTCGCTTTCCACTCCTGCTAACTTTTGTCCAAAGAATCGGGACTGTACACAGATTTTATGCCGGGCAAAGATTTGCACCTTGTCGAAGTTCAGGCCCTCCTTGTGTTCCCTCTAAATAAGTGTCACTTATTTTGTTTTTATAATCTTCTTTGGAAGGCTTGTTTCAACTCCCTTGATCGCACTTGCATTTGAAAGTACCTTGAAAGAACAAATCTCAGACTCATCACCTTTAAATAAGGCTTAAAATAAGTGTCTGAAAGAGAAGGTTCCACTTTATCATATGCAGTGTAATTTCTGAACCCACCAATTTAAACATCTCTTAATTAAAAATTGTTGTTTGCAGTTGTCTGCTTCTTCATGAAGTAGTCAAGGCTTTCACTAAATCACAAAATGTATCCCTATGAAACCAAAAAAAATTAGAAGAAGCTTAAAGTTTTTTTGTGGAAAAGTGTTATTTGACTACCACACCATCACAGAAAGAAATGCAAAGAGTAGACAAAACATCCTTTAAGCAGTGAACAGACTCAGAGGAGTCATCCTCCCTCTAAATCAACTCTCCACACAAAGCCTATTGGCAGACGAGAAAAACTGAGGAAAAAGTAAACAGACACACACTTCAACAATGCTTCAAAAGTATATAAATAACCACAGCATCCAGCATGTTTTTCTCTGTCTACTTTTTGTGGCTGCACTTGTGCGTTAAGTGTTAGAGTTGTCAAAAGTGGCAAAGTTAACAAAGAAAAATCTTTTTTTTTCTTTTATTCACAGTGGCTTTGTTACTAATCTCAGTTGCCATGTCCTCCATATCTAAAAAGAGCTAATCCATGGCACATGCAGCCCCAACTTTGCAGGAAGAGGCATGATTAGAGGACAAAGGAAATCAATTACACCTAATTGTAATTAAAACATGTCCTGAAGGTTACATTTTAGTCTTACAAATTAAGCGTGAAGGTTCTGATTTCCACTCGGGTGGCCTTCAACATTGGGATTTGGCAGATGGGTTATGCCCTTGCAAAGCAGTGCAGCGGCTCCAAGCTGGTTACTCTTTATTTATTATATTTGCACCAGACAGAGCTTTTGATTTAATTATATGTCACATAGCAATAATTAAGTCTTATTTTGATCTATTATCTCCAGAAGTCTAGTCACTGACTGATTATTACAAGGTCTTTATCGAGTATATTTGAGTTATTTCTCTACATGTGAAAGATGCAGTCTAATCTAGTAATCCCTATCCCTTGAATATTTCCTGTTCAGCAGCGATTATGCCGTCTTATAAACTGAGAAAGCAGTAAGCAGTAATGGGGTTCAGAGTAGATCCACCTCTGAGCTGAATGAGGGGGGGTAAATGCACACGTGTGTAAAGGAGAACGGACATGGTTAAAAAAAACAAACAAACAGAAAAACAACATTTTCTTCTTGCTTTTTTCACTCAGTTTATCTATATAGGGCCAATTCACAACAAAGTAAACTCAAGGCACTTCACTGAGAAGGTAAACAAGTTTAAGAGTCTAGACATTGATGCTGTCAGTACAACTCTGATTCAGAAACACCAGCATCCTATTTTAAAAGAATGAGATGACAGATCACTGAGTTTCCTCTGTTTGGTCAGTATTAACGTGTAAAGACGAACAGCGACAGCATAACAAGAGTGTCCTCTACATGGAATTATAGTGTCATCTGATGAAAATAGCTTAGTACTGCAGATCAAGCATTAAGTGAAAAATTGCACTACACCACTCTACAATATTCACTGTCTTGACTCAGTAAACTAGGCCTCATTCATTCATGTACACTGGATAAATCACTAGCGGAGGCAATTTTGTTTTTTTCTTGTATACTGTGATGCTTAAATGACTGCAGTCCTTTGGTGGCACAAGACTTGCATTTAGCAGATGGGGACTTTGTCACTGTTGGCATTCACCTCTGCCGCTGGCTGAGGACACTTCAACAGTGGCAGTTTGCCTCAGTGGCATTCCTTTTTACTGGAGACTTCCCCCTCCAAACTTTCCACCCCCTCCCCATGAGTAGTTTTTCAATAACAGGAAACAATCGGCCCTCGTCTTTCATCACAGGTTGACGTTAGTTCCCGCACGGTGCCACTTGGTCTCTTTGCTGCCAGCCAGTCAGCCAGTACGCTGCAGTCTGCAGCAGAGCAGAGAGGGAGAATAAAAGGTATGCGTTAGCTTGCGTATTTCCTTATCGTCCTCCGAGGGGGCAACTTAGCCTTGCACTTGTAATATCCTAGACTGATACTCGAGGAACAGAAGCCTATCTTCTTCACAAAGACATTTATTGTACATCTCCAATCCTCTCAGGGAGCAAAATGACAAGGCTCATTTGCAAAATCACATCTCATTTTGAATGGAATTTGAGATTTTTGCTTGAAGTGAACTAAGGTTTCAGTTAATTGAATGGTCCCATTTAATTTTAGCAATAAAATCCTGAATTACTCTCTGTGACATATTGCTCTCTAATTATTCTTTTATGGATGACTGACTGGTTGCCCAGATGATTCCCCTGATAAACTGTATATTCAGGCTACATTTAGCTCAACAGCCTTTAGAATTTATGAACTGTTTAGATGATTGATTTCTAGTCCACACCGTCCTTCTTTTCTATTGCCTGTATCATAAATAAGTCACACACAGTGAGAGAAACATATCCTTTTTCAGATGGTTTTATGCAGTTGTTACACTCTTATTTCTGAACAAGTGAAGCCAAACAGACTTGCGTTACAACGCTGCAGCTACTGTATGTTATTACACATAAAGATGCTTGACATTTGCGTGAATCAACATTCACACTGAGATACAATTTTTTGTTGTTGTTTTGTGAGACTTATTGCATTGGTGTGAATGATAATTCACGATTCATACTGCTGAGATTTCTACAATTCATTTCTCTTGTTTCTTTGGAGTGCTTGCATGGCTAGGTAAATGTGTTTTATTTTTTTCTGATAATACAGTATATACTATGTTTCATTAAACAAACTGACCTATATGAGAACACAGTTTACATTTCTCAAGTATTCACAACCAGGAAGGCTTTAAAACACTCCCCAAATAATCAGCTTTCTATGGTGGAGCTTGTGTTTGCTAAATGCATAAATATATAAACGTATGAATAAGATATAATAGTGCTTTGTTCAGGAGACAGGTGCTTCTTAATTTATCTCTTGAAGCTTCTGGTGATTTTATATATGTGGCATTAAATCGAGCGGATTGTGGAGGAAATGATTTTTGAGGCTGGATAAATTGGTCATTATGTGGAGATGAACTTTTAACTGTATGGAAGACGGGAGTAACTATGTAATTGGCTGGTATTTATAGGAAGTTAGATTCCTACAATCATAAGCTGTAGGAGATACATCTAAATAATAACTCAAGCGCATATCCACTGGATAACTCAGCTTACACACAAAATCACTGTGTCTGTTTAATTCTAAACAAGATGTATGATTTTAGGTTTTAATATCATTGGAAGGATAGATTAGATAACTTTTATAATGGTCAAAAAATGCAAACACTCCACTATCTGGCATTTGAGTCCATAAGGAAAGGATTTAATTGGGCATTTGGTCAGAGTGGGCAGGCAAGTTTTCAATGAGGATGCTTTTCTTGGGGCAGCAAGGCATGGTTCATATGTTCCTGAGAGGAACATTACTGACTGTAATACCTCCCATCTGACAGCTGGACATTCTGATGGTCAGTGGGATATCTTCTGGGCGATCTCTCTGTTTCCCATGTTTTTTTGTTTTGTTTAGTTTTTTTCCAGCATTGTTTTAGTCTTAGTCCTGGTTTTCTTCTCATGATACGACCCTGTCACTTCAGATGGTTCAATGTACTATTCATGCTCGTCCTAATTCTTCTAAGTTTCTTCACAAATAGCTGGCAAGGAGAAGCAGCATCATGCTTGTTTACTTGTTTTATTTTTTTGTTTGTTTTTTAATATTTCTGTTGAACCACAATTCAAAATCAGTGTAATAATTTTCATTAAAAATCTTATTAATACATTTGTCAATTTCAACTTATTTCACTGACAGCTGATTTTTTTTTCCCTTCTTTAATTGGAGGGTGTGAATAATTTTGAGGGCAACAAATGGACATAAATAACACAGGAGAAGCTTAAAATGTATCTCCAGAAATTCGCTGTGAGATAGGAGAAAATAACAATTTGATTTGTTGATAACTTGTTGGCAGATCGTATGACTTTAAAGAAGTAATAAAGTGTCAGCATTGTTCCAATGATCTTTATCTACAGTAGTATCTATTATAGTTTAAGGTTACCTTTGGTTTAAATCTCTGGGTTCAGTCCACACACACAATAACAGGTCGTAAGGAGTAATAACTCCCTTTCTCTCTCTCACCTGCACACGTCTTTTTATTTCTGCTGTACGTGATAAATTCCACAGCAGCCTCCGTTTATTCCCTTTGTTTTGTACCTTTAAGTAACACCAGCATTCCTAGCATTCATGCAGCATCCTCAATGACTTTCTGAAAGTGCTTACAGCCGCCTTCTCCTGATTGACTTTCCGATGGACACATCCTGTCCACCTTCAGTGTTTTTCCCCTTCCTCATCCCTACAGAGCAGAGTCATGATCAGAGCTCTCCTTGGAGAGTATTCCGGATACCTGCTTGCTCGGCAAGCTGGAAATACGTGTGTTTGTGTCAGAGAATGCGGAGGGAGGTGAGAGTCAGAGGAAGACCAGTTGGTCATCAAGGCCTCAAAGGAAAAAATTGCAATAACATTGGTCAACTATGGATGTTGGAAGGTGTCCTGTATCCTGTTGTGTCTGCATGCTCCAGCATCTTCATCATGATTTATGAATAGAAAAATATTTCCTTTTTCCTTTCTGTGTGTGTATGCTCATGATAAGCAATGTGGCACCTGTGTGGTTCTAACCATTGCTGAACTTACAGTATATAAAATAATTGTTCTTCATTGTTTAGGATCTTTAATTTTTTGTTTTGTTTCACATATACCACTTTAAAAATACCTCTGTTACATGCTTACATATTAATGATAGAATATCTGTGCACCAAATGCATGTAGGAAATCAAGGATGATTGAAAGATGTGAACAGTTTCATCTTTGTCCACAGGGGATAATGATGCAGTTCAAGGGCACAATGGTAAATAATATGGCAGCATTAAAGAAGTCATATTATGCTTTTTGGAGTTTTCTCACTTTCAGTGTCTTCTACTGACTCCCCCCATAACAGCTCATCAAAGGCAGTCCCACAGAAGGTAATCTTCCTGAATCAGCTTATCATCATCATCTTCATGTGATATTTTTGCATAATTTCTGCCCAGTGTCGAATTTGCCACACCTAAAAAAAAAAAAAAAAAAAAAGAGCTGAGCCACCCTTGTTTCTTAACAATCAGCCAGCCAATCAGAGCAGACTGGATGTTTTGAGATGAGGGGTATTGTAGAAAAAAGAAGCAACAGTATTTGAAAAAATTATATTTCTTGCAAACGTATTCTTGTAGACTGCCAGAAATGACTAACACAAAAATTAGCATAAGAGGAAAGGAATATTGGCATATCTTTTGTAGTAGATAAATCCACATACATATTCAGCACAGAACCAAAGCAAGACATTTATACTACAAATTAGTTCATATACATAAAGTAAAAATATATATATATTCCTAGATTCGGCTTTAAGTTAATAAATTGGTTTGTGGATTTAAATTTAGATTCTTACAACTAGATTTGGATTAGATTTAAGGCATATATGATTCATAATATGCATATATATGTATATCCTAAACCGGGGTATATGGGAAATGTATTGTTTCTCTTGTTAACCAAGTCCCTGCAAAATATACACAAAAAGATTCCAAATGAAACAACAACCAGACACAGCTTATCCAGTTATGTTGTTTTACTGCAATGCATCAATAGCTTTGGAGACCTGACCGAAGACATCATCCACGGGCAGTTCAGAGTCAACCTATGGATTAAACAAGAAGACACATGTTAGATTTTTCTCACTTCACATGTTGTTGGCTGACAGTATAACACTTGTACGCACCTTCCTGACAATACCGCGGCCCTCATAAAAGGCAATGACCGGCTCAGTTGCTTTGTAATACAAGTCCAGGCGCTTCTTGATGGTCTCTTCATTATCATCAGAACGGCCGCTGGTCTCACCACGTTTCAAGAGTCTCTTGACCATGGTCTCTGCTTTTGCATCAACGTACAGCAGCAGGCAGGGTTTGCCAATCTGAGATGAAAGAGAGTTTGATCATTTAAGCTTGTTTTCATTCAGCGCTTCAAGGATGAATTTTAAACCAACATGTCGTAAATGTTCCTACCTTCTTCTCAAACTCCTCTCCCTGCTTCACCTCACGGGGGTAGCCATCAATAAGGAAGCCCTTGGAGACGTCAGCCTTGGCGATCATGGCATCCTTAATCATGTCTAAGACTGTGTCCTGGAAACAACCAAATATTTAAATCAACTTTCACAAGAACTTCAGACAGAAAATATTTTTAAAAAATCATTTCATCTATGCACCAAAGAACAAGTATTAAAAGATGCATCCTCTTACCAAGGGTACAAGCTCTCCTTTCTGCATGATGGCCTGGAGCTGTTTGCCTCTCTCAGAGCCGGAAGCCACCTCAGCACGGAGCAGATCACCAGAAGACAGATGAGTGTAGCCATACTTTGTAACTATCTTCTCACACTGGGTGCCTTTTCCAGAGCCAGGTCCACCTGGTAAAGGAAAACAGAAAAGCATAATTAGAGGATGAAATAAAGAGCTATTGGTGGTTAAATGTGTCGCTTGTAAATTATCAAGAGCAGTTCAGTTAACTCACCCACAACAAAGATGATCTTGGCATCTTTAATTTTCTCTGAAATGAAGATAAAGAAAGGTTATTCTTCCAGAAGAAACATTTTTCTCCCTGCATACTAAAACTTCAAAGATATTTTTGCAACAAACCATCTTGAGAGTCAAATGTTGATATATTTTCCATTTTCAGTTGCAGAATAAATGTCACCTTCCTTGTTACTGTGCTTGCTTTTGTGTAGGTTTGTGCTGAGACTAAGTGTTGACATGGCAACTGTTGCTACTTTAAAATAGTATGTTGCCAGGGGTTCAGAGGGAACTACAACAAATTATATGTTTAAGCAATGCGCACTGATTTTACAGGAAATTTGGACTAATTATATTAGTGATATGTAGCCTATCATAGATTAATCTTGCATTACATTACATAGTTAGAATAATCCTTTTTCATAAGCAAATACTAAATGTAAGGAGAGTTTAAATGTATTTTTCCAATTCCTTTGCATTCTCAAAGACTACCAGAAGAGGACAGTAGAGTCTGTGAAAATGCAACAGTGAGCCACTACCTTACTCGAACCCCATTCAATCTAAAATACAGAAATGAACATGTTGCATCTTATAAATCACAAGTAATAAAGCATTTATAACTAACTTAAGCACATCTGTTAATTACCTGCCATTGTGTTGCTTTTGTGGAGTGTTTTCTTTCAACTGGAGGACAGAAAGGGACAGAAGAAAGCAAATAAATTCACATTTAATGAATGAGGGGCAACACAAACACAAGCTGACTGTGACTAAATTTTTCTACTTCAGTAGAAAGATTTTTTTCCCCCAACATCAACACAAAACTGTCCTCTTTCATGAACAGAACAGAACAGAAAAACATCACTGAATATATTTATTTTCGAATTTATTTTACTTTTACATTTTATCATTCACAGTGTGCTTTTCCTTCACTTCACTCACATATTAAAACAGAAGTAGAGTAACATGGTAGTATTACTAATTTTTGTCATGTTTTTGTTCGTGTTAACATGTGTAATACTTGTAAAATATGGGGAGGCTTAGAAGATGGAGACATAGCAGGATAGTGAATGATCAATGGTGTCAATGCAACGGCATTCCAACCCTGACAGCTACTCTTCAGCCGTTGCAACTCTAACCGCTCACTATGTGATTCACTTTCTCTTATGTGTGCTTGAATTTCTCAAGCTGCGTTCTCAGCTTACTGATGGACTAAATGCATGAATTACTGTAATTCATGCACATTTAAAGGTAAAAAAAAAAAAGTCTTTCAATGTCTATCAACAGAAAATGTACAACTTTATTCTGTAAGTATCCTCAGCTTATCAACACCCATACTACTAGGTACTAGAGCACAGTGTAGTCTGTGTCTGTGTTGTTTATTAAATGTTTGCCAAGCTTTGGCTGCTGAAGTGACCTGAAGCTGAACCTGAACATAGACTTAACAGTGTGTCTCAATGCTTTGCCAACACTATTTTTCCCTCTGGCAAAAAGGTGATTTTGATCGAACTGACAGTAATTTGACTATTGTGATAAACAAGGAGAACCTGTGCCTTCCTGGGCATACAGAAGAGGAGACCGATGCTTCTATAGCAGGTGGAGTTAAACAATGCTACCACCTCAGAGTAAAACTACAGCAATTCTATGGTCAACATTAAATTACATTTAAATTTCAGAAGCCTGCCAGTTCATTTTGATAAAGTATTTCTAAAGAAGACAACAGCCTCATAATTTCCTGTTTACTCTGTTTTTTTTTCGTGTGTGTGTTTTTTTTAGTTTACTTTAAAACAGAGGACAGAGGAATGAGGAAGTTGGCTGGGTGTGTGAACATTTGTGTTAAATAGATATCTACAAGTAGCAGCTTGCCTGTGCCATGTCCTAAAGTTTAAAACAGAGTTTCAAAAAACAGCTTCAGTCATAATCATTTCATTATGAATGAAATAAAACAGATTCCTCAAACACTACTCAGCTGTAACCAGGTAAGAGTCAGAACGTCAACTTTTATGTGCAGTATAGTGTTTAATATCACTGTCAACCATCATCTTCCAGTTTTACTTTTGAAGTTATGAGTAATTCACTTTTAACTATTGTGCTTGCTACTAGTTAGCCTGCATGCTTTACTCACGTGTGCTGGTTATGGTTGCCTGGTAAACTGAGAACTTGAGGTTTTGTAGCATGTGAGAGTATTTGTGTCAAGAGGCAAAGGGAGGATTTCTTAAATTACTTGGTGACTCCATGTGGGATTCAAGTGTCTTAGCATGGTTGCAAAGGAAGGCAAACAACAGGAAGTCCAATAAAACATTACTATGAGTAGTTTAAGTAAAACCTGAAAAACTTTGAAATATCAAGGGAAAAAAAAAATTAATTAAAATGTTATCATGCAGTTTGAATCTGGTTGTTTGTTTTTTTTTTTGTGGGTGGGTGGGTGTTATTTGTGTGTTTTTGTTTATAGATAATTCCATACATTTATTTTTTTCCTTTAAATTAGTTTTGTTTTCAATAGTTTAACTGAAAGTATTGACTTAAGCTTCCTATGAAACGTGAGTTTTGTCTTTAGACAAGCTGGCATATTACGCTCTGGCAAATGGCTGCCATTCAAACAAATCTGCATACTAATAAATTAGATTTGTGGAGTAAAGGGTGTTAGAAAGGCAATGCAAGTATCTTCAGTGTAGTTGCTCTGATGGTGAGAGAAAATAAGTTGCATTTACCACTAACTTGCTCTCTGATTGCAATGCATATTAGTAGTGATAGGGCTGTGTGTCAGGTGTCTGGTTTTATGTAAGCAGACATTAACCTCATGGTCAGTGTAAATGTCACTTGGAGGCTGACATCTGAGTCAGCACAGAGCCTCTTTGGGAATCCCACTCTGGCCTATTATGGTGCCATCTTCTCAGTCAGCTGCTTCTTTGGGGCATGAGATATGTCCAGTATGGTGAAACCAACATTGCATGGATCTTTGGTTGCAAAAATTAAGAAATAAAATGTAATATTCTTGCAACATTAATGCTTTCAGTGTTTTCTTAAACTGGGGACACTTGAGATGTGGCAAAATTCAAACTGGACATCATCACGTAAAACAATAATTGTTCATCGTGATTTTCATTCATATGGTCCCGTTAAAATTCAAGGATACATTACTAAAACATTGATAATGCAATTCACCACAGTTAAGTGCAGGGAATAAAAGCATTATAGAGCACCTGAAATACCAGAGGAGATGCCCCAACATGTGTAACTACTGAAACAAAATACAAAGATCCTGGATTGACCACCACTCATTCCCCCATCAGTCCATCTCACATGTCCCACCCCCATGTGTTATTACTGGTTTTTAACATGCAGCCCTGCTAAAAAAAGACTCACTCAGTCTGCAGCTGTTAAGATATACTATGTCAAGCATTCTCACAAAGCACATGGAGATGGAGCCCTGCTTCACTGCTATTGAAAGTAAATGCAGTGAAAACAAAGTACTAAGCTTATATGTTCAGCAAGTACATTCACTCTGTGTACCAGTTGGTTACTAAGGTAATCTGCAATTCAACTGAGAGTACTGTCCCTTTAAGAAAGAGAACAGGAGACCCTTTGACGTCAGTGCAGTTGGAGATATTCTGTGATGTTTGTGAAAGGATGGAGCATGAGAAATTTTGATGCATGCTGCTATCGCTGTGTATGTCATTGTGTTGTAAAGCGGTCCCCTCGCTGTTAAGCATTTGCACACAGGAATCAATAACACTCAGAGAGGAATCAACTGTTAATGATTTTTATAGGGGCTAGGGGCATGGCAGTGGATTTAAATGGCTACAGCGACTTGTATGAGAATGACCTTTAATGTCTGAAGGTTTGAGAGAGTGTTGACATGTAGTTTAAGTGGAGGCAGATCATCTGAAGTGAACCGTTACAGGGGGAAAAAAATAGACCAGTCTGTTCCGGTAATGTGCATTTCCTTAGATGATAATTATGTAATCCATTGAGCACATCTCTGTGAATGGCATATGAGATTAACATGCCTGTGCACTGCAAAGAAATGTCTGATCATTTAAAAGTGTTAACCCTTATAAATGGTGACTAACCAGTGTCTAGAAACCAGTTTACAGTCATGTACACTGCCTCTTATTCCTGCTTCCCATCCCATTAAACTGCCCTGCCCACTCTGCCTGCCTACAGTCTCTCTTCCTCTGACATCCCTCTGTTTGTCACTCCTCCTCACAAAGCGAAACACAGTCGCAGACATTCTTGCTCTACTTCTATCGAGCCTTTGTCCCCTGTACTGACCTCTCTTCCAAGCTGTGGCTTTAGATCCCAGTGCAAAGGGGCTGCCGTCCCTGGATCCCCGTTTGTGTGTGTCTGCACAGTTCCTACTGCACGGCAGCCCTCCCTCCCCCATGCTATGCCTTTATATAGCTAAGCTGAGCCTGCTCAGCCCACGTTGCATTCTGGGTAAGAGGGAGGAAGAACAGAGAGGGAGGAGGGAAACAGAGGGGGTTGAACAGAGGAAGCAGGGTGAAATTAGAGGCAGGGAGATTCGAGGAGGGCTCTGTAGCAACTGTATATGAGTGCGCCTCTATTGCTTCATGTTTTTTCACATATTTGTTGTAACCAGATTTTCTTTTGGTATCTGTTAAAACAGGATTTGGGCTGCGACATCTGAACAAAAGAAGTAAGCTTAAAAGAGGAGGGATTATCTGCTAGGGACACATGATCAAGCTAATATCAGCAAAATGTGACGGATAATAATGGTCTGACCCAAATTAATGTTGGAGAATAGAAATATTGTGTCACATAATGGAAGCAGGAGTCACGATCATGTTGTGGCACACAGCTGTATCTAGTACTGATCAGTGTACCTTCACTAATACCAAAAGATGACTGGAGGGATAAGTTTCTTTGTTTCTCAATAAATCCTTTACATTCCTACTCAACCTTGGTTATGTAACTGTGATTGCAGTTGGCCAACAAGTTTGGTCAGTCCTTTGTGTGTTTTTTCAGCCAATAACACTTGAGAAATCCAATTCAATTCAGTGGATTGTGTGGCTCTTAGATCTAAAATTGTGTTGGCATTATTGTGTCATACAAGTGTGAGGCCCTCAAGCAGTTTTCTGAAAATTTGAAAGTGGTGTTTGGAAACTATTTAAAAGCAACTCAATTCTAAACTGAACAGTACCCAAATAAACATCTGAAACATTTTATTAAAAGCATGAAGGAACATTTTCATGTCCTCAAAAGAAACATAAATACAAAATATATTCATATGTACAAATTATGGCAAAAACAATTAGAAGCGTACCAGGTATTTTCTAAAAATGTTAATTCACAAAAAGACAGAAAAGTAATATATTAAATGTAACTCCCAATGTATTGATTATCAAAGAGAGATGAATCAGAAATGACAAGATCCACCTGGGTTCACATATCAATATCTCTAAGATTCAAACAAGCTTTGAGATAGAAATGAGGTATGCACTATTTCTGAATAAAAAGTAAGCCTTAATGTCATATATTTTCAGTACCATATTATTTCCAAGAAATAAATGTTCTGTGCGGTGAATATTTCTCAAGCTCTTGACCAGTTTAAGCTCTCTATTTGTAGTTTGTACCTCTTGCTAATTTTGTAACAGCAACAAACAGACTGGAAATTACAATGGATCTATCTGATTTTGATAAATCCCATTAAACTGACTGAAATGACTTGCAAAAATCTCCACATCTACGGTACAAATGAACAAAACAAAAGAAAATGTTTCAACAGACAGCAACCTGCAATTTCACAGAGGTAATAAAGGTTCTGGCCACAGAGAGGCAGTATACTAGCAACACAGCTCTGAGTTATGGTGTTAGACTCTCCAAAACTATGACATGTCTGCCTTATCGGTCAGCTTCAATGTCAATGTTAATGGCAGTGAGCAGCAGTTTGCTGTCAGATGTTTAAATAGGCAGCTGAAAGCATTACTTTAAAAGCCAGGCAGAAACGTTAAGCATAAATTACCACACATCTATAAAATAAAACGCTATTCCACATCCTTTGCTCAGTAATCTTAATTACTGCACAATATGTAAAAAGATTATTTTTTAACTGCATAAAAATAACATTTATGTGGTAAATCATATAGGTTTTACAGATTCTCAGTTCAAACAAACACTTTGTTAAAGTGGAGGGAAAAAGCAGTCTGTTTATCCATTAGTAAGAGTTTAAAGTGACCAAAGCAGTTTTGATCCACACTGGAAGGGCCATCCTTAATACTGTTACTCAGTAATAACACTCTCCTGTGAGTAGTAGAAATCACAATAAAAGGAATGATAAAAATTAGTTTTGATCAGAGCATTAGTTAAATTTGTCTAAAATGAACAGAAATATTTGTGTCGTTATGGAAATTTAGTGACCACTTTTCATTTTAAACAATAGTGATTCTATAAAAAGAAAAATAAATATTTGTGACTTCCACCACTCATAACACCTCAACTGTCTACATCATACTGAATGCTCATCATCTAACACTGGGGATTACAATCTTGGGTCTGAAATGGGTCATTCTGATTAAGGCATTAGATTTAGTATATACACTATATTTCATGTTTGTTATGTCACCGCAAACTTTAATCCTTCGCTCCATTGTCCAGTCGCAGTTGTTTTCCCAATGTATTTATACACATTTAGTAAATAAAGCAACATTTAACAGGGCACCACCTATTGCACATAGAAATTATGTTATTATTTTTTTAAAAATGTTAGTTCACCCTTCAGTGCTCTCTTTAAATGTCAGCTCATCTTTTTTCCTTCTTTTTTTGCTTCTACTTTTCTTTTCTTTGATGTGAAGTTTGGATTATTTGTTCACCAAGTCCTAGCTGGAAAAGCCACCAGGGGGCTCTGGATCCGGGGACTGAGGACTGGCCTGGTCATCTGAGGGCAGCTGGACGCGCTGCTCATCCATACGCTTGGCCTGTACTCTCTGGATTAGACTGAAGAAGTCTTCATCAGGCACCGTAGGAGCGTGAGGACCTCCTTCTGGTGGGGAGCACCGCTGGTCATCAATCCTTGAGGACTGGAGTCAGAAAGATGAATGCATTTAGTGTAGAAGCAAATGACTGAATGAAAATCACCTTATTTTTTTATATCTGGCATTTGGTGTTGTTAAACTGAATTATATTTCACAGGAATCTCTGAAACCCAACGCTTTTCTATTAAACCTCCGAATTTGTATAACTGTGTCCTCACCTGGCACTTTATGAGCATATTGAAGAAGTCATCACTGGGCTCTTGATGATCTCCTTCACCAACCAGATGTCCCAGATTGTTGTGAGTAATTCTAAGGCCTGGAAGGCTACCAACATTAACACGCTGATCATCAAGACGACGGCTCTGAGAGCTAGCAATCAAATCAAACAGCTCCTCAGTCTGGGGTGAAGTGGTAATGGCAGGATCTAGGAGGCGAGAGAAAAAAAAAGTCAAGTTTTGAAGAGATAAACAACTCAGCGCAATAGAAAAGTTTAACTAACCTATCATTTCGTTCAGGTTTGGTGTGTTCGTAGCGCCTTCTCCGTTGTCTCCGTTCTGTTGGTCATCAAGATGGCAGCGCTGGTCATCCATGCGGCTGCTCTGGAACTTACTGAGGAGGTCAAAGAAGCAGTCTTCATCTGAGGGGTCACGGCCCAGCTTCTGAAATGGCAAAACTCTCACTTTAGTTCAGCTCCCTCAAAAGAGAAAAAAAAAAATCTATTAACTCTACTTCTTTCATTTATTTATTTGAAATCAACATCCTCTTTATGTGATTTACTGTCCTCTACTGAATATGAAGATACTGTTGGAGGAATCTGAGCCAGCTGCGGCATGTCTCTGGTCCATTTGTCTTCATTTATCAATAAATATTTGGGTTATATTAGAATTTTCTTTAACCATCAATCAACACATAATTATGCTGTTTCTTGCATTTTGTAGCATCAAAATGAATGTATTTCAAGTTCATCATGTTCATATGGGTTACTGTTCTGTGCAATGTGATGATGGTAATTTTATCTTATATCCAGGAAACTGGATCTTCAGGTAAAATAATTAACCTATATGCCAATGTGGGTTGCGTAATGAAGATTTCCAAGAACTTGTGAACAGAATAATAATATTATCTCACAAGGGATGGTCTTCCTGGTGAGAATACCTTGGCCTACATACTGAAGGTGATACAATGAAACAACCTATGCAGTTATATACGAAGATATACAGTAGACTCTCTGCTTCAAAGACAGGTACATACACTACTTGTGACAATATAAACAGAAAACCTCATGTCCAAAATTTCAGATTCAAACAAAAACAAATAGATCAATCAATCCCTGACCAACTATTTATGCCACACTAAACCCCTCTGCCTGACAATCTCCATTTCATTGTTTATTGTCAGATAACAGTCTTATCGCGCCAACCATATTCAGCCAGAATCACAAAGTCAATAATGTGTCCAGGCTTCGAAACTAAAGTGGATAATTTATGTATGAAAGCTGTCAAAGCAACTCACAGTTAGCAAAGCACATGTGGAATTTATAATGTTTGACCAGCACTACTGAAATATTCTGGCACTTAGGCTGCAAGATTATGACAGTGAATCTACTGCAGCAGCAATAAAATGAGTGAGTTACATGGAGTCAAAATAAAAATTCATCTGGTGACCCAGAAAATCTATGAAAACATCAAACTGCTACCAAACCAAAGATGAGGAAAATCATTCTGCTATATATTTAAATAAAATAATTAACTATAATGCATCAGTAAGTTGGATGACACAGTATGCTATATAGTATGCGCCAATATGCAATTTTAGTTAGTTTAGTTAGTTAATTTATTTCAAACATAATGAGCAAAGTAAATAAAGATAACACATTGATGGACGGCATAAAAAGAAAGAAAATTAAATTCCATGTCTGAAAATTTTAACAATTAAAAGGAGGAAGTGACTAGTTATGTTTTAAATACCATGTATCACAAATCAAGAGCTTAGAAATCTCCGTTATGTGTTGAAATTGCCAGAAAGCCAGATGGTTTAAAAGGATGAGACATGTTTCCTTACAAGACAGGTTATAGAGATTAATCAAAAGGTCTCAAAATATAATAATAACTAAAAGAAAGCTATCATATCTTAACAGTTATGCTTAAAAATCATGATTGATAAAAATCTACATATGATAAATTCAACCTTTAAATTGTTTAGGAAATCAATCTATAAAGCCAATTTTCTGGTGTAGTATTTTATCATTACTTTCCTGTTCCTTCAATCTAATTTATTTAAAACAAAGCATTAAACTTCTGTATTACAGGTAAGTTTACTAAAATAAATAAACAAATAAATAACAAAAATTGTGATATAATTCATACAAGCTTGAGGCAACGCTTATTTAAATCAAAGTTATTTCCAGAAAATGATTTAGACTTGTTGCAGTATCTGTTTATTCCATTGGGTGGAGCTTCTTACTGTTTTGTGACATGGAGTGAGAGCCATGTTAGCCTATAAGGGTCACATAAATAGTAAAATAAGAACAAGTCCTTTCAGTTTAAGTGTGTAAAACAAAGTTACCTCCCTAGTTCAGTAAACTGTGGTTGTTGTGTAGATGAATCCTGCAGTAGAAAGCTGTGAAAATTCCCTTGTGGTTGTGTGGTTTAGTTACCCACCGGATTCTCATGCCAATACTAAACTAAGATTTTTAACCCCAACACAAGCCAAGAGTTAAATTTTTGACAGCACAAAGCAGCCATGATCATTGTTAATGCTAACAAACTGGAGGACATAAACAACATGTTTAAGATTGGAGATTGTGTTTGCTAATTAAAGCAGTGTGTTTCAGTCACTCTAACTAGTACTTTTTCATTAAATATACCTGAACTTTAGAAGAATGTCAGTGCAGTAGTAAGAAAAAAATTGCTTAAACTGATTCTGACAATAGAGTTGTGAAGTTGTGTGAAAATACCTGGTGTATACTCAGACATCTTAAAATAACAAATGTGACAAACATTCATTACATTATAAAAAGTGAATGGTTTGCCAAAACATCAATAAAAAGTCCAATGGTGGGTTAATGGAAGCCCAAGTCAAATAAAGTCATTAAGATCGAAACATGCTGATTGTGGTCACTCAGTCTTGCTTTAACATGTAATGAACTGTTTGACTTCACTCCTCTTCCACATTTTAACAAATATAGAAGCACATGTAAATAATTACCATAGAAACTACTTCAGTGTACCATCAATCCTCAGAAAGATGTAACATTAATGCCAACTAGTGGATAAAGCTGAAATAATGCTGCCTTGCAGCAAGATATGAAGTAGGTCAGCAGACATCAAATTTCTAACTGTTCTATTTCTATTGTGGGATTCAGTTTTATTTATCTAGATGGAAAATCAGACAACTGCGCAAAAAAAAAAAGTTCTTTACTTTGCATGCTCACTATAAACCAGGCAAAACAATCTGTACATGCAGTAAAACCTTCAACTTGTTGTGACATTCACACTTTTACACATCAATTAAAAAAAAAGACCCAAAGGAATACTTTGCATTGTGTTGTTATTTAAGCCATAAGACACCAAGTGAAACATCTTACCAGTGGCAATACTTCTTTGTCCACTATTTCTTTCCTCTCTCAGCTCTCTGTCTCACTCTGTCCACACGCCAGTCTCACACCTCTTTCTCCCCGGTTTCACCCACCACTTAACACAACTCTTCCTCTCTCTCTACTTCCCTGCAACACGACTACCTCCCTCTAATTTCCTCTCGTCCTGTATCCCTCTGTTCCAGCCCTCTTTTAACTGCATACTACCTCCTCCTTTCTGTCCCTCTCTCCTCTCTCTCTCACATACACTCTCTCTCTTTCTGCTGCTCTCTGGCAGGCCATTTTTGTCCTGTTCACCCACTGTGGGAAAACAACTCATTATGGGAAGCTGGGCGTTTGACCCTGTGGGGAGGGTAGCGGCTCTGTGATCAAGGTCACATTATCAGCTCAGAGGGAAAGCTGGAGTGGACAAATGGGAGGAGGGGAGAAAAGAGTAGAAAGATGGGTACAATGGGTGTAGTTATGAACACAGTCCTTGCTAAAAGCCACTGCCAACATTGAGCAACTGCTCTCAGTTGACACAGACCAACCTTTTTGCACTTAAAAAGTCGAGTCAAGTATAGCAGTTATTTCTAGTAGCGTCTGTCCTGCGTCCTTGGCCTCATGGTCTCGTCACTTCCCTCTCTGTGATGTCCAATTAATCAAGTAGGCCAAAGTGACGGAACAAGAGAGAAAGGAACATGTGATGATGAGGAGAGAACGAAAATAGGGAGAGACTGTGGGTGAAGTAGAGAAACTAAGTTATGAGAATCCGAGTAAAATCTATATGACCAATCAGTATCCAAACAGATATGGTTTTAAGAAAAAAAAAGATATATAAAAAAAAAAAAAAATCAAAAATGGAAATTAACTGGAGTTTTCAGCAAGCCGTTTTTCTACCTTCACAAGTAACTTTGTAGTTCACACATTAATGTTTGTTCTTACTTTTATGACATGAAGTACAGCAACACCATACAGTGAGGAATTCAGCATTAGTTACCTTAATGTTTGAAACAGAGCAAGCACAAATGTGACAATAAAGTCTGCGTTCCACTTAGAGGAAGTTCTGCTTAATGCATGTTCTACATCCAGTTATCATGCTCAAGTACAGAAGTGCTAATACACCTGAAACTACTATGCTTTATACTGTACAATATAAGATATTATCATTTAAGTATTCAACAATGACATTGCATATTGCATGTTTTTATACCGAGCAGCTCTACTGCTGAATATAAAACACGGTCAGAGATCAGAAGCCAATAAAAAAGTGAAATATCACTGATGGTCACAACAGGCTGGATTTTATTTAACAAGTGTCAAATTCTTACATGACACACTAAGTCAATCATTTTTTCCCCCTAGAAGTCATTATTGTGTTATTAGTGAGATGAGCTCCTCATGATCCACATGCTGGTTTTCATTTTGAAAATAATTCCATAATCAAATAGATACCAGTTTTTTTCCACTCATGTTTCAAGCATCTCTCTCCAGCTTAACCTCCCATCCACATAAATACAATTCCGACTCCACAGAGCCAAAGATGACCACAGTAAAATACCAACTTCCAGGCTTTAAAACAACAAATAGAGGTTAAATTGTGATCTATATTCCTATTATCACTATCAACAGAGTACAAAGTTGCAGCCTTGACAGGTGACAATGCTCCATTTATGTCAGCTATAAATTTTTTAACAAGGATACCTCACACTAAGCAGCACAGATCAACAACACAATCACAACTGTTTCAAGGTGGCAATACAATTTTATGTCACCAATTCAGTATCTGACTAAATATGAAAAAAATAAATATAAATAATAAATCCAACATTGTCTCTGAGATACAGCACTGGCTTATAAGCAGAAGAGACCTGCTGCAGAGCTTTTTCCAGCAAATCTAACCTTTCTGAAAATAGAACATAGGAATGTCACTGTTTTATTTTATGACACATTTATGTAAAATTATGTTATGAATAATTAATTTATTCTTCAGCAAAAACACATTTTGTGAGGGTGAAAGTAACCTTTGTGCCCAGAAGAAACTACCACCAGATGTCAGAGCTAATGCATTCATGAGAACAGGGTAAAAACACAGCCAGCCATTACTAGCACAGAGGCATATAAACAAAAATGAATGCTCTTTATTTTTCTTGTCATTATAACACTAAGATTACTGATATTAATACCCCAGTAAGAGAAGGACAAAGCAGCTCATTTATTTCTGTTCCACACGGATCATCACCTGATGATAAAGATGATGACTTCTTGCCTGAAACATAAACTTAAAGCCTTTTTTTTGTTTGTTTTTAATGTTTTCCATTTTTTTGAAGAAACCACTTAGCTTGAACTAATAATAACAAAAAAACTCTGCGTCCAAAGATTAAACTAAATATTTTAGGTCAAGGCAAGCTAAAGGGACAAAAGGTACAACACAAACATGCACAGCCACTGTACACGTCACTAGCTGTGTATCAAAACCATCAAGTGGACCTTGAGAGCATTTTTTGTCACACGAGGTTCCAGACATAGCAGGCACTGAAAGCTGTCAGATTCAAATATAGGCATGCTTAAGTATGATCAAATTAAAAAACATTTACTTCTGGATCTTATTTCTTCATATCTAAGATTAAATAACGTAATATAGCTCTGAAATTTCTTTGTCCTTTTCTTTAACTTTATTTATTTTTTGCCAGCTGGGCCGCTAATGTCAACAATTACCATTGTCACAAGATCAAATGTGGCTTAGAGGCTGCAGGGCCAAGAAACTGCGAGGACACAATAGCTGCAACTAAACATATCGAGTGTAATTCATAGGAAAATCAGCACTGATGCAAAAACATAAGAACACTTTAACGTTATTGACATGGTGAGATATATCACATACTATCACATGGCTTTACTGAAAATAAATGTTCAAACGGTTTATTGCTTAATAGATGAGCATGAAAAGCAGTTTTATGCAAAGTTTTAAATAAAAATAAATGTCATAACTAGCAGTTGAGAGTTAATTATTACTCATGATATTGAAGTGTCAAATGTAATGCTGCAGCAAGGAGGATGCAAAGTAAACATGTAAAGCTGTAGCTACTCACAGGCACTTGCACAGTGATGTCATCAGTGTCAACAGGAGAGTCCAACCAGGGCCTTTCATCCGATGACTGACTGTCAGAGTAGCCTTTTCTTTTACCAGGCTGCGACAGCTGACTCTTGGATCTCCTTGATATAGTTTCTAAGGTTTGGTTGTCACCATTCTGCAGTATTAGAGCACATTGTTAGAGACTGATAACCACTGAGAGAGGACACAAGTCTCACGTTTACAGGCACGTTTTCTTTACGATGAGACAAGTTGAATCACCTTATCTGAAGAGTACTTCCACAGTTCAACGCTGTCCATGCTGTTTCTCTTGGTGATTTTAGGTCTTGCACCTACAACAAAAACACAAATAAAAAATTGCATCAATTTAAATGTGATGTTTCATAACTTCCGAATCTCTCACACAGCCTAAAATGGTTTTGTGAGTTGATTTAAGCTTGCCATCTGTTTATCTTTTTTTTTTTTTTCCTTTTTCAGTAGTGTAATGTCAGCAGTGGTCTCGTGATGTTCGATGTGGATATGAAGCAGACAGCCAGGCAAACAAACTGAATAAGCATCTGTTTGCCATCTCTGCTCTAAAGACAGAAATGTAGGACGAGGGTGTGAGTATCTGCCCTGAGGCGGGTTTATGAACACAAACACGCAAAGGCCAGCAGGATTGTGCAGATATTAAAGCTTCTTCATTTTTCATTATATATTATAAAATGGCTCAAATGTCTGGCTGTGTGATGCTCTGGATTATTTAACAATCCCCTTAAAAAAGGAAAGAAAAACAACCTTCTATCATATTTAGCCTCAGTCCAGACATAACACAGACACTGTCTCACCTTAAGTTAGTTTTACATTTAATATGGTCACTGTGTACACATACAACAATCTGGTTAGTTTGCTCAAGCCCACAAATGCTGCATGTCAAACACAGAAACGAAAAAGGCGTAATGCATGTAGTTTTAAAGACGTTCATAAGTCCCTGTTTACCAGCAAGATCAGTGAAGCCTCAACTTGATTTGAGTTTAGATCTGTTTTTAAATTGATTCAGTCGCTTTGCTTTCATATAAACAACTTTCATAAACACTTTGCCCTAACCACAGCATGCAGACAGCAAACATACTGGTCCCTCTTTCAGACACTCATACATACATATGCAAAAAAAACAGGGTGAGCTTTTTAGTGTGTCCCACCTTTTCGTTTCTGAGTTACATGCTTACACAACGTTCCAGACATCTGGTTATACAAAAAAGGGGAAACTGATGGCAAGGTGCGATTCATAGTGAGCTGAAGTCTACACTTTAGAAAGGCTTGGCTGATTTCCATCAAGACTTTTGTTTTTATTTCTTTTACATGCCCATGATTGTGTATGAATTAAAGGATGTAAACATAAATGTTGCTGGAAAATCATTAGACCTTTGTGTGAGAACGCTAAATCCACACGCCTGTTTCTGTCCCCGTTTTTCTCGATGTACTTAAAGGTTATTATGAACTGAGTATGACCGTGATCAGTCCTCATTCTAATGTTCTTTTTTTTTTTTTCAGCCTACAGAGGACTGAATCCAGCACCAAACAAATCCAGAGCTACACTGGCACAAACTCTTTGTTAAATAAACACCCATCCTCATCATTAGGGACTGGGGCGCAGTTATGGAGACCAACCAGACCACCTAAAATGATGTGACCGCCATGTTTAAAAAATTCTGATTCAGTGTAGCGTTTAGTCCACTTACCTCAACCAAGAGCAATAAAATCTGAGCTGAGTGTTTCCCATTTTCCTGCTATGTGCTGCATGAGGAGGCATTCAAAATCACTGCTTACAGCTCAGTTTCTAAACAATGTATGCAATTATGTTTATTTTCATTGCCTGCTGTTTACAGATCCCACTCAGAACTACAGGTATGAATCCTCTCCATATATACTGATGAATGTTTGGAAAGACAGTTTGCAGAATGTGTTCACAAACAGCTACTTAGAATAGCATTTAACAACTAGAATGACACTAATCAGACATCTGTTTCTGGGAAAAACAAGACAAAAATTTAATTTTGTTTTTGTGAAGATAAACTGCCTCACAGGAATATAAAATAGAGAGGAAGGAGGGCTAAGTATACTGAAGGAGATATCTTAAGTGATGTAATAAATTGACTTTGTTACAGCTCTCTGACTGAGGAAAACCAAAGCAAACCAAATCAGACTTCAGTGAACTTCTCCAATCAAACACTCTGGAAGGTTTTTTTGTTTGTTTCAGCTGCATAATCTAAATTATTAAGCATAAAACCTGCATCTCTAAAACTCTCCCAAGCCCATTCCTCTAAAAAGCAGAAACAAACTTAAAGTGTCACCTTGCATTTCAAACTCTGAACTGGAGGGTGAGAGATCACTCTCATTGACTCCTAGGGCTTCCATCAGCTGCTCCACATTCATTCTGGCTGTCAGTTCTCCATTTCTGTCTCCAATCTGAAGATGATAAAAGAGACAGGGACAGAGAGACAAATAAAAAGGGTCCAAAGCAAGAGCCCATCACTCCAGAAAAATGTAAGTGAGAAAGATTTCAAGTTCGTTCATATTAATTTTAGCATTTGTAAAAATATCTCACCTCTTTGGAGATTTCCAGGTGCTTTCGGGCATAGTGGAGAGCTTGTTTATGGTTCCCTAAAGATACGTATGCATTTCCAAGACTCCAGCAGGCACGACCCTCGCCAACCCTATTGAGAAATGAATATACTTGAAAAAATCTAACCCTGCCCTGTTTCATGTATTTCATTTAATTAATACTCCCTCTACCTGTCAGTGAGCTCTTGAGCTATGTACAGGTGTTTCAGATGATACTCTATGGCCCTCTCATACTGCTGCAGAAGAGTGTAGGTATTTCCCAGGCTGTAACAGGCCTGAGCCTCCACCACCTGGTCCCTCAACTGTCTGGACAGCTGCAGAGTTTTTCTACAGCAGGAACAACAGGATTGTGTGAGATGCCTCAAAACATTACGAGTGTCACTCCTTCATCCCTCCACTAGATGTCAGACTGCGCTTTCTCACCTGTAGTAATCTGTGGCTGTGTTGAACTGTCCCAGGAATATGAGGGCATTTCCAAGGTTACTGTAGGCTCGCCGTTCAGCTGCTTTGTCCCCAAATTCTTTGGCAATGGATAATCGCTGCACATGGCAGGGAAGCAAAATTAACACAACATGAAGACAATATTTGCAACTGCACCACAACTAAGTTTCACTAATGACTGAAAGTTACATCCTAATGTAATTTTTCCAACTTGACAGAATGTTTTTCTTTCCTTTTTTCTGGCTTTTTTTTTTTTTTTTTTTGGCTTGGTGTACAAGCAGAGACAGTGACAAAAGTTCAAGCTGCACACTCTGTTGGGCACCTCATTTTCTGACCAGAGGTGCTGCTGCTGCCCTGGTACATCAAATCTCCTCTGATTCCCTTTATAGGCAGAATGCTCTCCTTTATTGCACACTGATAGATTCGTAATAGGAAACAGAGGAGAAGCTGGTTTCTCTCAGGAGGAAAGAAGTGGTTTACAATGGAGAGTGACAGGAAAACACAGGGAGGGAGTGCCTGAAGCCATACTTTCAATGATTCACCAAGAACCAATTTCCTATATTCCTCTATGTGAGCACAACAATCCCTGAACACTGTGTGCTGGTACAGAAGAGATGGACTGTGATACACACAAAAAAAGACATCTAGGTAAAATTTGCTCCAAATAAAACTTAAGGCCAGCACAATTGCCAATTTCCAAAGCAAAAATTCCTGCGTTGTGATTGAACACTTCTTTACCCACTTTTTCTTTCCAGGCACTGCCACACCTACCATCTTCTTAATTTGCTTTAAATCTGACTAAACAAAAATGGATATAAATGCAATGACAAAAGCAGTAAAATATTTAAATAAGAACCAATCCTCCTCCTCTCTTAAACAAACGGCCAAGTCTTGTTATTTTGCATGGAAAATTTTAGCCAGGGTAACATCTGAGCAAGCTAGGATCTTCCTCTTTTTTCAGTAAGAAGTAAACACATATTGTTAGCTTCTTTACTGAGAAAAATAGATGGATTGTATTCTGTAGAAGCATAAACATTATTTTTCTTAATATAATACAATGGCAAGTCAAATTGTCCAGTTAGCACTTGTTTTCTTCCTGGGTGCATGAAATAAAAACACACAAAAGGCTGACTGGCGTTATTCTGTACTGAGGTTTTAAGACATCATGGCACATGTCACACACACCACTGTAGCAGGATTATAACTCTCTGAAGTGTTTGTACTGCAATGGTAATGTTATGATGCTGGTAAGCATTCTAGATTTCTCACCTGACGGTGAAACTTGATAGCTTCAACAAAGTTACCCAGTAGGTAATGGGTGTTGCCCAGGTTCCCATAAGCCCGCCCCTGAGCAGCTCTGTCACCGAGCTCTTTGACCAAACACAGGTTCATCCTACAGAGGCAAGTACAGACATTCAGTACCAGAACCTAAATGTTAAACATAATTGTTAGAACTACTGTACTAATTTTGTCAGCTAGAAACCAGTTCATTGCCCTTGCTATCCTTTACATACCAAAAAAAGTCACCACCACAAAAAAAATAAAAATAAGGTCACACACACTAATATTTTGTTGGACTGCCTTTAGCTTTGATTACAGCACACATTCTCTGTAGCATTGTTTTAATAAGCTTTTGCAATGTCACAAGATTTAATTCCATCCAGTGTTGCATTAATTTTTCACCAAGATTTTGCTTTTAATAATGCGTTGGACAGTTCTGAACCCAATTTTAGTCGTTTCTGCAATCTCCTTAGATGTTTTTTTCTGCTTGATGCATGCCAATGATTTGATCCTTCTCAAACAGACTAACATCTTTTCCACAATCACGGGATGTGTCTTTTTTAGTAAATCAGAAGCAACTCATTGCACCAGTGGGGTTAATAACTTGCTGTCAGCTGAAAGATAATCGCCCATGCAGTAATTATCCAATAGAAGGCTCGTACCCATTTGTTTAGTTAAATCCAGGTGGCGACTTTTTTTTTTGGCCCGGGCAGTGTACTTCATATATGGAGGAAAAATTACAGTACATGATATATAATAGTTAAAATAATGTATGTACAGAACCGGTCAAATTTTTTGGGACACATCAAAGGACATGTCTTTCTGTTAGATTCAATAGGAAATTGTGCTCAAACTTGACTGATACTGTATGTATCCACTGTATCGCCTATTTAAGATTTTTTTCAACTGTTCAATCAACTGTTGTTTTATGAAAAAAGACTTTGGACCCAGATAATTTATGAAGGGGTTTTAAAGAGGATTCTTAAAAATATGTATATTAAATGTATGCAGTGTCATTTGTAGTCTACTGATGACAAGTTTGGTCCATGATCTAAAAGGAAACACAAAATTATGTGAAATGAAATTTCTATGTAAATTCCAAACAGACCATCTCGGAACCCCAAAACTGCAAAGCTCCTCTGCTGGAGGAGAAGATCTTTTGAAATAATAGCTTATGGTGTGTTTCATCAAACTGGAGACTAAAAGGGAGACTGGAATAATGGGACTGCTGTGAACAGAGAAACAAATGTTAAGGCAAGAGTGTAACAAAAAGCAAAGAAAATATAGAGGGTAGGAGGTGAATTACTCTGTGGTGGGATGGAAATGAAATAAAACCTTCTGCAAAGATTTAAAGGAGCTGTATCATGCTTTTCAAACGTTCCAAAAGTCAAATACAGGCATTTATAAGCTAAATATGTTCCCATGACTACTATAGAAACTAATTTGGTGTTAAATATTCTTTTTTTTATGCGTCTAATTTCCAACAGGGAAGTAAGATGGCTGACTGTCCTGAACCACGGAGCTCTCGACCAATTGCAACATCTTTTACGCCCATTTCATGACATCGCCCCGGAATAGACACTGGTTCTGAAGGGTCACAGAATTGTTTTAACACCGGCACCAGCAGCTGACATGGATGTTATTTGTAAACATTGATGGATAATCGGACTCCGATCGACGGGATAAAATGGAGCAGCCTGTTATGGAGCTGTATGCGCTCGACCCAGAGTCTAATATGGAGTTTGAAGTACCACAGAGACCCCTAACTAGTAAGTAAATTAGCGAACAAATCATAAGGTAATACTTAGCATTGAGCTGAGAGACGTCTTTCACTCACCGGTGCTGCTGTCGGTTCGTGAGGCGTTTTTATGGTGGAACTGCGTCAGATTTCAGAAGTAATCGCAGCGGAAAAAAAAAATTTTCTGCCCAAGATTCATGAAGTTGTCAGGTGTGAAGTTCACACACAAAGTTGAGTTTTTTTTCTGCTCCTGATGATAAAATCCAACCACTTCTGGCAAGTCGATTCGTCCAGTACAACAAATAAACTCCCATGCCGAACACAACCACATTTTTCCCAACTTGGAAATAAATAAAAAAAACTTTTCTCCTGAACTCTTCCTGCAGGCTGTTAGTTTTGTCCTCAGAGAGTGTGTATAGGTTAGGATTCTCTAAGAGTTTCTGTTGAACAAAGAGGGCGTCTTGCTACAATGCTGCACATGCGTATTTGATGCTTCGTGATTGGTGCCACCTCGATGCGTATACCGGTGTCAGTCAGTTATGTGAAGGAAGCTAGAGCTTGGCCTGATTATTCATATATACAGTGTATTACTCAAATATGCACACATGAAGAAAAAAACTACTTAAATGAAGTTTTTTATGAGGAAATAACACAGTAACATGCTGTAAAGCTCTTAAAAGTCCATTTTTCATGATAGGGCTCCTTTAAAGTAAGACTGTGGCGAAAACTGATACAACTTATTACTAATTGTAAAGATAGTTGCAGTGTACAGTTGTGGTGGCGGTAGAGTTTAATCATCAGGGACTTTGAAGCGGTCAAGTAAATGTTCTGTATTCGATCTAAAACAATTAGTCCACAATCTTGCAAACTGTAATACACAAGACCTAAAGCCAAATCAAGTCTGTCTTCTTGAGAGGCATTTACTTTTGAAAAATACTTTTGAAGATGTTGTACGTGTTTCCGTCATTATTTCAGATTTTAGGTTGTTTTTGATTGTGCTTAAAATTTTTACCTTTATAGGTACCAATGTGACTGATGTCCAAACTGTTGACAATACATACTCGTAAAAGCCAGTAGCTCTTTGCAGCGTTTCTCTGACATCAGGAGGGAGGTCCCCTGGTTCCTGGGTGCAGCCCCACAGCTGCTGTTTGCCCTTTGCGTGAAATACATTCCCTATGTTATAGAGCGCTCTGGCCTCTCCAACCTGCAACACAACAGTAAAGCCAGATGGGTTTAGGACAAAGTATGGATGGTGGAGATGTTTAAATTCAGCCTTTATTTGGTGTTCAGTTTGTTTAGACAGGCAAAGCTCTGTTATAGTTCTACATGTTACCTTGTCACCTTGCTCTTGAGAAATATCCAGATGTCTTTGGCAGCACACAACAGCCTCATCAAAGCGTCCCAAGACTTTCAATGTGTTGCCAAGATTACCACTTGCTTTTCCTTCTCCAATACGGTCTCCTATGGTTCTAAAAAGAAAAATAAAAAAAAAAGACATTTTGGATTTGGTGGTGAAGACAAAGATGGCCCTTTGTGCTAATCTGTTAGTCAAACAAAAACTACTGATGCTGAAACAGGGTTAAAGATGGAGATACTGGAAGGTGCATAGGTAATTTTACTTGCTTACTTGCAGGAACCAGATCCCAGTAGTCCTGGTGATACTGTAATGTAACAAGCTAAAAGCCCCTGGGGTCTTTAATCACTTCCCTGCTGAAGTACCAGCTGCGCTCACTGCAGGATACCAGATTACTCACCACTTAAAAATCCTACTTGTAGTAGGACTTTTACTACACAAAAGCCCCCTTTTTTTTCTTGGATTTATTTTTTCTAAATCCATAATCCACAATCCAAAAATTCACAATCCTAATCCATCCAATTCCATAAAAAATGGAATTTCTTTTTGTCTTTTTATGAAACTAAATACTTCTAGAAATGCGTTACTGCAAGGCTGCTGGATTCTTGCAAAAAAAATGCAGCATCCCGATCTAAAGACGATCCCTTGTCTCAGGCTCTGAGATATGTTTGAAGCAAAGGTTGAACAGTGCAGATCAGTCAGTGTACTTTTCTGGCAATTGTGAATCTAGCTCTTATGGAAGCCACGCCAGTCATATTAAAACCCAAAGCACCCTTTTATAATGAGAGAAGTCTTCAGCATCGTTTGGACTTCTTTCAATTAAAAGATACACCAAAAATGCCACTGCAGATATGATACAATCTACCTACAACAAAAGTGAGATTTACAAGTTTGCACTACCGACTGTTTTCTGAACACTGAAAACTGGCTGCATCTCAAAAAGACATTGTAAACACCTTGATCCCACATTCCAGTTAAAAGCTCAATGCTAAGTGGAGCTCCTTAAAGGATAAATTGGCTACACAAATATGACATGTTATCATCTACTTTTAAAATCAACATGTAGAAATCTGTTGATAACATATGTTGGATTTTTTCATCCATTTAAATCACAAAACTTGTCAATAATTAAAGACTGGTAATAACAGAATCATATAGTGCTACATGAATTAGAGTTATAAGCTGGAGTGCGCACCTGGCCAAGGTAAGGTCATGTTTGTGGTACTCCAGGGCTTTCCCATACTCCTTGAGGTAGAAGTAGGCGTTGCCAAGCTGGCTGTAGATGGCACTGAGAGTCTTCAGGTCTTCTGTGCCGACCTGCACAGCAGCTTCAAAAAATGCTGTTCCCCCTTTAAAGTCCCCGGCTTTGCATAGCCGCTCTCCTTCCAAGGCCAACTCCAAGCAAGAGGCTTCCATCCTGAATGGTGCACAGAAGTGAAGTAAAAAAAAATCAGCTCAAGTATACTTGCACTATAACTGATAAACATTTACCGTAATATGAATAGTTTTACAGTGGAGGTGCAACATCATCTCAGTGTGAGGAACAAATTGGAAATATCTCCATGACAACAAGGTCTGTAGTCATTTCTGTGGACTGTTGCCTTAGCAACTGAGTCTAAGCTCCAAGATGAGCACCTCAAGAAGGTGTTGCACTATTTAGTCATTACTGCTCAAATCAGTCTAGTGTAAAGACATGCACTTCTCTTGCACTGATTATTAATTATACAAAGACATTGGAATTATTTAGCCTTGTACTCTTTGACAGTATGAAATGAAAAGTAACCTTTTTTTCATGTGATGCTTTAAAATGTTGTCTTCAGTTTTAACAAAAATTACTGATGAACACTTTTCATAGTCCTTACCAAATAAACAAAAAAATTAGCTCAAGCACAACAAGACATATATTCCAGAAATAGCCAGGTTTAAACTTCTACAGTACAGCAGACCTCATTTTAGTCATTACAGTAAACGGCAATTGTCTTTACAGGTATATGATGCTTTTACCCAAAGGCATAGCTATGCATTTATTATGTACTATGACATACAAATGGTCATGGATCATTAGTGATGTATGTTAGCGACACTGTGTGTCCTGAGTGTACCCTCAGGTACTTATGAAACATTCCTGCACACATACACATACACACACATTGAGAACAAAAAAAACAGGTCCTAATCAGTGTGTTCAACCCGGAAAGTACACACTCCACATTTACTGTATAATCCAGGCTAAAGTAAAGACCAGCTAATTTGGTTGCACTTTAAATTCCACATAAGATACAAGAAAATAGAGATAAGCAAGGATTATCCTTAAATTTAATCTGTTTTACTGAAGGCTCAATTCAAAAGGATCAGCAGAAAGATGGAAAAATAGGTTTGTTTTTTTTTAAGCTGTGTTGGCTGTTTATTTCTGCATCCACAAATCTATTAATCAATGGTGCTGTGGTTGTGATAAACAGTTATTTCAATTAGCAAAGTAAATGATGGTCAGATTATATCCCCATGACCTAATTTGTGCACCTGAAGGTAATCTAGATTGTAAAAATCTATTTCAAAGTGGCAAAATGACTATAACTGGTGCTTTACTAAACAGTACCTGTGTTTTTGCTTGGTTCGTGTTTTGTCCACATACACCTGAAGCTCCAAATGTAAAGGCCTTAGCATAGATTGAGGTCGGGCTCCACAGTGGACCAGTCTACACATGGCCTTCTCTGCTCCAGTCAGAGGGCAAGGCTCAAATGCCATGATGGTAATATTTAAGACAACTTAGATCAAAAAAATCTTTACAAAGAATTTAAAGTTCATCTACTATGTACACCGCAGATTACACCATGCTAAGACTTTAGAAATATGCTAACTGTCCATATTGAGTCCATATAGTCAATTAAACTGCTTAAAAGAATCCAGTGTCAGCAATCGTGCAGCAAATCTGGACACAATCCAGCTGGAAGTCAGAACCACAGTCCACAAACAGCCAAGAATAACATCTGCTTTTAAAGTTCTCAAAAGTCCTTAAAAATGTGAACAACAATTCTTCTAATCCTGTGGCCAAAACATTCAGCTGGGAATTGTAAAGTATTCCACAAAAAAGCTCCTGTTAAATAATTTTTTGTCTGACCAAAAAGAACAAAACTCAAACTATGCAAACAACATCAAGACATTAAAAAGTCCACAGTTGTTGTCATTCAGTTCTTGTGCTCCACAACAGAAACTCGCCCACTTGTTTGATCCTCTTCAACCTGTCCTCCGCTCTAACAGTTACTTTCCCTTACAAACCAAAAGAGGAAAGGTGTAGCGTGGAGAATATTCCAACTGAAAGCAGAAGTACAGTCAATTATAAAAAAGCTAGTCCAAGTTGACAGATAAAGAATGAATCTGCCTCTCCCAATGAGAGACAGATAAGAATGAAAGAGACAGAGAAATGCTAATCCTTTCACCTGCACCTCCTTACTAGACACCATACAGTGCAATGAGTGGCCCTGACTAATCCACCTATCTGCTGACACTTGCAGAAACATAATAAGACCAACAGCCAAGACAGTTAATCAAGACTGTGAGTGGAGAAGAGATAAAAGACCTATCAAGTCAAAACAAATTTTAATGTGCCAACGAGAAAAGTAACGTGCATGGATGCGTTCATGGAAAGATCTCTAATGCAGTATTTTCTTTCTTATTCACCCATAACTGGATGCTACACGTTTATTTACAAGTTAAAATCCCTAAAAAAGAAAAACAAAAATAAAAAACAATCATCATTTGTATCTTTGGATGCAAAATTGTGACAACGTATGAAATAATCAATAAAATAATGTACAGTAACTCTCAAGTGAAAAATTGAGTGAGCTGTTTCGAAGTCCAAGTCAAGAGGAGTACTCCTACCACTTCTACAGTGTCTTGGTTACCATGGCAACTGCTAAATCTATCACTCAATTTCTATTTGGTATATGATGGAACTTATTTTAGTCAGTAATCATCTTGCTGTGCTCAGAAGACATAGAAGCTTTCCCTATGTCCCATTATTTTCAAAAAATGATCAATAGTCAAAGCAAAACTGTGTGTATTTAGGTTTTTTAGAACAGTTTTGCACACACAAGGAGGAGCATTGGAAAATAAAGCCTCTGGTTTATTGTTTTCAAGCATATTATAAAAGGCAATATCAAGGCAAAATCTTTGCAAAAGACAGTTCATTTACAGATAATGTAAAATAAGCTTAATGCAGAAAACAGTAAACACTCGTCTTTATTTTGGGATTGGGTACTAAAATTCCATGGATTGTGTACTTAAAATTATTACTGATAAATACTGCTACAGAACAAACTAATCTAAAAAAAAAAAAAAAAAAAAAAAAGGATCTTGCCAACAACTTAGAAATTCTGTCAGAAAACAAGCCAGCAATTTAACACCACCAGCTTTGGCTGATTCAAATTCATTTTTGAGTCAGTGTTATTAACAGAGAGCTGAAACATATTTTCTGCCAGTCTGTGACGAGTATATGGCTTGATACCAGCTTAATTGCTCTGACTCAAGTCAATCTGTTTCTGAAAATTTACCTTTTGTTTTTGAAAGAAAACATGCATACAGTAATGGCCATTTTCTCTGAAGTGGCACTTGCAAAAGTTTACTCTTCAACTGGATGGTCACACACTGTAGCTACTGACTCGTCAGACAACTGGCTTTGCTCTGTTTACATGTCAAAGGTACTCCTGACATGTCAGGTTGCCAATATGGATACTCCAAACACCATGAACCCAAAGCAGTTAACCTTATTTACAGTCATGCATCTGTATTTCGATTGTGATATCTCGAATTTCCCCCCAAAATGATGTGCTGACCTCTCCAAAACAAATGCCAACATATCAGTCGCTCAATTAGTGTATATCTTTCTTTCTGTTGTTGCTATTTTCACCTATTTTTACCATTGAGTTTTTTTTCATGTTTGGTCAATTTTATGACCTTAAATTAAGGCTGATGTTTGTCCTTATAATTTCATCATGAAGTCTATTCTTTTATTTTCACATCAACGTTAGTATCGTAATAGAGGGGGCAGAGAAATGCACCATAACAAAAAAACCAACAAAAAAAAAGCATTATATTTTAAATGTTAAGCTTTTTTTTTTTTACCTGACCTGGGCTCACGACGTTTCATTCCACACTATTAATAATATCTAATGGCATTATTACATTTCTATGAGGTTTAATAGTTTACCTTTACACTAAAAGCATGAAAAACAAATTAGGAGAGATGCATTAATTTAAATTCATTGCAGGTAATTGCTTTTTTTTTTACCAGGGTCAAATGACAAGAGAAATAATTGAATAAATAATAATATTAGCAACCAGTGCTTTTTAGGCTTGTTTAAAATCAGAGTAGCCTTCATGTACAGTGTAGGGCACTTAATGCTTATATTGGCTTTGCTAAAAGTTACATTTGGCATGATTTGGAAATTATATTTACACGTATTGTGCTTAAAGTGTTCACATTTTATGATAGATCACAGAGATGCATAAATAGTATTAGAGATATAATACAGATCTTAGTTGCTCATTGCAAAAACATATTGTTGTTTCAGAACTCAGCAATGAGGCAAACGTACTCCAAAGATACTTCATAAGGGTTGGTAAACATAAAATCAAGCCTGGACATTGAAATGTGGCTGGAACTGGTTACAACTGTAGATAACAGTCCTAAAAAATGTACAAGGTCCTTTGGTTAACCTTAGAATAGCTACCACTACTTTGCCCCCAGTGGAAGAAATGCTGCAGCTTTAAGATATTAGGGAGGAAAGTTTCTGGCCCACAGAGATGTAGATTCTGCTAAGGCTACCGGCGAATACAGGAAAGCGGAGCAGGCATTAACAGCCAAAGCTTCATGGAGGTAAGGTACAAGGTCAGTGCAGTTACAAAAGGAATATTTTCTCAAACTGAGCAAATCACATTTATGTTTCGTAATGACATAACTGAAGCAAAAATTGTGGCTAATCTCACTCAAAATCTCACCAAACCTGCAAGTGGGAAAGTACAAAAATGGCCTTGAGTATTGGCCATGATTGTGTTTTGTGCAGTGAACGATGAAAGGAATGCTGGATGGAGGTAAAACAGAATAAAGACTGGATCCATCCAGTCAGAGGTGGACAGATTTTGAAAGGACTTCAGTGCAGAATGTTTAAAGAAGCCAGACAAATGATGAAGCAGTAAGAAACCTTGCATTTCTCCATTACAAGTCCCTTAAGATGTTTTTTTATGATTTGATGTTGCACAAACTGAACAGATCAAAAAATGGATAACTACCCATATTCTGTTTCAGTCGAAAGCTAGAAGTTGAAGAGGAAAAAAAAGTCATTGGTCTTTTAAAACCACAGCTGAACTATAAAAACCTGAAAGAGCAAGTAAAGATCAGAGAGAAAAAAGATCAAAGACAACAGTTGAATAAAAACAAAAACAGACAAAAAAAAGAACAATAAGGTTATGAAAAAATAAAAAAAGACAAGATCACAAACATACAACATAAATGTTTGGTTACCATGGCAGCATTTTTACACAGCGACTTTCATTCTCACTAACTTTGTGGTTGGAGTACAAGCACATTTGTGCTGAGAAGTCTGCCATTCTCTCCTCTGATTGCCTGTCTAATTGGTCTGTTTGGGACACACTTGTCCCATAATAGCCTGCCTGTGGTCTAAGTGAGACAATCTCAAGCGCGGCTACCATGGCAGCACCGAAGCATGCATGTGACAAGAAGTAGGGTGAAATTAATGTTAAAGAAGGATTAAATAAAAAAATAAATTCCAAAAATAAAATTTTTAATATGAGTTATCACAAAAAGTTTATTCTTCCCAGATTTTTAAACCAAGAACGGTCTCCCCAAAATAAAAAAAAAAAAAAAAAACAAAAAAATATTTTTATTAAATTTGTTTTTAAATAAGAAAAAAATTTTAAAAAAATTACTGGACAGGTCTCAGGGAGTTGGTGAAAGGAACTGAAGCAGCAGTTGCAGTTAATTTCAAAACAGAAAATAACTTTTAAAAGAACTAAAAATGAGGACACAAAATCCTAAATGAAAAATATACTACTTCGCTTAATCGATGTAGGCCAATGAATGGAGGTATGCAGGTTATGACCTAAGATGCTTAGCCAAAGTGGGCCACAACAATGAGGCTGCATTGGTTTTGCAATGATTCAATCAAAACCAAAGTCCTCCACTTAAGTTTTCAGACACTTCAGAGTGATGATACTGTGGTTCTTTACTTTTGTAACATAAACAGGCAAAAAGACAAAAATATACCATTCGTTAAAAGGTACATTTGTTTTACTATCTGAACAAGAAGCCCAGACTACAGTTTGTCTCAACTTTTACAATCTAAAATAGGCCTAAAATGTCAAAATATCTGAAATTTTAAAGTGAGAGTAAGAATTTAATTTTGCTTTGAATTATTATAAGGAATGAATAAAGACAAAATACTTGTAATCATTATCAGATCGCTTGGGAACCAAGATAATCCACAAAAGAGGACACATATCCCAGTTTGAGCAGTAATTATGAATAACTTATGTATGAAATTTCATTTAAATAAACGCAGGTGATATTACAGTAGAAGATGATCCTAAGACTCTGATGCTGTCTTGGAGGATTTCCTTTTATGTCCTTTTTTCATATTCAAAAGGGTCTGCTGCCATGATTCTTGGCTTAGCTAAAAAAGCCCTGAGCTCAGAGTAGTAGCACAGCCATAATTACAGGCTACCATCGCCTGTTGTCAGGGAAACCAAAGAGAAACTCTCTAGGAATGTTTTTTCTCTTGCAGAGCATGTCTCCTTCACTTAGAGCAGAACTGTCTCCCGTTTTCTTCTTTAGTATAAATCCAGTTTAAAAATGCATTATAACTCTTAACTGTGTTTTCTGAGGTAGTTTTACTCAGGTTGCAGTATTCCCTCACCCTTAAAAAAGAACGATAAAATAAGAGAATAATAATTGCCTTATTCCTAGTTTGCCATTTCAAAAGCTGAAGTAAAGAAATTTACAAAAAATTTGGTTGAAATAGTGATCATTTTAATTTAAATGCCTTGGCTGGAAGAAAGAATATCAAAATCCTATGAAAAAACTCAAATTTTCTAGTAATGTTCACTTATTTGGCTTTTATCAACATATCATTTGTTTTGCATCGCAAGTAAGCTTTTGAATGTTTCATGTGAAGTTGCATCTTACAAAAGCCTGTCTAATTTGCATTCTGACTGCAAAACAAGGGGATTTTACAGGAATGCTTTAGTAACAAAAGGCATTAATATCTGCTTTGTGCTCCGTCTTTGTCTTTTGGGCACTACAGCACAAACACATATCCACAATCTTCAATCATGCAATAATTTAATTGTTTGTAAAATAGATACAAAACTATTGTTTAGTGACCAGAGTGATCACCTAGTAACTCTTTGTATTTGCTTTCTCTTTTTGTGTGTGCTTATTGTCAGGGACATGACAACCTTGCAGGCCTCATGAATGTCACTTCTCAAATCAACACTTATTAACATTCCCAGCAGCCTGCTCTGTGTCACAGTCACTGGCATAGTGCAGTGTCACAGTGTTGTGCTTTTACAAATAATGCAAAAAATAAATAAATAAATAAATAGAAAAGGGGAAAATGGAGCTAAAAACTCTCTTCCATCAAATGCTTGTCACTGAAAATCCACTTAAATTATGAAACAAAGCTCCAGTTTGCATATTTTTCTATAAAAACATAAGTAACTTCTAAACTTGCATTACATCACCTTGAAATAATTCCCACTCCATATACCCCATTCATTTGGAGGCGTATCAAAATTTTTCTTACATTCTTGCATGATTACTTCGTGTTCAATGTGATCTGCTATAATTATGACGTGAGGAGCCCAAATCAATTCAATGTAGTAGTAATTAGTCATTTTCAAAATGTTAATAGAAAATGCAGCTGCACATTATTTTCAGGTGTGATTTCACATACATCTAACAACACAATTCTGCAAAGTTGATACTATTAGTCAAATGGTGGATTAGACCAGTGGTTCTCAAACTGGGGGTCGCAGGATAATTTTAGAGGATTGCCAGATCATTGCAAAAAAAGAGAGAGAGAAAAGCCTATAATCAAAATAATTTGAGATTTTTAGGGCTATCAAAATTAAGACATTACTGCAACAAGATTAATCTGTGAATTGAGCACATTTTCTTAAAAATTTTGCATAAATAATAACTAATACCATATCAAAAATCTGAATTTGCCATTATCTCACCGAGAGAAACTAGTTTAGGGCATGTAGGTGTTTTATCACAGCAGAGAACTGAATCCACCAAAAAACATTTTTTAAATCCTCCATATTCATGAAGTTTCTGGTAGTTTTTAAGCCTTACATTTAGAATTTTTATCATTGGGTGTCCCAAAATGAAGTTATTACAGGTGTTATATCAAAAATCCCAATTTGTCTCACCACAGTGAGAAAAGCTGAATTTCTGCATTTGGGTGATTTTCCGCAGCTGTTACCCTAACACACCAATCTACTTTATCCTCCTTATTTATGAAGATTGTGACAATTTCCAAGCCTTACATTAAAAGACACACAATGTAACTTTTAGACTTTAAACATATGCGTTTCTGACTGGTTTTGATGGCACCCCAACATTAATGATGCGCATTTCCAAAACCGTCACTGCTTAGAGGTGTCCTGAGGAGGCTCGGAAACTGCAGTATGTAAGTTTTGTATCCGGGAGGCAGCCATGATGTTGCAGCCGACTATTGGTTGCACACCGCGTCACTTACTAGCAAACGGACATGAACCAGATATGAACACAACACAGCAGGTGTTTTGAGTGCACATCATGTCGGCTATGGCATAGAATCACAAGGAAACAAAAGTCAAGTTAAGACTGTCTTTTTCTGGCTGGAGTGAGCTCACAATACAGGTAGGATGCAAGATGGATGCTAGTTTAGCCATAGATAGGGAGTGCGTCACTGAGAAAACTGCTTAAAGTTCCATTGTGGGCCTTTAAGAGGATGGCCACAGACCCATTAGATATATCAGACTATTAACTAGTCAGTCATAATGGAGGGACACGTGTATGTTATCTTGGGTGTCATGGCTCCAAAAGTTTGAGAACCACTGGTTTAGACAATAAAGACAACAAATAAATTGTATTTTCTGGAGGAGATCAGTTTATTAATTGGGAGAAAATACGACTGTGTAATAACAGCAGCAAACATAAGCTAGATATATTGAAAAATGACCTACAGTCTGACAAAAACAAAACTGGCGGCAAGCTTGTCAAACGACATTTACTTAATGCAAATATTGGTATAACTCTGATAAGGGTAAAGCAATGGAAGCCAGAACATTTGCAAATTAGAGGCAACACTGGTATCACACCTTGCATGTTAATAAAGTGGATAACTGAAAACTTTGAGCTCCTCTAAGTCATCACCCTGGATGTCTGGTACGATTCTGGACCCACATGTCACCTCTAAAGCAAAGCCATGTGCACTGAGTGTGTGTCAATACTGTAAACAATCGGTCGTAGCTGTATTCCCCCCTTGTCCACTTCTTACAAGGCTCCTCTCAGTCTGTACATTCCAGCCACAGCGACTCAATGACCCGAGCCAGGAACGAGGCTTGGAACTGGGTTGTCTGGCTGCAACTGTGGCTGGGTCTGAAGCTTTAAATCAGTGAAAGCTGGCTGGACAAGTTCCCCAGACTAGCTCCTCCTTAAAAAGCCCTGAGCTGGCAAGCCGCTACTCTCCCTCCTTTCTATCTTTCCAGCCGCTCCCAGCCGTCTCTCTTGTATCGTTTTGGCCAGTAAGGAAAGGTTAAACCTCTCTATCCTCGCCTTGAGTTCCTACCTTGAGTGCAGCCTCTTGCTGGCCAGATCCTGCTCCACACCGTTAGTAGCCGACTGAGCCATAGAAGCGCTTAGCTCCTTGCTCGCTTTCTCCCGCTACGAGACCCCTTTATAATTGCTTCTTCTGGAGGCAACAACCTTTTCTTCTTTCTTGAGCAGTTCCGCTTCCCTGCCCCTCCCTCCCAGTCGTTTTTCTCCACTCTCCCCTCTTCTTGCTTCATTCACCACAGTAATGGCAGCCTCCGAGGATGTGAGGGAGGCTATTGTACAAATAAGCCATAAAAACACGCAGCCCCTCCCCCGATAACACGTCACGTGTTGTGTAGTGGCTCATCGTTTGTTGTCAGCTGATGAGCAAGAGTAAAGTATTGGGTTTCACGTCTGAAAACACATTATTCACAGTTAACCACAGCTCCAGTAGAGCATTAAATACTTCGTTTCCAATTGTTGAATGCCAGAACATTAGCTATATCATGAAACTTGGCAAAGTAGAATGCTACTTTAGCCTTTGACTAATTCTTGGCCAATTAGCCTTCTGATTTAAACTGAAATACAGGAAAACTGAATTATATGAAGGCAAGAGGCCAGATTTTGAATAAGTTAGAAAATAAATTATATCAAATCTTCTCTATTGCCATAAGCAAAATGTAAAGAATGTTTAAATATTGAGTTTTATGGGAAAAAACAGTAAACCCAAATATTGATACAATAACAAATTTCAGATTCATAGTTCCATCCTTTTCTATTAAAACTTGAGTAAAATTGACATAGGCTTTTTCAACTTAAATTGATTGTGTTAGTTTTTTAGCTTCTAGTGCAGGAATAGGCAACTGCAGTCTTAAAGTGCACAGCACTGCAAGTTTGAGATGTTTACCTGTTTCAACACACCTGATTCAAATGAGCAAGTAACTGAACAGAACAGGGATGTAGCTAGAGGGATGTCCAGGGTGGCACTGGCCCCAGTGAAATCTTATTAGACACCCTGCGTGCCACTGAGGTGGTCAACAGCTCATTGGAGGACAGGAATGTGTTCCCAGACACACATGGGTTACCAGTATCACTACACCAGTTTGAAGTCAATTTTAAAGTGGTCGGTTACAGAAGCCCAGAGCGTTTTTTTTCCCGTCACTATTCTTTTTTTTTCACCATATTAAGATAGCAAGATATATTACCTCGTTATTTCAAGAAAACAGTTTGTTTTCACAAGATAATGAGATAATTAAGGTGGCCTCAAAAGTTTATATTCACTGTATTACAGCTGATTAATTGATCAAAATAGACCCGATGGGCTGAAGTCATGGTGTAGCTACAGTATGTGTAGCATTCTATGAAAGATTGATTGGTGGACAACATATCGCTATTTATTAGACTTATAGACATAAAGTCTGATGTATTGATCAGTGATGGATGTTCCTCAATGTGTTGTCAGCTCGCATCAGTTGCTCGGACGCAAGTTGACGGCAGATCAAGGAACATCCATCACTGATCAATCTCGTACATCAGACGTTACAGTACAGAACAGCTCTGTACTGGGCTGCCCCTTTGACCCACCAGTTGAGGTGGAGGGAGAGAAGATGATTACAAGCCTGAGGTCAGTTAAGTTCTGCAGTTTGGGCCTGTGTCTCAAACTGTGTCTCATCCATGAGGACGGCTTCCTGGCCCCTCATCACCGTGGCTGGTGGCGCACGCAGGCGGCTTTTGGCAGGTGGGGCGACAGAGATAGGAGAGAAGGATGGTGAGCAAGAGACCTGAGTGCCAGCATGGGCCCCACCAACAGATTATGATGGCGTTGCCTGAAGCCCTACTGGAGCCATCTGGAGAGGAGGATGGTGGGCTGGATGGAGGCCGGGACAAGAACGAGAGCACGCTTAAAACAGGATGATGGAGATGGGAGCCCAGTGCAAAACGCATGGGATGATCGGCAGTAGCTGACTGTGAGGGATGGATAGAGGAGAGGGAGGACCGGAGAGGAGTAAACCCCCATTTGACTTTTTCATGTGGGCTACATACTTTTTAACTTAATTTTTATTACCAACTAGGTTTCTGCAGGGAACCTGCATTGTGTGTACACGTGCTCTCTCCCAGCTTTCTTCCATGGTTCAAACACATCATATCAGGCTGACTGAGACTCTATGCAATGAGTCAGCGTGAGTCTGACTGAATGTTTGTTGCTCTGTGTTGTTTCTGAGATGGAACAAGAGCAGCTCCAGCTCCCTCAGGACCCTGCAATCTCAATAATCCGTTATCTCGAGAAAATGTGAAAATTATTTCTTTATCACAGCATAACGGTCATTGTTATCCCAAGATGAGGACATAGATTATCTCGTTATTGTGAGAAAATGAGAAAAATTATCTTGTTATAGAAATCTGCATGTAAAAAAAGTATGCGACCATGACCACTCTTGGCTTCTGTTATTAGTTGATAAATCGTCCTTTAAAAATATTCACATTTTAATGCACATTTCTGAAAGAAATTTTGTCTCTGTGCAAGAACAACTTGTAAAAGGCTAAGTTAATATTATACTGAAGCCAGATAACAGTGCTAATCTAGTTATATGCTAGTCCTGGATTAGTTTTGAAAAAATGTGGGGAAAACATGTCATACAGCATTTAGTTTTCATTGAGTTTACTTAGGGACCACACTTTTATTCAGTTAATCAAGACTAACTAAAAAATAAACTATTAAATTCCTAAAGAGTACCTCAGTATCCAAGTGACTTAGCACTGACCTTTAGCAAGAGGCTAGCAAGGCTACAGTTGATTTTAAAGTGAATTACAGCATGAAAATGTGGCGAAAGATATCTTGTAACCAGTCTTATTTTTGTATAGGAGGATATGAGAATGAAGAGAAAGGGAGATGGAGACAGATCAGACTGAGAACAGGGATCTAGCCACACAAGGACCCAGTCTACCGCTATCACTAGACACTAAGCCAGAACTGTTTGGGGGGAGAAGCTATTGGTCCCCTTATTACCGCATCAAGCTCCACATACTGCACCCCAAAACAACCAGCAAACCTTTCTATGGGCCTTTTTGAAATTGCAGAAACTGTATTTCCACTTGATCAACCTCTGGCCACTTCATGTATAAAAGTTTGGCTCTGCCACTGGGCCAGAACTTGATAAGCTGTTGGTTGCACTTAGAATCAGGGTGTTAGAGCAGGACTGCAGCTTTTTTTCAGCTTGATGACTGAACCTTGTTCTAGTGCAACTTCACAAGAAGTTCCCACAGAACTTAATAAACTGCCTTAGTTGTTCAGCGCTTTATCTCAGTTCCCAATCTGTTCATTCACAGTTCCACTGCTTCCATTTCAGTTCCACATCTGCATTGCAAATGGTGGAGGTGAATAAGAGACAAGAAGATAGCAATTGAAATCAGTGGATATACTGCATATATCCTTACATATTTTGTACCTGATAATACAAGTACCACCTTGGGTCAGTAGGTTTTTAGTGGGGGTTGAACTTGAAATTAAAATATGAAATGCATAATTAATGTTATCATACTGAGATAAATTATATTAAAAATAAAATGCTTGTTTAAAAACATTCAGACATTAACTTAAAATTCTGTTTGGAAAGTTGAACCAAAGAAATACACTATTTTGCCAAAAGTATTCGCTCACCTGCCTTGACTCACATATGAGCTTAAGTGACACCCCATTCCTAATCCATAGGGTTCAAAATGACGTTGGTCCACCCTTTGCAGCTAGAACAGCTTCAATTCTTCTGTGAAGGCAGTATACAAGGTTTAGGAGTGTGTTTACGGGAATTTTTGACCATTCTTTCGGAAGCACACTTGTGAGGTCACACACTGACAAGCCCACACCATAATCCCCCTCCACCAAACTTTACACTTGGCACAATGCAGTCAGACAAGTACCCTTTTCCTGGCAACTGCCAAACCTTGACTCCTTCATCAGATTGCCTGATGGAGAAGCTTGATTCGTCACTCCAGAGAACGTGCCTCCACTCCAGTTACACTCAAAAAAATGATTCATTGGGTCAACTCAATAAAATTGAGGGCAGTTTTTCCATCCAATAAGTATATGTAAGGTGAACTCAAATTTTATCCTTTCTTGCAATATAATATAATTGAGTTAGTCCAACATTTTTAACTAATTCTAATTACAGGTAGAGGTTAACATTTTACCATCAACTCACTATTAATAAAGTAATAAATATCTAAATGATTAAAATTTGTCATTAGGCATTATCTTGCTGATCTTTTCTTTGTGCAATTGGACAAGAAATGCTTGTACTGATAACAGAGTTACCAGTGCCACTGTTCAAACACAGAATGTAAAGGAGACAGGGAGAGTCATGAGATTACATAAACATTTCACTCGCGGTGCAGAAAGGACAGACAGTACTGCAATGCATGATGGGAAAATATGTAAACAAGCTTATCAAACTCATTAAATTTGAGTGGAACATTTGCTATGAAATTATTTTACTTTAAATCCATGAAAAATAAATAAAGTAATATTTACTTGCTAAATTTGAGTAAAAAAAAATTAAATGTCAATGTGTCACCTTTAAGAGGGGCTTGAATCAGTTTTTTGGGCTCCACCATGGAGTCCAGTGGCGGCGTGCTTTACACCACTGGATCCCACACTTTGCATTGGTTATATATGGCTTGGATGCAGCTTCTTGGCCATGGAAACCCAATCCATAAAGATCTCTGCGCACTGTTGAGCTGAACTGAAGATCAAGTGAAGTTTGGAGGTTTGATGTGATTGACTCTGCAGAAAGTTTGCCACCTCTTCGCACAATGCCCTTCCGAATCCGCTGACCCCGCTCCATCAGTTTACGTGACGTACCACTTCATGGCTGACTAGCCGTTGTTCCCAACACTTTCATTTTCTTATAATACAGCTGAGAGTTGACAGTGGAATATTTAGGAGCGAGGAAATTTCACAACTGGATTTGTTGCACAGATGGCATCCTATCAGGTCCACGCTGGAATTCACTGAGCTCCAGAGAGTGACCTATTCTTTCACAAATGTTAAAATAGTCTGCATGTCTAGGTGCTTCATTTATACATCTGTGGCCATGGAAGTGATTGGAACACATGATTTCCATAATTTGGATGGGTAAGCAAATACTTTTGGCAATTTATTCTAAGTATCCTCAGCTGGTTTCATTGCCAGGTAATGTTCTTCTTTATGGGATTGTTGGTAATGGTATGGCTTACGTAACTTTAGCCATAATATTTTCTAATCTATTTTACAAACACAGTTGATACAAGTGCTGCTGTAAAAGCAAATAAGAACTGCTGAAGCAGTAAAGAAGAGCAACGAACAACTGCTCCTATTGGGTGGATGAAACTCTCCATTACAGGTGTTTAAAATATTCATAAAGGGGAATCAGGGGGAAGGGGGTTACCCCAAAAAAGGGGGGGGAAAACCCCCGAAAAAAAAAAAAGGGAAAAAAAAAAAAGTTTTAAAAATTAATTTTTTTAAATTTCTGAAAAAAAGTCCCCCCGGGATAAAATATGGGATGGAGGAGGGAAAAGAGAAAGGAAAGAAAGAAGAAAGGGGGAGAAGAAAAAAAAAGAAAAAAAAAAAAAAAAAAAAAGAAGAGGAGAAAAAGAAAGGGGGAAAAAGAAGGAAGGACTCATGGAGGAAGAGGGGGGAAAAAGAAAAAAAAAAGAAGAAAAAAAAGGGAAAACATTCTAGAGAGGGGGAGAGGGGAGATGAGAAGCAAAAAAGGAAAAAAATTAATTATCTAAAAAAACAAGAGATGAGGGGAGCTAAGCTGATTCCAGCCGAGAGAAACCGAAGGAAGATCACGTGATTGCTCCTCCGGTAAGAAAAAATGATAAAAAATAGGAGAAAGAGGGGAGAAAAAACAAAAAAAAAAAGATTTTATTCATCAACGGGGGAATTTAAAAAATAGAAATGGAGGAACAGGTAGAATATATATATAAAAAAAAATATAGGGAGGGGGGTACGGAAGAGAATGAAAAAAATAATAAATAAAAAAATAATAATAATAGAGACACACATAGAGGGGGGCACCCAACAAAGAAAGAAAAACAATGAAAAAAAAATATTTTCTACAAGAAATGGAAAATTGGAAATAAAAATATAAAAAAAAAACAAAGACTAACTAAGTAGATTAGGCATGGAATTAAGAATCAGTAAAAAAAAGAAAATAAGAGGGAAAAAAAAAAAAAAAAAAACCACAAAAAAAAAAAAAAAAAACCGGGCTACAAGTAACCCTGTCTGTTTAGAAGATTTTTTTTCTGAGGTGATATGATCATGCAAGGGATGTCCTGATCTATCTTTTTACAGATTGATTGAGTTTGATGCTTTTTCTGCAATCAGGGTGAATGTTGAAAAATACGCATTGCCATACCTTATAATGATAATATCCATTTATATTGTTCTGTAGGAAATATCTCTAAATACTCTGAAAAAAATATGCACATAAAAAGATTAATCATTTTACTTGGAACCAATTAGAAATTGGAGGGCTGCAGCTCTGTTTGATTGGATGTGCACACATCTTCATGTCTTATGGAATATGACGAATACCAGACTTTTCACCTTCACCCCTTTTCCTAATTATTTATTAATTCCTTAATTTCCCATTTTTATGATCATTCTAAGTACTGTTCTTTTGGTTCTCTGTTGTTAGACCATACTGTTTTGAACAATATGTTTGCAAACAGCTTTTAAATGCTGTTGATACGCTGAGGCTCTAGATTTTCACTTATGTTTGTAGTTTGACAAAACAACTCAGAACAATTAAATCATTGGCTTTTTTTTTGGAACTATTATGTAATTTCTTTGATGTTTTAGCCTACAGATGGTCCACATTTGCAAACATTGTTCTCATTACAGTTTCTCTAAGATACTGTAATTTGTTTCTTTCCTGTCACCTGCGGGTATTACTAAAAAAAAAAAAAAAAAAGAAAGAAACAAAGAAACAAATACCACAAATCTTCCTTTTCATTTCTTTTTCATTTTTCATTCACAACACTTTTAGCATTTTCCACAAGGCAAAAGGCTTTTACTTGGTACTGGTCTGGATGCAATTTCAAAATTTGCTAGTCGTTTTCAACTTGAGCTTCCCAGTTTCTGCAGTACCTAAACTGACCACGCGGGGGAAGCATGGTATCAGTGACTGGTAAGCCTGATTTGTTTTTCTCACGCTGAAACATTGTGCAGCCACAGCAGGACATGAAAATAACAACAGTAGGAGTGAACGCAATGACATGAGCTAATCTTAGAAGTTTATATATTTAATATATTCAAAGTTGAACAATATTGGCCTGTCATTGTAAGTATTTTAGATATGAGGATTAAATGCCGTTGTTTGCTTGTTAGTTTGTTTTGTCTGTTTCTTTTCTGTTGTGCCTCATGAGTACATGAGAAAGTTTACAAATACACACATATAAATTAAGAAGTATGTTATTTTCTTATAATAAATTATGTGCACTCTTAAAAAAGATTTAGTTATATGAGATTAAAATCACACTTTTTCATTTGTTGACTCTTATGAGATTTTTATCACTAAAAATAAGGTATGAACTTTTCTTTAACAAACGAACAAGTGAATTGTGAAAGAAATCAACTTATTCTAAAGTATTTGTTTTTCATGTTATGATTAATTTGCGATCAATTCATTATTTTAATGACGTGAGCTACATGACAGTTTGATATTCTTCTTTTTTTTCAGTGACAATTCATAAAAATAAATTAATATATTTTGCCTTGCTATCAGTTTATCAAAAATATGTTATTTTGATTAGATTGTTTGAAAGTCTAAAGATAATAAGTGAATGTTCTGGACAAATATTCACTAATCTTTAGAGTATGTTTTGTATTACTCAAAGAGTAAACCACTTATTTGAATAAATTTCTATTATTAAAAGAATAAGAAGCTCATCAAAGCAACTACTCTAATTTAGTTTCCTCACACATACAGCAAACATGTTTTCTTATTTTGTCACTTGTTTTACTTTTTTTTTTTTTATCCTTTGCCTAATCCCCAGTTAGATCTTGAATATAGTCCGTGCAAGCAGCAACTCACCACAGACAACAATGAGCTGCAAAGGCTAAATGAGATTGAGGTAAGCTGATTTCAGATTTAAAACTAAGTGACTCAAATTTGTTTCTCTTTTATGATGCAGCCCTGTTCACATAAACAAACCATCTGCTTTTGTAGTAGGTGAGCTTTAATTTTCTGTCATGTTTTATTTTTTTCCCCACTCAGGGTTATGCTATGAATGTGTATCAAGGAGACATTTTCATCAGTCTGGAGATTACTGTTTTTAAGTGCAAAAAAGACCAACGGTAAAACACAGTCACTGATCATCAAAGCAAAATAGCAGTAGTGCGTTAGACCATGAGTCACAATGATCATATATTTTTTAATGCTTCCTAAACCATTTTGAGACTTTGATCCTGAGAAGATAAGTCAGATTGTTCTTGTGACAAAACAAGTATTGTTTTTCTTTACTGATCCTGCAGTACTTCAGTCAACAATGCATTTAAACTTCCACAGATCTAAAATGGAGCAAAGCTTTAACTTATTTCAACTCAAAAACAGGCTTTGACAACACAGACAGTAATTCTTCCTAAACTTGTGCATTATGAGACTGCATTTAATGTGGGTAGAAGATTGACTTAATTATAAAGTTGTTTTTGTCTCCATTTTGGTTTTGCATTTGTTTGACTTTTGTGTGATTTGTTGAGCTTTTATGTGTGTGTGGTTTTTTTGTTGTTGTTGTTTTGTTTTTGTTTGTTTTTTCCTTTTTTTTTTTTTTTTAGTTTGTCAGCATCTAGAGATTAGCTTGTTCTTGCAATCTTTTGTGATACCCAGCTCCTATTTCCTATGTCAATGAGAAATATATGACAGATGCTGTCGACAAGAAACAGGTTTATTAGTGGGAAATGTTTATTTTAAATGTTCGTATGACTGGCCACAAAGAACAGAAGTTATTTGGTGACAGAATTAAGCATCTGCCTGACTATGAGATATTCGTGCTATTTGAGGTTCAAGTAGGTATATCCTCAAAACTTTCTTCAATTTTACTGGTAACAGGAAGGTTGCTAAAACAATGAGATTATGATGAAAGCCTATTTTGGCCCCAATCAAAATATCTAGTCTGGCCATTCGTCTATATTGTATTTTGCCTCTAGTCTAGTCGAAGCTTGATTTGGATGAAGTGGTTGAATGAATGAATGAATAAATGAGGTTATTAGCATGGTTGACCCTAAAATATACAGTCTGCCTAGTGTAGTCCATTTATTTAATCCGGCTCTGGTTGCACCCATTAAAAACTTGCCAAATCTTCCAGTGCCAAACAGTTTATTCTGTGGTTGATGATTATTTTAAGCCTCTGGTACACAGGTGCTGCTAATCAGGTACCTGATTGACACTCGATTAGCAACACCTGTGGGTATTGGACATCAGTCAGTGTAGAAATCATTTTAGGTTTAATAGGTCTTTGTGACAACTGTAAGGGGGGGGTGTTTCAATAAGCCATCCGTTTAGATGTTATTGAATCTTGAAATTATGCATAATTAGGGATATGTCCTTTTGACTGACAGGGAACAGCTATCAACCCTAGCGCTGGTGGGGCTTGCTCCCAGGAAGGCTTCAGCCTACACTAGAGTAGCACAACCATTGTTATTAGCCGGCTAACAGCGCACTTTAGCTATAGTAAGCTTTTCCCTGTTAGCTCTCATTAGTTCCTCTTAGCTACGAGTTAGCTCTTAGCTACAGGCAGCACAGAGTTCGTTGGGGGTCAGTTATTCACCCCTACACTCACAGCCCCCTCTCTTTGCCCATTTTTGTATTTTCCAGGAGTAACGAGATGGACAATGTTGCTAAGATGGCTTCAGTTCGGCTCTTCAGAAATCTAGGTCATCTATTGATAAAAAGTCTGTGGTCCCAGTCATAGACCAATGATGGACAACTCCGGTGCTCAAGGGCCGTTGTCCAGCCGATTTTAAATGTTTCCCCATTTCAAATTACCTGATTCATTGTGAAGAGCATGACAACAGGCTGTTAAATCTATTTAATTTGAGACAGGTGTGCTGGAACAGGGAAACATCTAAAACCTGCAAGACATCTGCCACTGAGGACCAGAGTTGCCCATCTCTGCCACAGGACGTCTTCTCGCTAGTATCCTACCAAAAACAAATTGTAGCAGTGGTTGAAGTGAGTCCTACAGTACTACCATCTCCAAATTGAAGACCAAGGTCAATAGAGACAAGCCATTAAGTGAACATCCCAAGAAGACAACACCACAAGAAGACAGATTCTTCCACCTGTCAGCACCATTGGCAGCGATCTAGTGATTTTAAGTCAAAGTTTGCTGTGTGATATAGACAACAGCTCTCTACCCAATCAGGAAAAGACTGCACACAGTCAGTCTCTTGTCTCAGTGTGCTTCCAGGATGCCTGCCAAAAAGGAATCAATTGTCAAATATGCCTTATTTTTTCAGATTTCAGTCATCCAATCTAGTAAATGATTGGCACTGGCAGAGAAGATATGGCACTGACATAACCTGCATACTCAACTCTGCTGCTAATCCCACAAAAGCACATTCCGTGGTAATCTGTGGCAGTGCCCAAACCACGGATCCCCATATCCGAACCTCTTGGCCCAGTGTCCAGAAGGTTTTTATTGTGTTCTTGTGCATAAACACCTGACTCAAATTAATGACTCACTGTGCAGAACATCATTGGCTGTTGGATCCATTTAATTTGAGTAAGGTGTGCTGGAGCAGGGAGACTTTGAAAACCTTTCGGACACTGGCCCACGAGGTCCGGATTTGGTGATCCCTGGCCTAAACAGAGGAAGAGACTCACTCTGGTTATGAGATCCTCTTAATGTTTAGGACAGTTTAAGTCTAGACTGAAATTGTACCTCTTTTCCTTGGCCTTCAATACAATAGTTAAAATAGAGTACACCTTGGCTTGTTAATTTTCTTGTTTGAATTGAATTGAAGTATAAATGTGGCACCATTTTAAAAAAATAAAATGTTTTCCAACGAAATAAGATTTATTGCCAGGGAGCATTGTTAAAGCAAACATGTAATCCACCAAATAGTTTTTTTTCTTTTTTGGTGCTAACTTTAGGCTATATAAAGTTTTGGAATAATCATATGGTATACATAAATATCAGCTATAATATTATTACCCTTCACCTTATATTAAGACGCCACCAAAACAGCTATGATCAGTCTGGGAGGACAAAAGACATATACGGATGTTCTAGGGCAGGGGTGGGCATCTCCGGTCCTCGAGGGCCGGCATCCTGCAAGTATAGGGGATTTATGCTTCCGGAGTTCACGGATTTTGCCTTCCTCTCGGGCCATGTTCGACAGCCGTTCCTGCTCTGTCATACTGTTTAAATCGGATAAACTCCAAACATAATCAAGTTTTCATTCTAGACTGAAATTATACTAAGGAAGAAGTGGATCAAAGCGATCGATTCACGACTGCACAGTCTTTCGGCCACAAACAAACGTGTGTCGTTTTATTATAAAGTTCGGTCCTTCACCGCGGCGAATCGGTCGTTTTAATCCACTTCTTCCTCAGCATCACTTCAGTCTGGAATGAAAACTTGGCATTGGCGTTTATCCGATTTACAAAGTTTAACAGAGTAGTAGCTGGCGGACTATTGTTAGTAGGTTAGCATTAGCCAGCTTGATGACGTGCCTAACTTGTGCGGTGAAGCACACAAGCATCTGAAACGCTTTTCTTGGCAGTCCCCAGTTGTTCCACTGGAAACGGGGAGGTACAGACCCGATTTTCAGATGTTTGTGTGTTTTAAGACGCACGATGATAAGCACGTCAGTAAACGCTAGCTGGCTAATGCTAGCATGCTGTGAAGTGCCGGTGTTGTGCCCCACCGGCAACAAACAAACGTGTGTTTTATTATAAAGTTCGTCCCTTCACCGCGGCAATTCGATCGCTTTGATCCAGCTTTTGATCCAGTATCACTTCAGTCTAGAATGAAAACTTAAATATGTTTGGAGTTTATCCGATTTAAACAGTATAACAGAGCAGGAACGGCTGTCGTTAACATGGCCCGGAAGAGGAAGTGTCAAATGTTTCAACTTCCAGAAACCGGAACACGGAAGCGTGATAATCCCCTATTAGGAGTTTCCCTGTGGTGACACACCTTGTGACTTGATTACCCATTGATTGGAGTCAGGTGTGTTGCAGAAGGGAAAGTCCTATTACCTGCAGGATGCTGGACTTTGAGGACCGGAGTTGCCCACCCTGTTCTAGGGTGTCTTTCCTGTTTCCCAATGCTGGTCCTCAAGGACCCCTGCCCTGCTGGTTTTCAAGATGTTCATACTTTAACACACCTGACTCAGATGAAAGGCCCGTTAGCAGGCTTGCAAAGAACTTGATGAGCAGTTCAGTTGATCTGAATCAGGTGTGGTGGATTTGGAAACCTAGAATACTGTACATGCAGGTCAGGGGTCCCTGAGGACTAGGATTGAGAAACCCTGTTGTACCAGAATTTACTAGCAATACATTCTTTGGGCCCTGTGGATTATGGGATGTTTGTGGACTGAGTTCACTTCCAACAGGAATCTGGAGGCTAGTGAAGGCTACAGACTGTTTTCTTCTTTGAGGATTTCCAAAGCCATTTCTGCACTGTTGCCCTGCTGGTGATGACTGCTTCAACAGGAAATTGCAGTTGTTATATGGTGAGTGGGTGTTGGAGTTGGGTTTTGTTTATGTTTTCTGATGGTTTGTTGTTGTGTGTTGCTTTTTTTGTTTTCACTTATCCAAAACCCCTGATCATACTGTATGTGGTTAACCTTGAGTGATCCAGCAGAGGGATTAAACAAAGTAGAAGTGGTCTCCCGGTTATCCAAGTATTCTATTTTTCTAAAAGGCTATACATAAGCATTTAAACAACAAAAACAAATAAAAAAAAAAAAAAAAAAAAAGTAGTACGTTTTTTGTTTGAAATGGAAATGATGTTGCTGTTGAAAAACCATCTCAGTTATCTTTGTGATATTTTGTAACTTTAAAACAAACATCAATGGCTTATTTATTTAATTTTCAATAAATAAATTACAGATTCTGAACCTTTATGTAGGAGATGCTTATAAACTAAGCGTGAAAATTCACTGGATGAACATTTTATTAATCTTATGAAAATTTTATCTTTATAGTATGACTAATGGTGAAGGTAAATATTTACTGAAGCTTTTTTCAGCTGCTGTACAAAACCTAATGCATATGATTTAAAAACACTGCATTAACATAACTTTTATCTCAAATGTCTTCATTATAAAGAAATCTCAAATCTAAGAAATGACTAAGACAGTGGGGAAGTGGGGAAGACAAAACAATTTGCATAATGGACAAATCAGAGCTAATCTTCTCTAAAATCAGTCTAGCAGCTTGAAGAGATAAGAGAGAGAGGGAAGAAGTGGGAGAGAAATGGAATAACACTTAAACCAACAGTAACTGGAGCTGATGTTGTTTATCCCCATCCTTAAACCTCTGTGAAATTCTCTTTATTTTGCAGCAATCCTTAAGACTGTGCTTCAGTTTCCAGCAATTCTCCTATAGTGCACAGTTTGTGTTTCCTTAAGTTTTCTTTTTCTGTTATGTTGAAATATGTCTTTCATTTCTAATATGATTCCCAGAAAATTGTGTCAGCACATACAATGTTGAAAATTGTGTTTACACTAAAGTTTATTTATCATGTGCAAATACCGCAGAGGTTTTAAAACGTGGTTACAAAATCTCATCTTTATTATCTGCTATGGATTAGCACTCCTACTGCCATTAAATGTACACCACAAGTTCCAAAGGTTTGGACCACTTTGTCATTAAACCCAATGGGGAAATGGCAGACTTTTGAGCAGAAGTGCAAATAAATTAAAAAGCTGTGCTCCAACTATAATGTTAATTTAACATGTGCTGTGTAGCTTTTCCACAAAACAACCAAGGGATGGCAGTGTTGTTTCCCATCATTAACCAGAACTCCCTGTTTACATAAAACATTGCTAATCTAATTTAATTTAGAAACTGTGATAAACATTTATTATTTGATGCAAGCAGTATAAAAAAAGTTGAAGAAGCCTGCTTATACTGTACCTTTTGCGTTACCTTAAATCTGCACTAATGCTCCCCTGTGCCATTATAATCTTTGGCTTTTTCACTTTCTGCTGATAGCAGTCTGGATAATATTAATACGGACATTTATAAGGATACTCTTAATGTTCAGTGCTATTATACCCCATGAGGCAACTAGAGAAGCTCCTCTTTCTTGGTCTGAACACTACCGTTTGCCTCTTGGACTTGAGAGATCACAGTCAGTCCATGCTGGATATAACATCTCCAACACAATCATGCTGAGCACTGGATTCCTAAGAAGACCACCGGGATTGTACAACCAGTCCAGCAAAAGCTTTATTTTGAAGGAAATGGATTTTTTGGGATTTTATTTTGTTATCGATGTGTATTTATCATTGTTATTGTTTTGTACCAGGAAAAACATAATTTCATTGTGTCTGGACTACAATCGTTTGCATAACCAAATCAACAGTAAAAGTTTAATTGATTTTTTTTTTTCTTTTTTTTGGATCAAAGCCAGGGGTTTGTTGTTGTTGTTGTTGTTGTTGTTGTTGTTGTTGTTGTTTTGATTTTTTTTTTTTCCAAAAAGCATCTGAACCCTGGAAACATCTGACAAACCTGTCATTTCCTTTTGTCTATCTAAGATGATCTGCCAACAGAACCCCGCTGTCTTTTTGCACAGAGTTGATCTACAGCCTTGTCCTTGTGTAATACAGTTTCAGGTTTCTTTTCAGGATTCAGTAGCCAACTGTGTTGAGTGACAGTGGATTTTACAGGTTCTCCTGAGCCCATCCGGCTAAATTGATCACAGTGACTTCATGGTTTTTCATGTAGAGGTGGCTGAGGGCTCAAAAGTCAACATATCCAACTATGATTTCTGTCCTTGGCTTACACACGCTGAAACTTTCCCTGAATCTTCGCTTTTGAATATTGAAATACTAGGGTTTTTGTTTTTGTTTTTTTGCAATCCTAGATTGGGAAATTTTTTGCGGAAATTATTGTCAATTCTATGACTGAAATTGGTGCAAAGTTTTGAACCATACCCCATGCATATTAGGAAAAATTTCAGGGTTTGATGCTTCTGTCTTTGCTGTGTGTTGGGCTTATGAACACGTCTTCATGTTTGCCGTGCTTTGCTGCCATGGGGACAATTTCAGAAATATCCAAAACAATCTAAAATGTCTCTTATTCGTGTTAGTACTGTTGTATGTGCTTTAGCTTTTGGAAAGGAAAGGGTATGATGTGGACAAAAGTCTTTGATGTTGTAAAACCAATGCCTTATGGTGCATTTGGTTTGAACTTAGAAGTTGGATTTTCCGAGCTCCCAGTTGGAAATACAACTCAAACACCTGTGGAAGTCAAATTTCCTACTCGGAAATTCAGGCTAGACCACTAGATCTGTTTTCTGGCGGTTGGGTTTGATGGAAATGTGAGCAGTTGGGCGTGTCTTCCGTCGCCATCTTGCCGTGTCACGTACGCGTCACTAGGAAAACTAAATGGGGGCGGCCGCGGGGCAAAGATTGACAGCTGACGTCTGTGGGCTAAACGCTAACTGAGCTAACACGAACTAAGAGGAGCTAAAAAGATAAGCCCCCTAAGCGGCATGGTTAAGGTAAGACATGCTTAGACTTGCAATTGCTGACTAAACACCGCCGTTGTGCGACTCTGTAACAAACTGAGACTTATTAAGAGCAAAGAAGGAGCTAACTAGGAGCCTCCGGTCGGCAGGCGGAGCTTCCGGTCTGCCGCATGTCAATCATAAGGATACGCCTTAATTATGTGTAATTTGAAGAATAAATAACATCTAAACGAATGAGTTATAAAAAAATTCACCCCCCTCACAGTTGACATGAAGGTAAACTTGACCTAATAAACTAAAAGATTTTTTGACCAGGCTGTAAACCTGTTTTTTCTGCTGTGAAGTTGGCGTTTTTAACATGGGAGTCTATGGGGATTTGCTCGCTCTTGGAGCCAGCCCCTAGCGGATGAAGGGAGGATTACACTATTTGCAACAAGGAAGCGAGCTTCACTGTTCTGAGGCGGAGTTTGCCCCTTGGGCTAGACTCAATAGCCCTTAGTCTGACAACTAAGTCCCTTTCTCTGACAACTGAAAATGGGAGTTTAAAAACAGCATTTTATTCTTTTCTGGCCCGAAACTGCCTCAGTTTTTATCTATAAGTTAATAATCAACAATTCTTTTCTTCTTCTTATTTTTTTTTTAAACTTCAGTAAGGCTTGAAATTGAGCTAATACACCACTACATACTAAATACTGTATATGCAGCTACTTCCACTTTGTGGAAGTAGCTGCTTGGTTATGTCCAATGATGGACACGACCAACCATGCACAGAAGAGTTTTTATGTATACACCAATGAGTGACTGAGAAGCAAAAGCGTTAGAATGCACTATGGAGTATACTCTGCTTTTTATGAAGAAATGTCTAAAAAAAATTCCCATGTTTGTGTGTACACCCCCAATTCCAGAAAAGTTGGGATGTTTTTAAAGCAGAACTCAGTAACTTCAGCTCGGGGCTCCCCTAGTGGCGTCCTTTCACTGTCGTGTTCAACCCCCCCTTACACCCCCACAGCACACAGACGGCTTCTCTACCTGTCTTTCCTCTTTTTGTCCCTGGATATATTTCTAAGCGTTTCTAGCTTGTTGATGCTACTTTGCTGCGTTGGTAGCAGCACTGCATCTCCTTCTGCTCAAAGCAAAGACCTTTCTTTTGAAACGGGACGTTTTACCCGCGATTTGCGGGTAAATATGCCGTGGATTATATCTTTCACTGGTGTTGGCGAGTAGCAGGTAAGAATACGAACTTTTATTTACTTTTTGCGGACGTGACAAGTGATTATTGAGCCTGAAGCAGTGATGCTTCACCCGGCGCCCAGGCAGCGCAGCTACGTGAATCACTCTGGTCCAGCAAAGAGTTGGTTATGAGAGCCAGGAGCCGTGTTTAGGTGGTGTGAAGCTAAAGAAATGTTTTCTTCGAATTAGTGCTGGTAGTCTGGTTCAAATCAGCGCTGGAAGCAGCTCGGTAGATGGGGGACATGAGCACCGTACAGCGGTTTCTGTTGTCGCAAGTTCTGCTCGGGTCGGCGCAGGCAAAGTTGTTTTTCGCTGCTCGCAGGCCAGAGGCCCCGGCGGGAGGGGGGGGCACATTGAATCGCTCCGTAAACACTTTGTTTAGCCCCACGGGGATTCCGAAAAGCATTTATTGAGGTAAAAAAGTTACTGATTTCCCCTTTAACAAGACGAAGACTAAAAAAAACCTTAAAATCGTCCATCCAGCTTATGAGTTCCTGGTGTTATGGTGTTTGAATTCAGTCCCTTGCTTCCCTGAATTAAGTTCCTGGCTGCTGAAGGGTCTTTTAACATATTTTTCTTTTGATAACACTCCAAATATTTTCTATTGGTGAAAGGTCTGGACTGCAGGCAGGCCAGTTCAGCACCCAGATGCTTTTCCTGTGAAGCCATGCTCTTTTGATGGATGCAGTGTGTGGTTAGGCATTGTCTTGCTGAAATCAGCAAGGCATTCCCTGAAAGAGATGTCTGGGAGCAAATATTACTCTTACAAGTGCTCCCCATACCAGAGATGCTGGCTTTTAAACTGAATGATGATAATGAGATGGAAGGTCTCCCCCAACTTTAACACTGAGGACGCAGCATCCATGATTTCCAAAAAGAATGTTAAATTCAGACTTAACAAACCACAGAACACTTCCCCACTCTGACACAATCCATTTCAGATCAGTCTTGGCCCACAGGAAACTTCTGGACCATGTTCAAGACTTCAGTTTTGCATGAAAAAGCTAGTTCGCACCTGCAGATGGTACAGCGGATTGGAAGATTTCCGGGGCCAATTTAGTAATATCAGTCACACAATCGTTGTGATGAGTAATGCAGTGTCATCTGAGGGCCTGAGGACCACAGGCAGCCAATAAACATCTTCAACCTTGTCCTTACACACAGAGACATTTCCCGTTTCTCTGAATCTTTTGATGATATTATGCACTATCGATGATGACATTTATAAAGCCTTTGCAATTTGATGTTGAGAAACACTGTTTTTGAAGTATATCACAACCTTTTTACATACTCTTAACAGATTGAAAAGCCTCTGCTCATCTTAACTTCTGAAAGCCATGTCTAGTACATCCTTTTTATAGCTATGTTACAGACTTTATATCAATTAACATAATTACTTGCCAAATGATCTTCAAACTAAATCTTTTTGAATTTTCTTGCTTTTTCAACCATTTGTTGCTCTCCCAACCACTTGAGACCTGTAACAAGCATATCATTTGACATGAGCTCATTTTGCACACACTGTAAAATTTTGGAGGAATGCAAGTCAGTCTATTACGGCATATAAAAACTTTCACAAAGAATGAAATGGTTCTGCTATTTTGTGCCTTTAACACCTTCATATATTATACCTTTTAAGGAGGTTTTCAGTTTAATAATTTTTGTCTCCTGTCTTCACTTCTTCAAGAAATATCTTCCTATTCATGGGAGTCCGGGGGGGTCAAGGGCCCCCTTGTTGGAGCTGCCCGGTCCCTGTGTGACCAGTGTGAGAGTTTGGTCCGCATTTCCAGCTGTAGGTCGAATCCATTTCCGGACTCCGCCATTTGCACTCCACCAGGACTGCCCTTTGTCACCGGTCCTGTTCATAACCTTTATGGACAGGATTTCTAGGTGCAGCCAAGGTGTTGAGGGGATCCGGTTTGGTGGCCTCAAGATCGGGTCTCTGCTTTCACAGATGATGTGGATCTGTTGGCATCATCGGGCCGCAACGCTCGGGCGATTTGCAGCCGAGTGTGAAGCGGCTGGGATGAAAATCAGCACCTCCAAATCCAAGACCATGGTCCTCACCCGTAAGAGGGTGGAGTGTCCTCTCCGGGTCGGGAGCGAGGTCCTGCCCCAGGTGGAGGAATTCAAGTATCTCAGGGTCATTTTAACAATTGAGGGAAAAATGGACTGACGGATCAGTGCGGCGTCCGTAGTGATGTGGACTGTGCATTGATCCGTCGTGGTGAAGAAGGAGCTGAGCCAGAAGGCAAGACTCTCGATTTACCGGTCCATCTATGTTCCTACCCTAACCTATGGCCATGAGCTGTGGGTCATGATCGAAAGAACGAGATCACGGGTACAAGCAGCCAAAATGAGTTTCCTCCGCAGGGTGGCAAGGCTCTCTCTTTAGAGATAGGGTGAGGAGTTTGGTCATCCGGGAGGGACTCAAAGTAGAGCCGCTGCTCCTCCACATCAAGGAGCCAGGTAAGGTGGCTCGGGCATCTGGTCAGGATGCCTCCTGGACGCCTCCCTGGTGAGGTGTTCCAGGCACGTCCCACCGGGACGAGGCCCTGGGGGAGACCCAGGACACGCTGGTGGGATTAAGTCTCTCGGCTGGCCTGGGAACTCCTCGGGATCCCGCCGGATGAGCTGGCAGGTGTGCTTAGGCACACCTGCTTAGGCAGGTGCCCCCGCGACCCAACCTCGAATAAGCAGCAGAAGACGATATGGTACAGTATCTTTCTTATACAAACTCATTTTCATATATATATATATATATATATATATATTTTTATATATATATATATATATATACTATATACAGCTGTGTGAAAAAGTTTTTGCCCCTTTTCTTATTTCTTACTTTTTGCATGTTTGTCACACTTAAATGTTTCAGATCATCAAACAAATTTTAATGTGAGTCAAAGATAACACAAGTAAACAGAAAATGCAATTTTTGAATGAAGATTTTTATTACTGGGGGGAGATCTAAACCTCCATGGTCCTGTGTGGAAAAAGTGATTGCCCCCCTTGTTAAAACATAAATTAACTGTGGTTTATCACATCTTTGGTTTGAGTTCAATTTCTCTAGCCACACCAAGGCTGGATTACTGCATCTTGATTACTGAATCAAGAAATCACTTAAATAGGACCTGCCTCTGGTGGACCTACCCACCAATGGTGAACCTTCCCAGGAGTGACCAGCCGACCAAAATTACCCCAAGAGCACAGCGACGACTCATCCAAGAGGTCACACAAGACCCAAGAACAACATCCAAGAACTGCAGGCCTCACTTGCCTCCATCAAGGTCAGTGTTCATGACTCCACCATCAGAAAGAGACTGGGCAAAAATGGCCTGCATGGCAGAGTTCCAACACCAAAACCACTGCTGAGCAAAAGGAACATAAAGGCTCGTCTCAGTTAAGCCAGAAAGCATCTTGATGATCCCCAAGACTTTTGGGAAAATACTCTGTGGACTGACGAGACAAAAGTTGAACTTTTTGGAAGTTTTAGGTCCCATTACATCTGGCATAAAAGTAACATGGCATTTCAGAAAAGGAACACCATGCCAAAAGTAAAATATGGTGGTTTTCGTGTGATGGTCTGGGGCTGTTTTGCTGCTTCAGGACCTTGAATACTTGCTGTGGTAAATGGAACTGTCGAACAAAAAATCCTGAAGGAGAATGTCTGGCCATCCGTTCATGACCTCAAGCTGAACCGCACTTGGATTCTGTAGCAGGACAATGATCCAAAACACACCAGCAAGTCCACCTCTGAATGGCTTAAGGCAAACAAAATGAAGACTTTGGAGTGGCCTAGTCAAAGTCCTGACCTGAGTCCAATTGAGATGCTGTGGCATGACCTTAAAAAGGCAGTTCATGCTAGAAAACCCTCCAATGTTGCTGAATTACAACAATTCTGCAAAGATGTGCCGAAATTCCTCCACAGCGCTGTAAAAGACTCATTGCAAGTTATCACAAACGCTTGATTGCAGTTGTTGCTGCTAGGGGTGGACCAACCAGTTATTAGGGGGGCAATCACTTTTTCAGGCAGGGCCATTTAAGTTTGGACCCCCCCCCCCCCCCCCCCCCCTAAAAATAAAAATCTTCATTTAGAAACTGCATTTTCTGAGTACTTGTGTTATCTTTGTCTCACATTTAAATTCGTTTGATGATCTGAAACATTTAAGTGTGGCTAACATGCAAAAAAGTAAATCAGGAAGGAGGCAAACACTTTTTCACACAGCTCTGTATATATATATATATATATATATATATATATATATATGTGTGTGTGTGTGTGTGGGTGTGTGTGTGAATATATATGGTACGAATTTATTATGGTTGTCCTCATATTCCCTTGTTTAACCCTTTTTTTTATATTGGCCTCATATTTCAAACAGGCATATATCTTTTGAGTTTGTTTAATCATGTATCTTTAATGAAATATCACATGTAAATGATTCATCATTCTGTTTTTATTATAAATCATAAAACCTAAACGTTTGTATTTAGCCAATAAAGTGACTTGATTGCACACCCGAGCCCACGAGTTGCTGAATACAGCATATGGGGGTGTGACATGGAGAATTATTGATTTGTGTTCACAGCTTATACTCAGTCCATCTTGTCATTATCTCCCTTTAAGCCGCTCTGTACACAAAGAAAGTTATCATCTAATCAGCAGAAACAGAGAATATACACTTGAGTGGAACTGATCCATTTTCCCCTTCGTGGAAGAAACACTGAATGGTAACTTTTTGAGGATGACAAGTATAAGTGAACATATGTTTATCTATATACAGTATATATTATGTCCAACAGAGAAACTATGCCAGCTATTAACTGTGTGTGGTATTCAGGTTAGCATCCTTGTGTCTGTAAGTCAGCTTGTTGCAATGGTGTCTATACACTACCACATATAAGCTTATACATCATCTGTCTATGAGTCCTTCTGTGCGTATGTGCTAACGTATGTGTCCCTCTTGTCTATTTGTCTGGCAGCGTGATAATGCTGAGCCCCCTGAAGCCGCTTGCCTCTCTGTTGTGGCTCCTTGTTCTTGGCCTACTTTGGGAGAGGTGAATTGAGGGCAACTCGAGTCTGTGGGTAAGGGGATTAGGTCCCCAAACACGCTCCTCTCCAGTTTGGGATTTTGCCCTGATGCCAGACACTTAAAGTCTGCCAGGGATTAAGATAAAGAGAGAAGTAAGAGCGGTGTGTATTGTGGTGTTTACAGCAGCAAAAAAAGCAAGAGCAGGGGCAGGTGGTGGTTAATAGAAAAATAAGATGCATGGCTGTGATATGATCCAATTCACCAACTCAGCATTTGTTGACCTATTTGGCTGTGGCTCGTGCCACGATGTCGGTCAGCATCTTTTCAAGAGTTGAGACAATAGTGGAGAAGCTGTTCTTTTCATTTTGTTTGTATTAGTGGATGATCTCAGCTTAAGTCAAAGGTTTAATTAGGAAACGGCTGTGAACATTGCTCAATATTATTAGTCACAGAATTTCCTGTTTAAGGGAACAAAAGAATTTAATTGTGTTTAGGATCATCCAAAGAGGAACTGCGGCATCCCACATGGGGGTCAAGCTCACAAAGTGGCTGCATTTTACACCGTGCAATGTTAAATCTTCCTGTAAAAAAGGAAATCAGCTGCATATGATACTATGGGAGAAATGTTTACTTGAATGCTTTCATATCCACACAGGTTGAGAAGCACAACAACAGGTGTAATCCATAATCCATGAAGCCTACAACCAGATATTTTGCACTAAGAAAAAAAAAGGCTTGACCTCTGAATTATTTATCAGATAAAACTGATAAGACCATCAGGTTTAGGTATTAGGCTTCCTGAACCTCTTATGTGGCTTTCATGAGTCTTCACATGAGTCTGTCTTTTCCTTTGTCTTTATGGGGTGAGGTGGAGGGGGCATCACCCCTCCACCCCGCGTCTGGAGGCACCTCCTGGGTAAGAGGAGGCTGCTACTCCATCATGCTCCTCCAAGAAAGTGGGTCATGAGTCTGAGACTGTGGGATTACCGACCTTCATGCAGGCGTGTGCCGGGCAGCCTCTTATCCGCAATGTTTAGTCCATCCCACCCACCCCACCCCCCTCCCTTTGGTGGAAAAGAAAGGCAAAAAGAGAGAGAGAGAAAGACATCATGACAGCAACACAACATGGGCTACACAAACATCCCTAAGCTTGTTAGTTTAAGACAATTCTGAGCTGGTGCCTAATGCAACAATGGTCACCACACAAAGAGAAAAACAACACAAGTGATGCAGCGAGTAAGAAGAGTCTTTGGATTCCTACTGAAATCAAACCAGCTCAACAATTACATCCACTGGCAACATGATAAATGATGTCTTTAAAACAGCTGACCCCTGTGATACTAGTGGCATTCTGATTTCTGATATGCTCTGCCATGGACTGTGATTAATTAGCAAATAAATTACTGACAATAAATCCATTCGTCTTTCAGTCAAATGATTAAAGCCATCATCTGAGGTCACCACTGCCTTGTATTGCCACTAATCAGTGTTATAATTCCTTTTCACCTAGATAGAGCTAAATGGAAGGATAAATCAGTGGAAGATATAGTTGAATCTCTCAAGATTGGGGGAGTTTGGGGGGGTAGGGGGTAGGACTTTAGTTTAAAAATGAAAAATAGCAACAATATAGTTGCCGTTGTGTCTCGGCCTCAGAGCAGGAAGCCCATCTCATTGTCAGGGGGCTAGCTGACTGTCCTGGGGGGTTCATTATAGGCAGAGGGGGTGGACAGATTTCAATTAGAGGGTTAGAGGGGTCAATTAGAGTTAAATTAAAACCATTGGCACATGTTGCTATACATGACCTCCTTATAAATCCGAAGATAACATCATTATTAGTTCTTTGATATACTTGATTTCCTTTTGGTGCCAGAGGGAAGTGAAAAATATGACTGTAAGTCATACATTTCTAACATTTCATCAGAATTTTTGTATGGCAAATTTGAAATAGCCCCATAAGAGTTAAAGATGCAGGATGTTCAATAAATTATTGGTTTTAGCTTTTATCTTTTATTCTTTTATTCTATTCTTTTTTATATAATCTGTCCAGATCTCAAAATGCAACAACACTGAATGTTCACAAAATTTCAGGTAATTCATTTAGGTCAATTAAGTCAGCCTAAAGTCCAATTTAATACAAGCTCCTAAATAGTGTCATATAATCCTCTGCTCTGGGCTACAAATGTCTGTAAAGCAAACCGGAAGGATAAAGTGGTAACATGCTGACATACAACTAAAAAAATTAATTCTACTGTTGTGTTTTATACAGACAATTTTCTGCTGTAATCTTTGATTAAATGATTTTTATGTTAGCTTGGTATTCAGGTTTATGTTTGTATCCTGATGATAATGCTGATGTAGATCGTGTAACATGTTTTATTGTTTCATTTGCTGTTAGTTAATATGTCTGAATGAAAGTTATAAATAAAGTTTTTAGTAAATTATGAAGAAAACAACAAGTAACACTGAAAAAACATAATCAACTAAACACCATATGAGCATTGTAATACCAAAGCTCTGACTTCAAACCTGCATATTCAGTGTACCAGCTCACATCGCTGCAATGAAACTCTGTGTTAGGTTGCTGCAAAAGAAATAAAACAAAAATAGGACAAACTAAAATAGAGAAATGGGGAACAAAAACACAGTGAGGTAAAAAAAATACATCACTGTCATCATTATCATCATTGCAATCATCATCATCAACACCATCTTAACTGCCATCAATTAATGCAGTCCAAGCTCAAACAAACCAAGTCATGAAAAGTAATTATCTTTATGGAGAAGAAACCAATGGATTGCATCAACTCTTTGCTTTGATATGGCCCCCCATCCTGACCATGCACATGTGGTTAAAGATTAAGAAAAGGGCAGGGGGAAATTCCTTTTTTAACAGGAAAAAAAAAAATTTCAAAGAACCAGACAGGGTGGGCAGCGATCTGCCTTACCTGGACAATACCTCAGTTACCAAGGTGCAGACAATAAAAATATTCAGCATGCTGCATCCAATCTTGAAGCAAATTTTCAAAAATGAATACTTTATAGTCATAACAGATGCCATGAACTAAATAACATACAAAGGGTAATATAAAAAATGCCACCAAGGCTTCCAAAGCTGATTCTGTGATGCATCTATACCTGTGATAAATGTAGAGCTGAGGAAACTAAATACTGTTTGGGAATTACAATTTTCTTTTCTGGTTTAACAAAAACATACCACCTACAAACCAGACAGACCTCACAGCAGGTCAACATCTGTAATGACACTCCGGGTCAAGCCTGGACTCTGCCCAACAAGTTTGAACCCTGACCTCTCAGGCATTAAGGCTGCTTCTGGGGGGCTTATCATTGCTGTAAAAACTGATATTTCCCACCCTGGACAAAGACAGCGTGGCCAGTCAGGACGCAGACGGTCCATCAGAACTGAGCAGCAGCATCCCCCATACAAATGGATCAGCAGTTGTTGGCCTTTATTGTCTGTGCATGAAACTAAGGACACATGTTGGGTGGTAAAAGTGTCAAAGCCTGACTGAGTGGCCATTGTACTGGTTTTCAGTGGTAGCAGTCCAGCTTTGTTCCCTGTGTTGTTCATCATTAGCATATCAATATTCAGAGGAGTTGGTGCTAGGCAGAGGTGGCAGCCTTTTTAGCATAGAGTAGGCCCTCATGCAGAAATAATGAAACTACATTCAGCTCTCTCAAGGTCCAGCTGTTGAGTTAAGCACCTAACTGGTGAAGTATGATTTCCCAGTTATCTAAAATCTGAAGATAAATCAGTCACAAGTTAGAGCATGTCTTTTTTTTCCTCCTTTCTTTGATTATCCGAAGATCATTTCAAAGATCTTGCAGTGCACTCAAAACACTTTTGACCCACTTCTCTTGTTCTCTTGGATGAATAACAAAAGGCCTAAATGGTGTCACCCTTTCCAGCCCACACCACCCGTCCCACCACACCTCCCACCCCTCCTTTGACTCAAGCCAGCTGACCCCGGCGGACAGTTAGCCTTGTGTAGTATTGTATGTGTGTGTGTTTGTATGCTTGCAGGGCAAAGCCATCAGAGTATCGGTTAGTCCACGGGGCAAGCGGAGAAGCGGTTGGGCAGTTTAGCCAGCTGCTGGGGGTTGCGAGCCTCGGCCGGCCTGGTCAGTGAAATCTTGCCAGATGGAGCCATCTCAAAACAATGAGAGTTGCTTGCTATAGCTGAAGACTGGATGCTGGTTACTCAAGCGACAAACAGGGTGAAACTTTATGTAGTGTAAATGGTTGTTTGCTTAAACCTGCATCTTGATCTTGTTGAAATTTTTGTTTCTGCATTCAGTCCCTAACAGTACTGTAGAGGCTCACTCATACTAAAAACATAAAAATTGCAGATTTCAGTCACTAAGATGGAAATTTTTTCCCATTTTTACGCTCATTTGCAACCAAATGTTCTCTCTTTTTCTTTTTTTTAATCTATCCATCACACACATGTTAGCACTCTTCCTCTTTCTCTCCAAACAGCAACAGGCTGAAATGTCTTGGGACTATACTCTGGTCCTAAGGAGTAACCAAGCCTGGGTAATGAGGCGTGTGATTGGTCCCCTCCCTCCTGGACAAGGGCAGTCTTTGGAGGACATGATTGATCATGACAGAAGCACAATGGCTGCCTGGTGTCAGAGGGGTGGCATGGGTTGCACAAGGACCCCCCGCAGTAACACTCAGTGGCTTAACTCTGCTGTGCATAAGCAGTCGTGCACACATAGCATATATGCACATACAGTACACATGCACAAATCAGGACACAAGGCCACTTGGGGACATACGGAGGATATGACAATGACAAATAAACCATAAAACCCAACAGACACTTTTTTAAATGTAAAATCCCAAATATTCAGATAAGAAAATCTAAATAATGTTGAATTTTTCTTTTTCCGTTTTAGAGGGAAAAGTCTGATTTCAATACTTAACAAAATAACTAGAACTTAGTAATTTTTGTCTCTTTAACAGCTGTAGGATTATGATCTTATTTTAAACTCAGCTCCTGGACTGCTATAAAAAAAAATGGCTGAACTTATTTCTGACGTTTTTTCCAAATTCAACAATTGCATGTATTTTTCGAGGAAATGTTGATTATCTAAAATTCTATTAGCGATTATGTTATGTCGTGTAGCTTTGGTACACCTGTGGGGAAAAAATGAGTGAGGGAAGTATACTTGTTCCAAATTATATAATTCTCTAGCTTAAAATGCAAATTTATATCAAGTTTTTGTTTTCCAAAACACACCCCATTTGAGTGAATATGAGCATGTAGAAGTGATTGCACTCCCTTTGAGATGAAAGTCTACTTGAAAAACAATAGAGGCTTCATTTGCAACATGCCTTTTCCTCTTTTGATGCAACCCTCATCCACATGGCACTTGTGAGACTGCTGAACCAGCTCATCAAGGTCAAAAATAAACTTTGCCGTGCCAAATGTAGAGTGTTTATGAAGGACCATTAATGATTGTAGCCGCTTTGTCGAGTAGGACCCAGGTGTGTAAATGCTTCCACAATTTCTTCTGATGATGCTCTCTATAGGTTCTGCAGTGTACAAGCAAATCAGAATAAGAACCTGAGCTCATTGCAGTATTCATGCAAAAGAGGTGGGGGGATAGCTTAGCTATATTTCAGACCATTTGTCTTATTCTAGCTGAAAGTAACCTTCACATTTTGTCACAAAACAATTAATGATTGTTGGCTGCAACATCAAAATGATCAATGAAGGAATATTAGACACACATAGACTCAATGATACAATTCAAACAGCTTATTTGAGGTAAACCTATACTCAGAAATGGCATTTTACATAAATATTCATAATGCATGACAGCACATTACCACCAGTGGAAAAATGCTTTTCACAGCTGATGAGAAAAAGGAAAGCAGCGCGTGTTTGTTTGTCCTAAGCTTCTTCAGCAAGTTTCATTTCTACAGCAAAGAATTTCTCGCAGATTTAAAAACTGTTTTCCCTAAATCTGCGCTGAAATCCGTGTTGACTCATTCATCAGCCATTACTACTTCTAAATACACAGACTCCTTTTTTTTTAAAGCAGTTACACTTGTAAATGTCAAAATTAAGTACAGAGTGGAAGTAAGGTTATCTGTGTTTTGGTTGGAAAGGGTAAAGTTTGCTCATTTCTTTGCAAGTTTGCTTCGCTAATTACCCTGGGTGGACTAATGACAGCACAGTAGTTCTAATTGGCTTACACCACTCGTGGCCTGGCGTGCTGGGCGAGTAAAATTGAATCAAAGCTGTAGGACTACGTCAGAATATGCGTTAGGGTCCTAATTGGCACAGTCTCAAATGAGTGAGACGTGGCAAGCAGCCAAATGCGGTTATGGGTAAGCGAGTGTTTATTTACCAGCCTACCACTAAGACACGAGTCACTTCATCTGGCTGGTAAAAGTGTGATGCTGAAAAATACATTTTGCACTTTGATGAGCTTTTTTTTTCCCTCTCTCTCTCTCTCTCTCTCTCTCTCTCTCTCTCTCTCTCTCTCTCTCTTTTTTTTTTTTTAAATACACACACACACACACACACATATATATATATATATATATATATATATATATATATATATATATATATATACATATATGCTTTGGGCCTCTGGGGTTTTTAAGTTTTTATATGGTATTACAATAAGTGTCCTACTTTAGAAAATAAAAGAGAAAAAGAACTTAAAACCCAAAGATGATGTCTACTTTTTCCAACAGTTGCACCGGCCAACGGTATGTTTGCTCCATCTACTTCTATCATTAATATCTCATTTTAATCAAACAAAAGAGAGACGCGACGATGGAAACGCATGGCAACAATGTCCTAGTGCCCCATTGTGCGCCTTGAAAGACTGACACGTGCAACACAACATAGATAAGGAGTAAGAGGGGAGGGTGAATGTTGGCTTGTGTGTGTGTGTTTGTGAGCGTGCTTAAACATAGCCTCTAGGGATATCGGAGCAGCACACACCCCTACAGCCTGTTTAGAGAAACTCCCCTTTCAGCACTCTGGACAGAGGCAGCACTGGCCGCGGCTTATTTTGGTTGAAGTAAAGTTGCAGGCTCCAGGCTCACAGTCGGATCAGCTGACGCTGCTAATGGTCAGAAACTTTCCTGTTGCCACCCGCCCCTCATCCCGAGCTTATCACCCAGGCATCAAAGAGCAACTTGATGAATATTCAACGCTCCCTACCTCGGAGGCAGACGAAAGGAAACAGGTCGACGGACGTCCTTTTTTTAGGGAGCGTTTTTCTGAGCTAAGCTGCTTTCGAACAGACTTCAACACACTCTGAAGAGGATAAATCTCTAAGAAAGTGGTTTGAATCCACTCTCCGTATTCTCAGTTTATTTTTCCTTCTTGTTATTTTTTTTAGCTCACAGACTTTGTGCAACGTTTTCTTTATTTGGAAAATCAAAATGCTGCTTGAACACCCGGGGTCAAGCTGTCAAACCACCGGAAACTTCTCCCGGTACAATTCAGGCCAAGGTAAGAAACACTATTTTATTACTCATACGTTTTTTAATGACAAAGCTGTGGACTATAAATTTGGTTTATGGGAAAGCAGGTATCAAATGAAATAATACGCTACTTTTAATTGCCATTATGGTCTGTTGTCTAAATGAGTCTACATGAAGTGGTTGTTAATTCAGCAAATCAGAAGAACAGGACTGAATGATTAGTTTGAGCAAGCATGAAATGAGTGCTGTAGATATTCTGATTAATTGCAAAAATCAAAGACATCCCAAAGCTTTGAACCTCTAAAACTAATCTTGTTTAATAACTAATAAATAGGCCTTATATGGTGAAAAAGGAAAGAAAAACCTCCAAGAATTTCTAAAATCGGCAACTCGTGTCCACGTAAACAGACTGTTTAGAAGCGCTTCTTTTGAGGGAGACGTTATGAATCTGTAATGAGTCTTCATTGTTTCGAGAATCACACTAACAGATGTTATGCGCGTGCTGTCATTTCACACCGCCGCCTGTCACGGGAGCGCAGAGCTCAGGGAGCGGATATGGCGACAGCACCGGTGTCCGCTGAGGCGGCGGCACCCTCTGTGCGGATGAACGACAGACTGCAAGCTGCCGCGAAGCCGCTCCGCATCCCAGTAGTCACAGCATGTTCAACAGGTGTCTCATTTCTCTCCTCACAGGTGGGACACCTGCAATGAAGGTGAAGGCAACTGGAACGGATGCGTTCAACATTTAGCCAACTAAGTTAGCTGAATTATTGGTGTGAAGTCGGCTAGGCATATTCAGTAGTTTCATAAGATGAAATACACGTTTTAACTTTTTTTTAAAAAAAATTGGCTTGTGATAGACTATTATCAGTTTCGTGTTATGTAGGCCTAATGTGTCATTGTCAGAAAAAGAGAGGTGAAATTTCTAATCTAGCCTAGAGTTCAGAAAATCAAAGAAAAGCTTTTTTGTTTGTTTACTTGTTTATCAGTTCGCGTCTTTGTTTGTTTTATCATCTTTACTATTCTCCCTAACTGACTAACCATTACTCTGATGGCCATTTTATGGCTTTGTTGTCACATTACTGTCGGTTGACCCCCCTCAAAAGCGAGCGATCAATACGACATAAAAATTATTACAAAGCTGAAAAGTAAGAGGCACACCTATGAACCCCACACCTTTCTCCAAAATGCCTTTCATATACTTCTGAAATACAGGCAAATGGGACATTGATTTTAGATTCATCAGCGGTCCGGCCGGTTTGTGGCACTACCAGTGATTTCCCCAGGCGCTCTTTTGAGCCAAAGATCAGTGTCAATAAAATTCATTGGGGTGCTGGTCCGATCAACATGTTATTGAACAGCCGATCTCTCCCCTAAATAAACACTTGTCTTTAAGCACTCAGCGCTCATGAAACGAAGACGGCGTTGTGAGTGGCCGTGAGTATTACTTTGATGGTGTATATTTAAATCACCCTATTTATAACCTGATACAAAACTGACAGGATACAATGTCTTATTTGTCTGTCATGTATCAGGGTTTACTAAATGCGAAAGACTATGATAGTAGGCAATAATCATTATTTACAAATAATTTTAAAAAATTTTTTAAAGGCCAAAGCTTCCAATACATGTTGTGTCTTAACAGTGGGTTATTTTCTTTTTTTTCTGATGCACTTTTGAATAGCCAACGTGCGGAAACCGGTTCATTTTCCATACTTGGGTTAACAGATATCCGTACAGATGTTTACAGTTTTAACAGCTGGGAAGCAATTGAGAATTTTTAAGTTTCCACGCTTCTTTAAATCTTTCTTATAAAATTCTTGAAAAAAAGGAATATGCAGTCCTACTTTCCTTTTTTATGGAACATCGAGTGAGCCAAAAGTTTTATTTTGGTCACATTGGTCACAGTTGGGGATATTTAAACGGAGAAGGAGCTGCTCTTTCCCAGAACGCGCGGCTTTATGTATTTTTCAGTTTGGCAGACCAATAAAAGAGGGGAGGTGAAAAGCAGAAACCTTTCTTCCTGGATAATATAACGAGTAGCATCACTTTAACATGTTTCTCGGCACTTCAACTCTATTGGCTTCTCCCCTCACCTCCTACCTTATTCCTCTTCCGGGTATACTCAGTAGGTGATGTTGATCCATCTGCCCTGTCGCCCGGGAAACGGAGAGGCGTAATCCTGCACAGACTTCAACACGGGAAAGCATAAAAGCAAACTCTTGCACCCTCGCGCGCTTGTGCTTCCTTCGGGATTCGTGCAACACAAATCTGACAACACTAGATGGGTGTGTGTGAACGTGTGTGAGAGAGTGTGTGTGGATGTGTGTGTGGATAGCCACGAGCAAGACAGGCTTGCGTTGATGTAAGCGTAAATCATGAGCTATGGATGGACATGGTGAGCGCAACTCTCCCAAAGAGGGACCAAATAATACGGAGATGCTCTTTGCTCTACTGTCGCACAGTGAGGAGTTGCGGAAAGGTAAATGCTAGACAAAATAGTAAATTACTTTTTAACGTTTATGTTTGTGTTGCATAAGTTAAACAATTTCTACGGGCCTTTTAAATATTTCTGTGGGAAAAAGCTGCAGTCTATTGTGCATCCTTTGACGTGGTTTTGTGGGTATCTCGATTTTTCGTGCGCTTTTATTTTAGGAATTTGTCATGCCCTCGCGGTCCTCTAAATGCTGCTTGGGACCGAGGGCACGTGTCATTTTCGTCTCATAGCTTATTGGCACTTCTTCCGCGTTTCAAATTTTACCATTTGATTACAGCAAATGATTGTTCAGATTTACGTGTTTAAAGGGTAAATTCGTTTTTACTCAATTTGCACATTGCTTGAATTCAGAAATAGGACGTGTTTTCAATCAGTTATTTTACTCAGCAGCACCAGACAAGTGGAAGAAAGCTGTGCTTTTTATTAACATTTGTTAAATAACCTGTAGAAGTGATCATTGTAGCTGTTCTTTGCCATTTTAATCACGCCTTTACTTTATCTTACCAATTATAATGATGTTAATTGCACATAGCCCCACCTAAATAAATAATAAGGTAAAAAAAAAAAAAAAAACATAGGACAAAAACAAAGTTAATAGGATTAGGATACATTTATAATTTTAATATTCCAAGTGAGCCTTGGAGAGGGAGCTAATTGCTTGGACACCGTGTTGATTTGTGCCGTGAGACCAGCAGGCCGCAGCTTTCTAGTTTTACCGAGCGCACTGAATTAATGATAAGCTGGATACACCTGTTCTTGACGTGGCCACCACTGCACTTGTGCATGGCTTGTTAGTGAAGCAAGACGAAATGGCTCGTCAATGTTTCATGAATCGTCCACAGCAGAACAATAGGAGTGCGATTCCTTGCACGGATGCAATATGAAGTGGTCGAACTTCTTTTAATTAGTAATACACAGGCCGAATAACGTCTCACCTGGTACTTCATGCGTTCATTTTACCTGGGTGCTTTTTTGTTGTTGTTTTTTTTTCTTTTTCTTTCTTTTATATATAGAGGAGATTTTCTAAAAGAAAGCTGTATTCTTGGCGCGTCCTCGTTGGAGCATACTGAAGTACATCAAAAGACGTTTTAGCTTTATGCTTCTTGAACCTTTTTTCCAGGACTGCTCGTGGGTGAATGTAATTTTTTTCTGTGGAAACTCTGGATTTGTCAGACCCCTGATTAAAGGTTTTATAGGCTGCACAATTCTTTTCATGTACAAAGCCTTTTCCCCAATGATATACGGGACAAATGAATATGACAATATCTTTTTATATCGTGCATTACGAAAGATTTATTTTTCCTATAGAAATGCATTCATGGATATTATTTCTAATTATCATATTCTATAATTAATCACATGGTCTTTGATTAATCCAAGTGGTCACCAGTTGCTATTTAAGTCTGAATAACTGGTGATTACGTTGCTGTTAGCATTAAGTCTGATTTTGTAGCCTACGTCAAAACCCACCCGAGACCACTCCAAAAATATAAACCGTAAAATAGTCTAAAACTTATTATTTTATAACCTCTAATTTAAACTCGTGGTGACCAGATAACTGAACCCTGAATGATCAATTCACCATCATATAGCAGGCTATTACAAGAACAGCTGCAAATTCAAAACACACATTTGAATGTGGGACTTATACTTTAATTTAGCATCATGTTTTACTTAAATTTTCTCCAGATTTTGGGCTATACTTTCTCAACTCACGCGATGTAATCACTAAACGGGGTGTGTATTAGCGCATGAACTTGGTCAGTTAGTATAGGCCTACTTGATTTTTCCTTGTCATGCTTATCTGATACTCGCCGGATTTAAAAAAAAATTTAGTGTGGAATTTTTTTATTTTTTTTTAATGCATGAATTGGTTGAAAAATAATTAAAGGAAGGAAGGCAACGAGGCAAAAGAGACATGCCCCAAAAAAAGAAAGGAAAAGAGACGTTTATCCACGTGGTTGTGGTTCTTTTCGCTGCTTGTTGCCAGATGATGCCTTAACTGGAACTGTGTAGCTTGCGTCCTCTGACAAATTACTTTTTTTTTTTTTTTTTTTTGCTTTTGTAGTTGTAGCTTGTGAGCAGGACCACTTGTCTTTTTACGCTCAAGTCATTTGACATGCTGAAATGACCTAAACCCTTTTCTCTTTTTTCCAGCAGACATCCCAGTATGCGCAGGCTGCAATCAACACATCGTAGACCGCTTTATCCTCAAAGTGCTGGATCGCCACTGGCACAGCAAGTGCCTAAAATGCAGCGATTGTCAGGCACAACTTGCGGACAAGTGCTTCAGCAGGGGCGACAGCGTCTACTGCAAAGACGATTTCTTCAAGTGAGTGGCCTCCAGATAAACCAATCGTGCAATGCAATCGTTCCTTTATCAATATATTGTGTATTGATGGAAACTCTGCAATATCCTCGAAGGAGATTCGGGACCAAATGCGCAGCTTGTCAGCAGGGGATACCTCCTACGCAGGTGGTGAGGAGAGCGCAGGACTTCGTGTACCACCTGCATTGTTTTGCCTGCATCGTTTGCAAGAGGCAGCTGGCCACAGGTGACGAGTATTATCTGATGGAGGACAGCAGGCTGGTCTGCAAGGCCGACTATGAGACTGCCAAACAAAGAGGTAAGGCGCTCTCAGTATTTCGATCACCGGCATGGAAATAATCACTTAAGCAATAGCAGAAAATGCTTGTAAATAATTTCATATTACTATGATATCTTCTATGTAGACTTATTACTCCTTAATTGTCTACCTGGAATTGTGCGTTTGACGTGACAGTGAGGTCATCCATAAACTCTGACCCACCAGCGTTAATTGCATCGTTGCCTGCAACCCAATCGATACTAAACTGCGTGAAGTGCAGGCCAGGAGGCTTACACTTGCACTCTGCACTTGAAGGGATCAGCTTTCAATAACTCTTAATACGGTGGCGGAGATCGTGTGGGGGTCGTATATGTGAGAGAAAAGATGCTCAGTGACTCCTTTGGCTGCACAAAGAACGGCGCATGTGACCCTGTATGTTTATGTTATAATGTAAATTGTATGAATTGTGTAGCTGATAGTTGCAGCAAATAGGTCAAATAGGTAGGCTATATTTATTTTTGTTTTGTTTTCCATTGACATTAAATGGGGGGAGAAAATCTGCTATTGTTTCTTAGGACATGAAACTGTAGCTTATAACTAAAGTCTGGACTGAAGGAGAATTTCTTATAGATTTTTTTCCCCCAATTCATTCAGGAGTTGCTGTGTAAATAAGAGGCAATGAAGACTTTAACTAAACACTTTAAGTAACTAAAAGTGCGCTAGAAACAAGAAAGACCCAAATAAAAGCTTAATAGATCAATCATTTTTTTTCTGCCTGTAATAAAATGTTGTTTGTTCATGAGTTACACATATTTAAATCATACCACAGGCTCTAAGAATTTGATATAACCTAGACAGTCACTACTCTGAGGTCTATGAACACCTGAAGTATAGACTTGTTTCTGGACTTTCACTGTTCTGTTGGGGCATAAATCACACAGCCTTTTGAAGACGTTTAAATGCTTTACAAAGGATTAAATACATACAAAATTTTACCCTATATCATCATAACATATATGGCTTATTTATAGTAGATGAGTCTACTATAACCAGTTTCCTGCATACCCAGTTAAATCCACCTCCCCTAAATGACTGAAAATCCCAGCAGACTCATTCCTGATGGGGCAGACTGCATGGTCAAGTTTTATCTCCCCATCTGTTTATTGTGAATTTACTGTGCTGATTTATGCAGCAAGTTAACACAAGTTTTTGCAAAAAACACACACGTTTATTTTACTAATGACGGGGTGCAATTACTTGGGCAGCATCCATTTGGATGATGGTTTTGTATTTTGCTGTGCTGGCGAACAGATGTGCAGACATGATGCAATTATGCAAGCCGTGCCAGATTAGGGTTTATAGGCCGAGGAGAATTTATTCATTTATGTTAAATTGGGAAGTTGTATATTATACCAGTCTTGTGCTCTTAGCTGCTGCGGTGAATATGTGTTTTTTCTTTAATCTTTTCATGTTGCTTTCAGGTTCAATATAGTCAGACAAGGGTCTACAAAGGGTTACATTTTTATATGTCATTCTTTCAGAGGCAGACTCAACTGCTAAAAGGCCACGAACAACCATCACTGCTAAACAACTGGAAACACTGAAAAATGCTTACAATAACTCTCCAAAACCAGCCCGCCATGTCAGAGAGCAGCTATCTTCTGAGACAGGCCTGGATATGCGGGTTGTGCAGGTAAAGTATATTATTATCCATTATGGTCTATTCCATTAGTGTCCTGACTTCATTATGAAGAGACAATTGTGGCTGATCTGGCACAAGTGTACTGTATGAGCAAGTGTGTGTTGGGAAGGGATTTACGGCTAGATGGAGGAAAATGAAGTCCACGTGAAAGTCAGCATGGTTTAAGTGCAGGCTCGTTAACAATGCTAAAAGGGCCTCCGCATATTGTCTGCTGCCGAAGAGCCTCACGATGGTTGCTAGTTGGTCATATATATTGTTTTATTTGCAAGGACAAAAGTAGGGACAGAAGCCACTAAAATGTTCCTCATTATTCAGTGAAAGGGAAGGGGTGAAGAGAGTTCACTCAGGGTGGAATATCATTAAAAGAATGTAGAGCTGCAGGTTCTCGGGGCGACTGACTGGCATGTATTCGCTTTCTGTGAAAAAAAAAAAAAAAAAGATCAAATTAAATGTAGCTTAAATTTAGACCGCATACTGCAAGCAAACTGCATCCAAGAAAAAATTAGTTAGATCAAAAGCCAACATAGAAATGTTGTATTTTATAGACATACTAACCTGTCGGCTCCCTTGGGTGAGGATAGCAGTGAAGTTAATTAAATGTGTGATAAATTAAGGGGAAGCTAGTTGCAGGATTACTGCACACTGTCCCTGCTCCGGTCTCTCAAAGGTGTGAAATGCTGTCCAGACAGTCTTTGAACATGGATTTTGTTTTAATGCTTTAAAATCTAATATGTGCATCAAGGAAAGAACATGTAAGAAACTTTGATTTCTGTGTGAAACATTGTAACAGGATAATGTTGGCAGCTGATCCTCTATACTGGGAGATATAAATCAAGCAATGGATGTGTAATTTTCAGTTGATTAAAAAAAAAAAAAGTATCTTCAAATTACAAACTATCAAACCACTTTTATGTTATGATTTTAAGCCGTAGCTGCCCCTCCCCAACTCATAGAGAATTTTGCTCTACAGGCAAAAGCTTTTCTGTTGAATCATCAAAACAAAATTGCCAAACACAAGGTTTCATCTGTTTCACCCCCCAGGTTTGGTTTCAAAACAGGCGAGCGAAAGAGAAACGACTTAAGAAAGATGCAGGGCGGCAACGATGGGGGCAGTATTTCCGTAATATGAAGAGGTCACGAGGAAGCTCCAAATCTGACAAGGACAGTATCCAGGAAGAGGGCATGGACAGTGATGCTGAGGTGTCTTTTACAGGTAAATACAGACAAAAGATGGAGCCACAACAGTAAAAAGAGCAGATGTTACTAAAACACTGTACTTAGTACTTATTTATATTATCCACATTTGTTGTTTTCCTGCTGTAACATGCAGTTTGTGTCTTTTTATAGAAGAAAAAGCAACTGATACTCATCATACCAGCTAATTGTGTCCGTGCTGCACCTATTATAACATGCATTCTGGTTAATTGTTATTACTCCAAAGTCGGTCCTCGAGGGCCGCTGCCCTGCAGGTTTTTCATGCCTCCCTGCACCAACACAGCTGACTCAAATTAAATAAATCCAAAAGCCAATGAAGCTCTGAACAAAAACAGATTAATTTGAGTCAGGCGTGTGTTGGAGCAGGGAGACATAGAAAACCTGCAGGATTGTGGCCCTCAAGGACCAGAGATGGACACCCCTCCAGTCCCTGAGGTCTTTCTCTGTGATAGAGTCATAATTATTGTTATTAACAACATTTTGTCATGAAATAAATCAATTTAACTTGTTCTAATGCAGGACTGTGGTAACCAGAGGAACTGAATTACCACTTAAATTCAGTTTCAAAATCAGATACTTGCTTAAAAGAAAAAAAAATGGAATTTTATATATTATGACTTCTCAAAAAGAATTTTGTCTCCATGGTGTAGAAGGATCATCTTTGTCCAACTATATCACTGTTAGCATTAATGGTTTGTCTGATGGCACAGGTCATACAGTAAATCTTTAACACATCTGTGGCCTTTTAAAAAATATAGTTACACTTCATATTTATTAAATTTACTAATTTCTTTAAACAAATATTTTGTGTGAATGTATTTTCAAGATATATAAATGAAATATCATCAATTAAAATATGTGCAGGTTTGCATAGATTTCAAGTCCAAAGCAGAGACCTGAAAGCAAGATTCAAAACTTGTCATTTTGTTGACATACTTAAAGTCACAGAAAGAAATTGTTTGATAAAAGAGGCGGTGCAGTATAGCTGCTTTTATCATTCCATGTTTAGGAATAGTTTCAAGGCCAAAAAATATGTATTTCTATCCTGTCTTAAGGATAGAAATACATGCTGCTAAATAAAATTTTTGTTCAAGAGCCCCATCATGCTATTTTGCTTGTTTCATTTTGTTGTTATTTGTTTGTTTTTGACAATTCTATTGAACCACAATTCAAAATCAATGTCATGATTTTGTCCAAATTTTTATTTATTATTACTTTTGTCAATTTCAACTTATTTTACTGACACCTTCAATGGGAGGGTGCATAAACTTTCAGCCCGTACTGTATTTTCTTTCCATTAGCTAGAAAAGAAAATTGTAAAAACAATGAATCTCCAATATTAAGCAAGAATGGGGTTTTTTCTGCAGTGTACATTATTTATTCATTTCTCATTGTGATTTTATTCAAATCAAAAGTTGCCCAAAGGCCCAGTAAGACCAGAGACTGGCAAAGTGATGCCACACGTATGAAGTAAATTGCAGTAACTTGGAAGCACTGCAGACGTTTAGTGTTAACTGAGCAGAAACATACAGCAAAAACATGTGGCATTTTTGTGTCTGTGACTCCATTCTCATTTTTTTTAGATTTGCTTTGCCCTGTGAGTGATTGCGTTTACTTCATTGAGATAAATTAATGAATTAAGGACTCATGTGGCGGCTGCCTTGGAGAAATATACAGAAAAAATGATCTAAGTCATTGTGGAATATTGCTTTTCTAGCACCTAATCCCGGAAAACTAACAAATATCACTTTATCTTTTCATTTTGTTTGTACAGATGAGCCTCCAATGTCAGAGCTTGGTCATACTAATGGCATTTACAGCAGCCTGAGTGAGTCTTCTCCAGCCATGGGGGGCCGCCAAGGGGGTAACAACCACAGCTCCTTCCCCCTTGAACATGGCGTGCTCCCTTCTCAAGACCAGTTCCACGACATCCGCTCCAATAGCCCCTACGGCCTTCCTCAGTCGCCTGGGTCGCTTCAGGCACTACCCAGACACCAGCCTCTCATCTCCAGCCTCGTCTACCCTGACTCTGGCCTTTCTATCATGACCCAGGGCAGCGGACCTGGGATCAACCCCGCTGTGAGGGTTTCCATGGGAGCAGCCAACGGCCCCAGCTCGGACCTCTCCACGGGCAGCAGCGGTGGATACCCAGATTTTCCCGCCAGCCCTGCGTCCTGGTTGGATGAAGTGGACCATGGGCAGTTTTGATCAGTCAATAAGAAACTCAACTCTTTTGTTCTCGTTTTTTTTTTTTCTGTGTCTGCTGTTGGACTTCAGAAGTGGAAAATAGTCACACAGGATGATGTGCTGTCAAAAACATTTGACTGCTGTCAAAATCAGACTGAGATGTGTTCAATATTGGTGATCTAAATGGAAACAAGGAAGAAAAGGTCCATCATTTAAAGCACTTGGCCAACCCTTTTTTTCAGCTGTGAAGCTTAATGGAAAAACAAGCAATTTGTCAAGAAGATTCAATTTCAAGATACCACTATATAAGCTCTTTTAGAACAACTTGGAGACCACAGAAAGAAAGTCAAAATATTTAGACATTCAGTATTTGGATTTTCAGAAACTCAGCTCTCATCCCACTGCTCTTTGTTAACCTCAGTGTGTTCAGGTGAAGAATCCAGTTCAACATTCAGAGTCTTTAAATGTCTGGTTGTTGCCAAATATCTATATATGAATATATAATGGTTTATCATTGTGGAGACTTTATTTTTATACAACCCCTTCTTGGACGTGAATAAGAACCCAGGCATGAGGACTTTGTACATTCTTGAACAGGGATTTAGGCAAAAATGTAGATGTTGTCTTAAATGGTACCTAGGGGTCCAATTACTTCTATGCATTTGTGTGTTCTCAGATGTAACTTGTTCGTTTTGTTCTACTGGAAACCACCCCAAGGAAGAACTGTAGCGCCTCGGGGATCTGATGTATATGTTTGTTTATGTGGAAAATGTTTTATGTATTATTTATTCCTTCTGGTAATGATTATGATTCATAATTAAATGGCAGGACTTTAATAAATTTGTCACCTAATTCAAGATGAAGTTTGATCCTTTTTTTTTTCTTTCTTATTGGTCTTTTGTTGGTCTACAAAACTATCAGAGTTATGAATATCCCCAAAATAATTGCATATACATTCATAGATATTTTAGTAAGTCTTGAGAAACTATTGTTTAGTTCTTATATCTTGCATGCTGTAGGTATGTTTATCTTGCATATCTACAGCACATCAGAGTGAAACCAGAGCAAGTCTGCAGTTCTGCCTCTGTCTGCAAATTGAGTATCTGGCTAACTACCAACACTGTATCAGGGGTTCAACAGCTCTTTAGTGGAGAAATTTGATGCAGTCAACTCATCAATTCAGAGATTACTGGGTCTTGTTTGCCCAAATGCCCCTATGGGAAAGGAATCTCCAATCCATTATCCAAGAAGGGATCGAGTGCCCCTTGTGAATTTCCTCATTTGTTTAGTTATTCAAAGTCAGGTTCAATTAAATAGATTAAGCAGTGAAAATGTGTGCGTGTGTGTGCGTGCACATCTGTGAGTGCATGCCAGTGAATGTGTGCATATATGTATGTTTATGTATTTGCTACAGTAGTTTGTGATAAGCATGGATGGATGTTGAATGTATTTATTTGTTTATTTATGAATCTCGCATCTTTCTATACTAAGTTTCTAAAGCCAATTCTTTGACAGCTATTGCGTGAATAAGATGTTTGATTAAAAATACAGTGACATACTTTATCAAATGTTAAATCTGTTGTTGGTTCATTTTAAATTTGAAGCCAGCAATAGATGTGAAAAATTGGGGTGGGCTCATCAGGACCAATTTGTCTTTGATGGTATTACTGGTATCCTGGTGTAAGTGAATTTCAGAAAATACGAATACTTTCAGAGACAAATTCAAATAAAATAGTTTTTAAAATAAAATATAAAACCCCCCAAAATAAACAAGTATAAACATACAAAAAACTTACATAATATTGGCAAAAATAAATTATACTTGCACATAATTGTATGGTTTCCTTCACTAAGTGTTGTAGAAACTTAAACAATGGCAGCTTCATGTATCTGGACAGTTTAATGGATATGTGTTCAAGTATTTTTTTTTTTTTATTTCACTTAATTAGTGGCCAGTTTTGACGAGTCATTTTATTCAGTTTCTGCCATGCATTTGTGCCTTTAGTTTTTGTTTTTGTTTTGTTGTTTTTTTCCACTGAAAGACAAAAGGCCTTCACATAAAAAGCTGTTACACAGTCATACACACTTTGCATAGTAAAGTTCAGACTTTTTCATTTCCTCAAAACAATCAGAACCTCCAGACAAAACAGTGCACAGCATGATTGAACCTCCACCATGTTTTACTTTAGGAAGAACATTCTTGTCATCATCTTCTGCATCTTCCTTCTCCAGATAAATATTTCTTTATTTATGTATTCTAATCTTCATATAACATCAGATGTTATAATCTATGGGGGGTTTTTTTCTCATAGAGGGCACCTTCACACTGATGCTGGTCCATGTTACAGAAGTGATGCTCCGCTTCCACATATAGTCTGATTTGTTTGGAGCAATATGGCGCTCATGTATGTAGACCAAAGAAGCAAATACTAGCCTACTTGAAAACCAGAGGTCTCCTGGTGCAGTCTGCTTACAGTTTAGTTTAGTTTAGCTTAGTTTAGTTTAGTTGAATAAGTTAATACTGTACTGCAAGTGAATAAAATGCAAGCTCACAAGCAACTAGGCTAAAGTTTTCAGTTGGTGAAACAGGTCAGTCCAGCTCCTGAACTCTACGAGCAATGCTGTTGTAATAGAAGTTTGGGATTTTCTGGCTGAAATGGGAGAAGGGTTTGTCTGTGTGGATAACAGTATTTTCTATAAACCTCTACATGCCTTTCATTACTGATGGTGCCTTACCCAATTGGCACCTTTAAAAGATAACAGATGGAGGCTTTTGAACTCAGTTTTGATAAGAAACGGGATCTTCTCTTCATTAATTTTGAGGAAACAGAATTTCCAAAACAGAAATTGTGGACCTTTGGTCCATTTAGGTTGCTGGCGTTTCTGGATCATATTTATAAGACTTCTTTGCATAATCAAACTTTGACCTGCATCTGTTGATGCGTGGCCAAGTGCATGTTTGATACAGTACTAACCAAGGGCCTGAAGATTAGCTGACCTCCAATGATGATCTTTTTGGGTGTATCCATAAAACAGACTGAATATTTTGATAAAACCATGTTCTGTAGATGGTGGAATATTCTGAGTCATACTCATACTCTTTTTATCGAGTGCAACTTCCAGCTTCGCCCACCGTTAAAGGCTGCCTGCTCTGCTCCTCAGGTTCCCACAACAAGAAAAGGAACACCAGACAGGATATTAGGCTGAGCCTTTCCATCTGAGTGGCAGGTATCATTGTTGCCTCACAAAAGCAACAGGTGTGTAACCTGAGCCAAAGAGTGTTTGGCAAAAACAGTACGGGGGTGAGAGTGAAGCGTCAAAAGCTGCGTCAGTCTGCTGTAACACCCCCATTGGTCAGTTTGGAGGTTGTTTGTATTTGAGGTAAGAATTAAAAGAGTCCGATTTTTCAGATTTCTGAAGCAAATGATAATTATGATTTGATTATTTTTCCGTGAATTATATTTTCTTCTAAGTTTGCTATTTCTTTTATATTCCTACACAAAGCTTTTGTAAAGCACCGCCACAGAGCAGGTGTGAGATGTTGGTGTCTGTGTGGTAAACTCTTCTTAACAAATAACTGGGATTATCCCACCCCACTCTTTCAAATTGACTTGGAAATCCACCATTTTCTGAGGAAAGAATTAGGCTGGGATGATTATGCAATTTGTTAGATAGGCTGAATACAACTAGGCGACTAACAGCATTGCAATGAGAAAGCAAGTGGTGGGAAAATGACATGAGAAAGAGGGAAGAAAATCAGGGAAATGCAATGTAATACAACGGTATGTACAAAGATAATCCATTGTTATTTCACACACTTTTACGTAGAAAAAACAGGGGGTGGAAGGTTTAACACCAAACATATAAGATTTAATAGCTTGTTTCTGACTCCACAATGTTTACAGTTTGCTGTTTTCTGCTGTATTCAAATAAGGCTTTAGGCTCCTTGTGCTTTGATTGTTTGATACCAAAATCTTGGCTTGAAATAAAATCTTTTAAAGGTTTTTTTTTCTATTTATTAAAAAAAAAAACATACATATGTTAAATGATTAGATAAATAAAGTTGGTTATTTTTATTCTGCATTGGTATATCAGCAATAAGAGCCCCTGAAATTTTTTTCTATTCATGTGAAACTACAAACACGGGTCATTAGGATTAATCTTTTGTTTTGGTATGTGCAGTAAGTGTAGTTTTCTTACTGTTGGATATTGTGTGTGATAGTCTCTGTCTTGGACATGAAAATGTTGCCCCATTTACAGATTGCATCTCTTGGTAAGCTTTCCATTTCCTGTTATAGGGCATCACACAGTTTGAGATGGGCAAACAGCTGTCTGATCTAACTACAAGCATACAAGTTTAGACATTAAAATGACTCCACAAATGATATTTTCATTCGATAATATTTGGGGGAAAACATTTAATTAGTTTTTATATCCAGTCATCTAAAATAACATGTTTTGTAAATGTCACAACAAACTAGTTTTACAGTATTTTCATTCATTTTTCTCTGATGCTCCAAGTTTTCTTTTTTTTTCTTTTTTTACATTTGTATTTTCATTACTCTGTTACACTTATCTCCATTTTACCAAACAAATTTGAAGTTTTTAATTCTCTGCTTTACTTCCACCTTTTACCAACTTAACAAACATACCACACACTTGTCAAGCTTTTTATCTTGTTGATAAATTTATCCCCATTAATTTGGCTGGTCACTAAAATATATCATAACATGAGAGCCCTGAGTCTGGCTTGTAAAATAACTTGAATGTGAACTACTTTCATTTGATACAAAACGCAGCTTAGTGTCACCATCTTTTCATTCATTTTGCGTTCAAAACCTGTTTTGATTATTCCAACCAGACTGTTAATGTATGAATGCATTGAGAAAAAGCATTTTAAAAGTAAATCTGTTTTAGATTAATCTTTAATAGAAGTTTATTTATGACAGATGATTCTCAAGTCAAATCAATATATACTCCTCACAAATTTGCCAGTGGCAACGCTTGTAAATATAAATGAAAAAACTTGTAAAATGGAATAAATGAGGTGTAGGAAATGAAATCCCTGAGACTGTTGAAGCTGCCCATTGCTTGGCAGCCACAGTTAAACTGTTGCTTTTAACTGTCCTCTCTAAAGGACTCTAAGTCTGGCAGGATGCCTGTTGTCTCTCATATGTAAGGTTCTCACACACAGACACACACCTACACACACACACACACACACACACCCTCCAGCATCATGTCAGATGGTGCTGAGTAAATCAGGTCTGACAATAACACCTCCCTTGGGTCCCACACATCACAACTACAATTCAGACCTAATGGAGCAGCAACGGAGGGTAGGCCATTCAGTGTGTGTGTGCATGTGTGTGTGTGTGTGTGTGTGAGCACCAGTGTGTGCAAATGTATGCATGGAAGAAGTGGTGGGCTCTTTTTCATTTTGGGACCCCTGTAGGAGGGGAAAGATGAGGGGATGAGGTGATGAGAGGAGGAAGGGGGAGGGACATTGTGGATTATCCGTGGAACAGATATCAATTAATTAAGGAAATGTGTTAATTGAATAAGATCCTCCAGGATGAAAGGTTTGTTGGGGCAGAAATGGGAGACTTAAAAATATTTAAACACCAGTTACAGAGCTGAAGATGTATTTGGGTCATTATTTAAATAAACAAAAAAAAAAAGTAAAGTTAAATAGTTTGATTTCTGTCTCTGTCAATGAGCAAGTAATATTGCATTGATATTCCTATTGGCCAAATGCAAGAAACTGTCTTTGAATTTTAACCACATGATTGGAGAAAATAGGAAAAAACAAAGGATTGAAGAAGGAGGGGATGTCATGACGATGTAAACATACTGCAAATGCAGCACTGACCAGCGTAAGACTTTGTTTATGTTGCAGATTAATGGCATCTACAGCCGCATTAGAGCAATCTAACTAATCAACACGGTCATTAGTGTGTGTTTTCACTGACAACTTTAATCAAATCCATCACAGCTGCACCTTCCCATTACTCGCAGCAAGCTGCATAATTATTTCTTCATTTCATTCTTAGACAGGAATGCAATATCTAATAATCTGTCTGCAATGGCTGACTGAAATGCATTCAGGAGCGTTCATATTAGAAATGTATTGGTTAATGTATCACTCAGCGCTTCCTCTCTCTGCCGGCGTTTGGATGTTTGTCATTTTTTAATGAAATCATCGAAGCACTCTATACAGGCATTACCCCAGTAGAGCGTGGATGAGATGCAATGATTTTCAAACATCACCTTAGCTAATGTATCACCAGCCACCAATAATAGCAGTGCTTAGTGATATTCACCAGACTCAACTTCTCTTCTTTTCCCTTTTTTGGAAGATAAAACAAAATAAAACAGGATTTTTTTAAAGAAGTGCCAAATGTGTGCCTTACTGCTGCTTACTTTGACCACATTTTAAAAATGCATTTAGATCTATATATACAGTATATATATTAAAAAAAAAAAAAAAAGATAGCAGCCAGAACCTTCATATTATTCATTTTATGCAGATTTAATTAATTTTCCGTGGATCAGCTGTGTAACTGAGAAATCAGTGCAGCACTAATTGTTTTATGGGTGATAAATTTTCTGGCGTAATGTTAAATGATCAAATTCCTACAGCTGAACAGTGATGATGCAAACATCTGCATGAAACAGCTGTGTTTGTAAACCGTTTGCAACATATTCTTTAATCTTATTTCTTCTGCCTTTAGCTTCCTTATTAATGTTGCCAGGATTCATAGCAACACATGGTCATATTTGCTTCACAGTGGGATAATCATCGTCTTTCTCATTAGGAGCCTTGGCTGAGCAAAGGGCCATCTTGGGGCCTTTTGGCATCTATGAGGTGTTAACAGCTCCCCAGGGGAGGCTGTCTGGCTCTCACATAACCCTCGACCTCCCCCGCCCACGAACGCAACACTCACCAAACCACTCAGACTCACAGATGGTCGCTACACCAGCAGCCAGCCCTCACACTTTTCAATTACCACAACGCTAGCAAAGGCCATTGCTCAGCTGTCAACTCACGACAACATGGAAAACAGAGCAGCCAAAGAAGGATGTGAGATGGAGAATTCCTGCATCCAGGACATGGAAAACCCAAAGAGCACCTCTAACTTAAGGAGGCGATATGCTGTATTTCAGCAAAACAGATGCAACATGTCTGCTATGACCATCAGAAAGGGTCCTCCTTGTACAGAGTCGGCTCTGATCTTTGGTTGAAGGAGGTGATAAATCACTTAATATAATTAGCCAGCGTTTGAAGTGGCAGAGGAAAGAGAGAGAAGCTGACAAACTCACGGCTTATTGGTTTTTGTTGCCTTCATGAAATGGAGGATGTGGAGCACAGACAAGGACTGCATGTCTTGAATAGGTGCTTGTTAGTGTTTTCATTTGAATATTGCCCAACCAAAGAGGAAATAGCAAATTAAATCTTATAGAAGATATGCTCAGACAAGCAGAAAACTGTTTTATTCTATATAAAAACTTAAAGCAAAGGGGAACACATGCACAGTGACAAGATGGCAAAATAATGTTCACTTCAAAGTCAAAATTGGGGGGTTTAGCCATTATTTTGTTTATGTTTGTCAGTTGTTGTGCTCTAAACCCAGATTTTGTGAACTGACACTATACAAATACATATGAAATGAGTTGAATTAAAGCCTGAATGGAATGGACATTGTTTTCAAAGTGGCTTTAATTATGCACTGAGTTTTAAAGCAATATATTTTGGGACTGTCACTGTGGCAAAACTCATATCTTTCAACTTTACTTTGACATAAGAAGCTTGTTAGGAAAATACTTGGTCAGTGGTGTATGCTGTAGTTCAAGAAAATGAAGGTTAATTCCAGTCCCAATGATAACTGAAGCAAGACTCTGATACCTTGGAAAAAATACATGCTCCACACCTGCAAGGTTCAGCTGAGAGGTGTATTGGCCGAGGGCTCGATCAGAGTAAAAATGTTCTTGGCAGAATAGTAAACAACTTCTGCAGATTGTTGCGCTCTGTTTAACATGTTTTCTTGCTGCAGCATGATAAAGTACCTAAAAGATATCTGGAGCTTTCTGGATTTATTCCTCAACAATTGCTTAATAAAGAATTTCTGCAACAAGTCCATTACACAATAAAATGACAATAAAACATATCCCAGAATATATATTACAATCAATTATTTCAGTGCTCATATGTGGCAATGTGAATTAATCAAAGCATGTATCATCTTTTGTTTATTCAGTTCAGCTTTGTTTGTAAAATACCAATTATAATCCACTTAAAACAAATTCATTATATGATCCGCATCATTCCAGTTTCTAAAAACTATGTTTATATAGGCCAATTTCTAATATTTTGCAGCAATTTTAAGAAATCTTAGTATTATTTGTTTAAAAACAACCCCCATTATTATTATTACTATTTTATTATTATTATTAGTAGTAGTAGTAGTAGTAATAATAATAATAATAATAATATGTTTAACTCTATCTAATGATTTGTTTTAGTGTAAATGTCACTTTCCATGCTCACTCCTGTTCAGTGCTGCATCTGGTGGAAACAGGTAATCAATGAGGGCAGAAGCATGAGGCAGAGGCCAGGTCTTCCCTCATTAGGCCTGACAGACAGAGAGATATCCACAAGGTACAGCAACAATATAGCCCAGTTTGTCAGTATTGTTATGTACTAAAGTTTGGGTGTTTGTCAGGGGAAAAAAAAGAAAAAAAAATGACAATATTTTTGTAATATTATAATGAATTTAGATATGAATATGAAGCATAAGTGATGTTGAACATCTAAACTATTAATTGAATACTTCATAACTTCATTTACTGCATCTCATGAGCATTGTTGCTCACTTTTTTATTTTCTAATTTCCCTTTTCCAGAGAGAAAAAGAAATGCTTCAACCTTAAAGCCCCCCACCCTCCACCCAAGGTCGCTGCCACCAGCCACCAATGTTCAATCCAGGTTGGAACATTTGTTCCAGCCCCTCGCTCTCTCTCTTTCCCAGCTCTTGTATGTTGTTTTCTTTCTATTTTTTCATAATTCACGTCAAAGGATCTCTGGAGAGATGAGTGGTGGTGGTGCTGTGTGTTGGGAGAGGAGGGGTGACAGTGGGTGGAGAGGACAAGGGGGTGGAGAGGGCATACACTTAATCCCTGGGTCAAGATGTATTTATTGAAGATTAATAACCGAGCAGCAATCTCATCATGCTCTCGATGATTTTATAATTTGGTTTCTGGGGGTAGGGAGGGTGGGGAGAGATCAGGGACAAAGACAAGAGGGAGATGCTGAACTATTGTTATTGCAGGAGCAGAATACTGTATGGTGCTCCACTGCTCAGGTTTGTGGTTTTTCAAAGTGCTCTTTTTTTTAAGGGCAGTTAAGAAAGTCAAGCACACATGCACGTGCTCATGTCTTCTCTCTGTGGTTTTTCTAAAAGACACCAACACATCATACATGTTTCAACAGTACTGAAAGGAATCTCCTCTTAACTCCGTTTAAAACACAGCAACTTCTCATTTGACATGCTGTAACCAAGACGTACAGGTGTAGGACAGCATCATTTGTGTTCACCTTCACCAGCTTCACAGGCTCACGGTATCCTGAAACCTGGTTTTGCTGGGGTGGTGGTCTGTTTTTTTATTATTATTATCATCATTATTATTATTTTATTTCATTTTACTTGTACAATTGTTCATCAAAATGATCTGAATCTTAAAAGATTGGATGTCTCAAAAAGGATACCGCTATTTAGTGATCTCTTAATTGCAATTTTAATAATGATTAGAAAAGGTAAAAACTGGTATAACTGTTAAAATCTAACTGCAATGAAAACAGTCTTGGTGTTGTTATGGTAAACTGATACACTGGCCCAATTTTGCTCATAAAAAAACTCAGCATCTCTGAATATTGCATATGTAAAGTGGATGCATTTCCTCATTCAACTAATGGATACATTGCACACAGTGACTGCGAGAGACAGGGAGATAAAGAGGTTAAAGGAAAGACACCTTTTGTCACCAAGCAACAGGGAAAAATGGTAAAAAGATAAATTTCAGCCGAGGGTAGAGGTTCAAAGTTCAAGGTGTAGTCCTCAATCCAAATTTATTTATACCCCTAATAATAATGAGTGGATTGAATAGATTGTTTGTCCCTGACCTTGGTCATCAGGCAAACCTTGTGCTACTATATCAAAGCGGGCGGGCAGACATGTCTGCATGGTTTGACAGCTTCCACAGCAGGTCTGAAGTTGGAAGGATGAAGGAAAGGAAGAAAGGAAAGATGGAGGAAGGGAGGGAGGTATGCAGAGCAGAAGTAGTGGGAGGTGAAGGGGCACCTTGTTTGCATTTTGTATGGAATGAGGAGCAGGATGAAGGATGAGTGAAGGGCACAAGGGAAGGGCAATGTACTTTGTGCGTTTTTATTTTTGTATGTGGGCGTGTTTTTGTATGTGAATATATTTTCATCAATACAATATTCACAGATGAATAAGGTGCAGAATTTAACAAACCAACCCTGAAAAAACACAGTACCTCTGCTGCTGTGTGCACTAAACAATTGCATGTTTATTTCAGAATAAACATTTAATGCTGCACTATTTGGTTGCATCTTTGTTTTTGGTTAAACATCATTCAATTTTTCAAGATGTAATTTTAACCAACATGACAAATAATATGGTTATTTGTTTATGATTCATCGTAAAAGACTATTTCTTTTTTCAATCAATCCCAAGTTAATTTCTTTTTCTGTTTTTTTTTTTTTTTTTTCCAATTAAAAGCCAATTTCCACTGAGATCAGGCTTTTAGGGTTCATTGTGACCCAACCTCAGTTATCACAAGATGAAGGACTCAAATTCTCTTCCTCAGCTCAGCACATCCCTCCAGAGACAAGACCATCACTTGAATCTCTTAACATTACCCATCAAACCACCATACCCGACTACATTAAATGTATTTAGATCTAACAAAGTGCTCCCCCTTGACTCCATCACTTCTTTAAATGACTTTAGAGGCAAAAAAAAAAGACTGAAAGAAAAGAAGGATGAGGAGGAGGGGGGTGGCAAGCAAGAGAAAAGGGAGCTGTGGGATTTACGGTGACAAAATGCCGGGGTCAGGCAGGATGTGTGGCGGTGGTATTGATCAGTGAGGCATGCAACGCACACGTGGCCCGAACCCTGACCCTTAAATAGCGAATGAATCTCAATCCAATAGAGTGAAGTGTCTGGTACAGGACATACACACACACACAGAAGAAAAAAAAAAGGAAATACCCAACACAAATTATTAAGTACACATACACTGTTGGTCTTACTGCCATTGCTACAGCTCACCACTCAAGCAATCTTCAGCTAAAGTCAGCAGATCATCATTTCTACTTTAAAGATTGGTAGTTTTTTTTTTTTTAAAGAGGTGTACTTATGTTCATAGCACCTCATATTTACATGCTTCAAAGCAAGATTGTAAAGACAACGACCAAAGATGCCCCACCAAAGGGGGGACGTGAGGATATTTAGACTTAAAAGTATTTTTTCAATTTCTCAGCGGAGAGTGAATGTAAGGTATCACAGCATGTCCAGTCCTTTTGTCCTCTAATTACACTGATTGCATGAGGGACACACAATAAGTTGAGCCCCTAAAGACAGGCAGCAATCTCACACACACAATAATGTAAATTCATTCATGAATTGTACACGTTTCTGTTCAGAATACAGATGTATGCTCATGTGTATTTAATTTTAAAAGCATTTGATTCATTGAAGTTAAGTTATTGATCTGAATATGTGAAGCTTAAAACAATCACCTTTTAGTATTAACATGATTTATGAAATTGCTTTAAACATTACATTTTTTTTCTTTCTTTTTTTTGTTTGCAATTTTGCCATCATATAATAAAGCTGCATCTTTTGATGTGAAAAAACATGTCATATGCTTGAATTAAAAAAAAAAAAAAAAAAAAGATTAAATATTCATAGCACAAGTGTCCTGTTGCTGAAATCATTTTCATGCTCTTCACCAAAACTGTAACAACATGTATGATAGGATTCCCAGCATTCAGAAATGCTGGTTTTAAATCCTATAATAAAATACGCCCAACAAATAAAGCGTGTTTGTAATCTTTATTCATGTTGCTCATAAGGTTTGTCAAGATGAGGTCATATAACACATTTCATTTTACTCAGAGTATTAGAAATCATTGGTATCTGACCTTTTCGATTCAGTCTCATATGTAAATTGATCAGGCGCAAGGTAAAATCCCCAAACAAAAAAACTGCTTGGATTATTCTAATGTCAATGAAAGGCTCTCTTCTTTATTTAATGCCTTTTTCCACTTTGCATTTCCGAGATCTTGATGCTGACACACATTTCCCCTCCACCCCACGCAGAGTGCACATGCATGGCACAAACAAACATAAGGCTTCACTAATAACCACTTCTTCTATCTTCTTAACTCCCTCCCAACAACATGCATATGCTCATGCACACACGTGAATTAGAACACATAGTAAGATGCTCACATGCACGCTCATACACACACATATAACCCTGTCCCCAACAAACAAAAAATCCTTTTAAGTAATGAAATTACATAGAGTCATATGTTACATCGTAGACTAGAGTTATGGTCGCGTTTTACATAAAATTCACATCGGCAGCATTGTCCAGGATGCATGTGTGCATACGGATTTACATTTTAGAAGGTATTAAATAAATGAGTGGGGTGCAGTAAAATAGTAAGGGAGGGGGGGAGAAAAAGCAGCCCAATCTCTTGTTCTATCATCTCAAATCCCGGCAGCCATAAATAATATGAACACACACGCTTGTTTTGTCTTTCTCACCCTTTACATGCATGCACACTTTCAAATGAAAAAAAGGAGGACATACCTTCACAATAATTTGCTCATTTTATATTTGACACAAGGACAAAAATATTTCTTAACAAACGTGATTTAATGGCAACTATCGGTAAGATATCAACATTTTGATATTTACCGTATGTGACACAACTTCAGCAAATGGAGCTGTTACATTCCAAACCTCTGCTTTTCACATTTCAGTCCATGTCTCTCCATCCATCCAGAGCCATGATCACCAGGGGCACAGAGCTGCTGCTTCTGGGCCAGGCTAGGCCACTCTTAATCCAGCATGGCCTCGCCAGATTCCAACAAGTAAATCTCATATTTCTAAACACAGGATTATGCTTTTCTTTTATTACTGCTGGAGCTGACAGAGAGTTGTGGGGTTAGGGGGTAAGACCGAACTGATGGGATTACCAGAAAAGCCTGTGGACTTAAATATAAAGGGAGGAATAATAATGATAAAATATATATATGTGTGTGTTCATTAAGATGATGACTGAATGAAAAACCTGAATTAAAGATGGACCAAAAATACTGATAAAAGGTAAAAAGTAGGTCTGACACAATAATAATCCCAAGATAAGCTCAAAAGCAGTTCAGCAATGACACAGACGATGGAAACACACACACATACACTTGATTAAACACAGAATGTAAAACTTGCAAGCTATCCAACAATGAAATGTACATATCAGCCGAAGCAAAAGGCCCTCACACACATTTACATGTACACTAAAAAACACACAAACTGCAGCTTGTAAAGGTGGAGCAGATTCTGTAACACTTTTTGACTGCGTGCAGTGCTCAGCTTTACATGTGCAGGTTTTTACAGTGTTCCCACTTTTACAAGTATAATAACGCTATCATGCCACAATATCACTGGGCCACAAACAGCGAAGAGGAGAAGCTGAGAGGGACAGTGACGTGCAAGCACAGGATGCAGGGCTGCAGTGACAGGGAAGGGGAAAAATGACCTTGCTGGGAATCACAACAGCAGCCCTTAATGTGTTGCATTACAAGATATGTGATAAAACACTTTTATGGGGAGGGCTGTTAATGTTGCGGTCTCATCGCACATGGTGCCCACTCAGTGGCCCATTTCGTCTGTGTGTGTATACATGTTTGTGTGTGTGATTGAGGAGGGGTTGGAGTCCAGTGATCCCAAGCTGGGGGCAGCAGCTCTGACTAATGTCTTTGTTCTCACCTTGGTATAAGTTTCTCTCTGCTAAATTATCATCATCCCTGTTTAGAGGAAGGTAGACCTGCAGCATATGTGGATTTTCTTTGTTGTTGAAGAGCAGCTGAGCGTCATTATTTTTATGAGTCTATTTGTTTTCCTTTGAAGCTTTTGATCATATTGAGGGTTTTATCATCATGATGGGGTTTTCAAGTAGGCTTAAGGGGAAGCTTGTCATGTTTTCCTTCTCATTGCTGCACATGGACATGGGGACAGGAGAGATATGGACTCAGTATTGCCCCCCAATGGATGTGCTGCAGAAAAATATCTTACAACAAGCCATAACTGCAACCAGCTGAAGTACAATATAATTATTTGGAGATTAAACAGTTTATATGTCAACTTCCAAAAACTTAAATGAACTGAGGTATCTGAGTAGAAAAATGTAACAATGGAAGTCAAGAAATTACACTTAAAGGAAAGAAGAATCCAAATGAAGGAAAAACCAAATTACCCTAAATGAGACAAAAAAAATATATGTGCCAAACTAAGAGCACAAATGAAAATGTGACAAAAATTCAATTGTGGCCAAAAAATAGTTGAAATATAATCTATTTACAATACAGAAATGTGTTACAATTATATTTTCTCTTAACAGCTTACAAGTGCAGATGTTTCACTTATATATACAGTACGGTTTACATGGACATATTTGATCTCCTGATTCTAATTTCCATTTTGATTATAATGGAAATTATTAGCCTAAACGATAACTATGAAACTACTTAAAAAACATTATGGGATAAATTATTTTGCCCTTATCTCACATTTTTTTATTTCTTATTAACATTTCTATTTTAGCCAGATAGAGCTGATTCATTTTCTTTCAATTCAACAGTCAATTAGTAATTGAAGTTCTGGAGTATTATTGATATTTTTATAGTTGCATGGGATTCAGATTCTCCTCTTGAGTGGCATTAATTCTTTGAACGTGTGGCAGTTTTCTGATTGATACAACTGCTAACTAAAAATATAAGTTCAGTGAGTTCCTACGCTCAACTTGTTAGATGCATTTCCACAGTGTTTTTTGTTGTTGTTGTTGTTGATTGGGTCATCCTTTCATTTGTTTTGAAGTCATGTCATATCTTTCATCCACACCTCAGACAGTTTTAACTGCAGCTCTATTTTCATTTCTTCTTTCTTCAACATGTTATGGCTTCTCATTTTCTTTATATTTTCAGTCTTTGAAATATCCATAATGCTTTCTGTGTGCCCTCCCCGTCTGCCTGCATCTATAAGTCTTCCTGTTTTTGTCACTCTTGTCTTTTTCAGCATTCACCTTTCTCTCAGTTTGTGGACCCTGACACTCGTTCCGGCCCTCATATTCAGGCAGTGTAGATGTTAGGCCAGGACTTATCGATCAGACTATAAATTATCCATGCATCACCTCTCCTCTCCTCATTGCGTGTCTCACATGCAGTCTGAGACCTTATAGAGAGAAGAAGAGAGGGGTGGGATGGGGAGTAAAGCGAAGAGGGAGAGAGTCTCCAGCAAATTGTTAATTAAATACGAATCAATCCTCTGCCATTTATCAGGCTGTGCGTCCACCTCACCTTTAAGGGGGAAGCTGAGGAGAGCATGGGGGGGAGAGGGACGGGGAAAATCAATAAGGCAGACAGAGGGGAGGGATAAGTGTTTAATCCACCAATCAAACTAAATTATGACCATTACAGAGAGACAGCAGCACATTATTGGGTAAATAGGCTGGGTTCACAAAACTTTAATGTTTTACATTTGAAAAAATAGATGTACTACACTTTCACTGTGTGGCAGGTGAAGTTTGAAAAGCTATTTTGCATCTGAAAATAGCCCTCTGAGGATATCAACCATTAAACACAACAGTAAGAACTGCATTAAAAGGAAAAATAACTGATCCAAGACTGAATTGAGAAAAGGTAGCCAATATATCCACAGTCAGATGTCGTTCTTGGACAAGTGGACATGCTTTATATGCAAATGAACGGTTATTTGCGCAGCATGTTGCAAGAGAGAGCTGTATAGAGAGCAATAAGAACAATTTTTTAAAAACTAAATAGAGAGAGGAGTAAGTGGAAAACAGATTTTAAGCAAATCACCAATACTCTCATTTCCAGCTACTTTTTATCGGGGAAATTTAAAGGAAAATATGGATAACAAGGATTAGATAAAACAGCAAAACAACTCTGTCAAAGCACAGCTTGCTGTACCACTACACAACAGTGGGAGTATGCAGAAACACCAAAATACGTCATATTCAACAATATTGCATTATTTCTGTCCATCGGTGAAAACATTACTATTAATACATGCTGTTCATTTATTTTCTATTATATATAGATGTAAACATATGGCACATATGCTTTGCTGTTAATATAATAAACTCTAAACATGTGAGACATTACAAAATGATGCAAATAATTAAACTCTCGAGTTTAAAGGGATATAAGGCTTGCAATTTTGCATTTGTACTTTGGTTTACATGTTGGTCTAGCTTTGATTGGGCATCTTAATAATGCAGCAGAACCAGTCAGTTTACACGTTCCAAGGTTATTGATTGTTAAAACAACTAAAATCAGCCAATATTGTTTTTTATAAGAAGCTGTTTGGATCAAAGTTTTGTGTTGCAACTTCTAACAAATTGCTCTGTGCATGGCAGGAGAATGGACATTTTTATGATCGTGATCAAGCAAATTTCAGAAAATTCATCTGTTTCATATGTTGAAGACAGGAATAAATAAAACAAGAACATTCAAAAGAATGTGAAAAGGGGTTCATGTGCAGAGATAACGTCCTCCCTGTTTCATCACTCTTGGATGTGACACACTGATAGCATCTATACAAGCGTTTTATCACACTTATATGCCTGATTGATACAGAGCTATCATCTAAGTATGGTCAAATCACAGACAGCTCTCCCTTCTCTCTCTTATGAACCCTGAGAGCTTAACAATCATCCAACATCTGTCTGGAGCCAAGAGAAAGGCAGAGGCCCAGATGTCAGAGAGATTGGTCTTATGGGAGAAGGGCTCTTGGCCCGTTTACCAAGCAGGCCAGTCAGTGAACTAGGATTAGTGTTGCAACATACTCTGGAGCCAAAGATAGTTGGACTTTGACCTCAGATTTAGAGTATGAAAGAAAAACCTCTGCTTTTCTTTAACTCTTTACTTATTTGATTAAAAACATCTTGATATACTGTAGATCAATATGAATATTTTCTGTTGTGAAAATCTACCGTTTTCTCATAGGAAGTCAGTTGTGGCATGAAAACATTTGGCAATATTTTGGTGTCTCTTTCGCTCATTTCTTTTTGTTCCAAGAGTTTGCAGGGTTAGAGCAGCATTCACAATAGGGACAACAAAAGTTTGCCCAGGAACGGATTCTGCAGTTTGATCCCAGGCTCCCTTTTTCTCTAAAGAGGAAAAAAGCCAAATACATCAACTTTTTGAAGCTAAGGTGTTTCAGATAAAGACCAGACAGTGAAAAATGATTAGCCTAATCTATAATATGTTCACAGAAAAACATCTTCCACTTTTCTGCCAATTATTGCTTGTGGTCAGTTGCTTTATCTGAGCATTCAAAATAAACTTAATGTTTAATGCATTTGGTATCTGGAGTGACGCTAGTTCTTTTCATTGCATCTGCATCTATTTTTAAATCTTTATCTTTTGCTTGTGTGTCTTCATGGGTGGGTGGCAAAGCTTGATGCAGGCAGCTGGATTGTCCTCTATTGGTGTTGCTTCTGTTTTGCAGCCCTAATCCCCTCCACTGGAGCTTCGCCTCAGTCCTAATCTGAGGCACAATCTCTCCTGCAGATGGTTCTCTCCTTAAGCACTGCAAAAGATGTGAGCTCATCCCCATCTCCCCTGTTATTTCCCTGTTGTCTGTTCGCTCCCTCATCCTTTTCTACCAACATTACTCTCTCATTTCTCATCCTGAAACACTTCATTTCTCCCAGGACTTAGAGAGTGCAGACTTTCAACTATTCCAGCTGAAAGGGTGATTTTGTCAGTTTCACATCTTGCATCCCTTAAAATCCACGAAATATGGGAATAACAAGGGATCTCAAACCTTTACAAACAAAAGAATTATGACAAAAATGTTAAATTCAGCAATGACAACAGTGTGAACATATTTATTTATTATTTGTTTGTATTTTAGTGAGTTTCCATTCCATACAGAAATGGTCAATCAGTCTCAAATGAGGACTGAAATATGAGATGATTAAACGCCCAACAAATAAAACCTGGGGCTGAAATAAAAGGTGAAAACACAGCTGATCAAATTACATTTTCAAGCCAAAGCATCAAGAAAGCTGAGAAACACTTGAATGTAGATGCTTCCAAGACTTAGTTATTCTTGTTGGTTCCAATGGTTGGACATCACTGATAAACAAGGTGGATGAGGGTTACTAGTATTGGTTACTGAAACTTTTTGGATTGAAGATGGCCAGAAGACCATGTCCCAAACCTGCAGCCAGTTTCTGATAGTTTATTTTTATTTTTGAAATTTATACAAATATATATATATTTATATTTTTTTTGTTTTTTTTTTTTTTTTTTTTTTTGATTGTTTTTTTTTTTTTCTTTTTATTTTGTTTTTTTTTTTTTTTTTTCACACTTTTTAAGAGGGTTTTTTTAAATTTTTATAAAAAAATTTTTTAATTAAAACCACTTCAGTGTGCAGCTTTTTGTGATATTTATGCAGTGACTGCCTACCATGTAGCTACAGTACATCCAAGCACTCCGCTTGGCCTCCTACCTGATTTAAATCCTTTACTGTATATAAGTCAAAAAACAAAACGGATAAACACCATGGACAGGAAAGTTGGTAAATTTGAAAAATAATCTTTATTTTATGTTTGAAATATTCATTAATTCCAATTTTGTTTTATTAATGGTGCTTATTCATGGATTGAAAATTTGTTTGTTTGGTTTTTTTTTTTTGGTTTTTTCTAAAATAGATGCCTAATAATTCTGCCAGGCAAAGAGGCTACCATACACACTAAACTGCTGGGTTAAAAATAACCCAATTTGGGTGTTGCAACCAGCTGCTGGGTCCAATATGGACTAGACTGGGTTATATTAACCAGCGAGGTTGGGTTATGGATTTGACCAGCATATTGTTTTTTTCTACCAAAAATGGGTTAAAATGACCCAACTTTATAGTTAAAGCTACCAAAAGTGGTTAAAAATTAACCAAAATTTGGTTATTAAACTCTTACAATTGTTAAAATGACCCAATTTATAGTTAAGCTACCAAAAGTGGATTAAAAAAATAAACCAAAATTTGGGTTTAAACTACTTACAATTGGTTAAAATGCATTCTTACTGGAATTAGTATAAAAATAACACACATAATTTTGAGGTTTTATTGAAAGGAAAATACAATGTTTGAAAAAATGAAAAAAAAAGATAATTAAATTAATTATTTAATAGATGGTCTTTGAGCTAATATAGCGTAAAAATATGTTCCACAACACCCCTCAACTGCACTTGAATGAGATGGGTGTTAATGGCTGTCCTTTTGTTACCAGTTTACTTGGGAGCTTGACACCCTCCGCAAATAAGAACATGGATGAGGATTTCACATGTTGTCAATTGAAAGAAGAGAAAAAAAGAGGGATAAATTGAAACAAAATACTGGTGTCCATGTTTACAGTACATCCTCTTTCTATTAAAGCTGTCCTCCGTTATTTTGGGGATAGATTGAGAAAGTAAATAGTTTCCGTCCTCAGTACAAGCCTTTTTAATGAGAGGAATTGCTAGTACTTTTTAGGGGGAGAAGCGCTTTGGTGGCCACGCACCGGAGACGCTAAATGACACACCGCGCAGATGATGACACGCGGTACATTTAAAACACTATATGTTATATATATATATATATATATATATATATATATATATATTATTGGGATGCTTATTGCTATTTAAAGGGACTGAAGGGGGACATGAATTTGAGTATGGTGAAAGAAGACAGTGTGCAAAGACATATGGGAAATAATGGATGAGGGGGCGGGTATTTAAGAACTTGGAAGGGTGCTGTTGAAAGGGACAGCGTAAAAGTGAGAGCACAGGAAAAGGGAGGGAGGAGCCGATGGAGGAGCACCGATGAAAGACGGAGAGAATATAAATTGATGTGTCATGAACACAGAAAAAGTCACTAGTCACTTTGAAAATAAGTCACTAGAGAGGTCTGAAAAGTCGTAATATGCGACAAAGTTAGTTGGAAAATGAGCTGCTGTTTGCTATGCGCTAGCTAGCTGACACGAAGGAGGAACACTGACACCTTGAGAGTGAGGAATCTAAACAAAACAAGAGAACATGGTGCTACCGGCACCGATAAAAGAGAAGAAAGTTTAGTGTGAAATGAAAGACCCGCTGAGTTGCACTAAAATTTGGAGCGAAAGCTGAAAACACTTTGATGTTGTGACCAAGACAAATAGGTATTGGAAAAGAAAGAAAATGTGGACTAGAATTGAGAAAAGCGAGTGGAGGGAAAAAGTAGCAGGACTTGGAGATAGCGTTTCGATTGGATTATGACATGCGAGAGAAACAAAAAGAGGTGATTGTCTGTCTGCACTGCTTTAATTTTATGAGAATTTTAAGAAATGAGCCAGTAAATTTTACTGGTTTAAACTAGGGTTTTAACGGTACAAAAATTATGGCTCGGTATGTACCTAGTACACAAGTCACGTTTTGTTTTTTTGGAAAGTAGTAGAAAAAAATAAAATGTTTAATTTACAAGTTCACTAAAATTTAACATTAAATCTATTTGTTTTTGCTCTTGTTTGAATGAAAAAAATAACCATAAATAAAATACTTTAAAATAAAACCTTGTTTTTCACTTTTTAATGAAAAATTAAAAATAAAATAGCCTTACTTCTGAAAGTGACATCTGAGTTTTAAGAGAGCATTTAACAGAAACAGCTCCACTTCTTTCCTTATCCTATCACAAAAACTAACAACAGGGTTCTTTTTGGTCAGACTGTTTTTTATATGCTTTTTTTTTTTAGGCATCTACTGTTTTTACACTTGTTTGGTAAATTAGTCTGTTTCTAGCCGCCAGTGCATCTAACTTGTGTGGTGTGTTATGTGTTAATGTTGGAGTGTTCGCTGGTCGGTGGTTTGTTTGTCACCTTTCCCCCCCTAAAGGGGAGTGCGGTGCTTCCCTGTTGTTAGCTGTTGTTAGAAAAGGATGGTAGATGCTGCACAAGGGGAGGTGAATTTATGGTCTGTAGTAATTTGCGTTGGAGAAAAAATTAGGTAATAAAAAATCCTGGAAGGTGGTCAGGGTGTGAAGAGAGTAGTGTCAGTGGGGGATGTGGTGATGAATGCGGTGATGTTCGGTGGTGGTAGAGGGGCGAGGCGCGAAATGGTGCCGTCCATCAGTTGTAGGGAGTTTGTAATAAAAGTTCTCAAAGTATGAATGAGGGTGAATGAATAATGGCTCTGTGGGTTTGGTGCTTGAAAGGGATATAATATCCTTTTTTTTCGTTGGTTCGAAGTCTTGTCTGTTAGCTGTAAATGAAAAATGTTGTTTTTATTGTGTCATTTGAAAAATAGAAATAAGCCCTAATAATAAGCGGCCGGTAGGGATGGTGAAAGAAGTTCAGAGAAAGAATTTGGCAAGCTGCAAGAGATTGAATGAAGCTGAGAATTTGAGAAGTCAGTTGGCTCCTCTGTGGCTGAGAGTGTCTGCAGCTGAGGGAGCTCTGCTGGGCGTTGTTCTGACAAGTGTATAATAAAAGATAGTTTCTCGGCGGAGCTGGGCGTAGGGTGTCGGGTATGTGGGATAGGTAGCCCCGGCGGACTGGATAGGGTAAGAAAATAATGACTGCTGACGTTTCAACTTCTGTTGTGTTTCCTTTGTGGTTATTCTTGAAATGTGTGTAAATTCGTTTTTTCAAAAATTAGGTTGGACGTTTAGACTGAAGATTAATACGCTTTCGAGATTAGTCGCTGTGATGACGTACAGGTCGGTTTGTGGGTATGGTTTTGGCATGCTGCTTCCACAAAAAGGGTGCGAGCCCGGCGGAGATCGAGGCGGAGTCAGAGAGGGTGAGATAACTTGTCTGGTGGGAAATAATAAAAAGGTCTTTTAGAGGTTCGGTTATTTTCTCAAAGTGGCGTCCGGGTCAGTGTTCTGCTCTGTGGTGAGTAGGAGGAGCACCAAGCTGTGGCCGATCTGTAAAGTTAATTTTTGTCAATCCTAAATGAATGAAGATAAAGTAAAATGTTGAAATGCTGGTAAAAATTTGTCTTTGGATTTTTACAAAGTATATCAGAAGATTAAGCGAGGGTTAAGCAGAACTAGTCTTCGCTCGGGGCTTAGTGGCGTCTTTCCTGTCGTGTTCACCCCCCTCCCCCCGCCACAGCGGCTTTTCTGTCTTTCCCTTTTTGTGGTATTTTCTGGTTCTGCTTGTTGTGTCTTTGTGCGTTGGTGCGCCCGCTCTCCCTCTGCTAAAGAAAGCTCTCTGAGGGGTTTTCGGTGGGGTTTGGTGGTTTTTTTCTGGTGTGGGGTGAGGTAAGAATAGATTTTTTCTTTTTGCGGACGTGACAAGTGATTTTGGCCTGAGAGTGTGCTTCCCCGGGCAGGCAGCGAGTACGTGATCCTCTGGTCAGAAAGAGTTGGTTATGGAGCGGAGCCGTGTTTAGGTGGTGTGAGTAAAGAAATGTTTTTTCGAATTGCGCTGGTGTCTGGTTAAATGGTGGAGGTCGGTAGATAGGGGACATGGCGTGGGTTCTGTTGTCGAAGTTCTGCGGGTGGCGGGAAAGTTGTTTTTCGTGCTGAGGCAGAGGGGGGGAGGGGGGGCACATTGTCGGTACTTTGTTTGGGGGGAAGTTTTTGGGTAAAAGTTTGGTTTAGTGGTCTGTGGAAATATTTCGTTGTTTTTCTTTGGGTTAAATTTTCATGAGGTTGTTTCCTCCCGTCCTCGTGCCTTTTCCAGTGGACGGGCTTCCAGCATACTGGCTCTCCTTTCTCTGGTCTCTGCGGTCAGACACTCCGGGGCAACAAATGATAATCTGCCGTTATGGTCAGTTCAGTTCAATCTGAGATTCTGTCTCTGTTCTCCTGGGCGTGGCTGTGTTAACTTGGGAAAGATGCTGTTCCAAGTGCCGATGAGTTTGAAGCTGTAAATGAAAAGAAAGTAAAATGAGTGATTGGTGCCTATGTCCGTTTCTGCTCTTGCCTGACAGAGTCTCCTGAGGCATAGTGCAGTAGTCAGAAAAGGGAAAAAGTGTTGTGCGTCTTAATCGTTTTATCCGTGAAAAACATGTCATGTTATCCGTTACAGAGTAAACTTGAGTAATGCGATGCTAGTATTGCACCGAGTAGTTCTCCTTTCCACACATAAGTGTAAATGTACTGAAAATAAAAAAAAAAAAAAAGTTTTTGGGTCTGTGTCTTGTGGTATGGTGGAGTTTTGCGAAGTTTTCGGTGCGTCCCCTCTGCCCGTTGGCGTTTAACGGCGTGGTCGCTCCACGGATAGTCCGCTTCGTTTGCTGGTCTGACACCAACTCTTGCGCGCCCAAGACGGCGGCGGAGGGGGGCCTTGAAAGTTGGAGGAGTGCGTGCGGATGGAAATAAGAGAGAAGAAGAAGTAGGGGGAAGTTGGGTAGTTTCTTTTGGTTCGGGGGAAAATCGAGAAAAGGGTTTTGAAGAAGTGAGGTCAAAACAAAACGAAAAAATGGAATGTGTAGAAAAGATGGGTGGGAAATAATTAGAAGAGAAAGTTTGTTAAATCCGGCCGGTTTCTTCTTCTGCTTTTTCCTTCTCGGGTTGTTTCGGAGGTGGGGGTGTTTACTATGTTTACAGGGGTTTGGTCGTTAGTTAGTGAGTTGGTTGACGGCGCGAAGGTGAATTTTTCAGTCGCCGTGGGTGGCGTCCGATGGCCGTTCCCCGGCAGTTTGCTTCTGTTCCTGGTGGGTGTTGTCTTTGGGGGTGGAGAGTTGATGGGTTTGGGGATTTAAAATTGTAATAGAAATGAGGGAGAAATTAGAAATAATTAATTGTAGAAGGCTTGTTGTTTAAGTAAATTATTAAAAAAATGAGAAGAAATGCAATGATTGAGTAGATGGTGTCTTGGTCCATAAGAGTTGTGTTGTGTAAAGTAACAGTTAAAAAGATATTGTGTGTGGAGATAAATGTCTAAATTAGTCACGTTTTCTTCTCGTCACTTCATAGATAAAAGTTTCTTCGTGTATTTAGGGTTAGTGTGTTGATCAGGTCATTGTCTTGTTAAAGATGGGGACTGAAGAGAGGGACGACAAGGCTCTTTCAAATTTTCCAACCCAACACGCTGGGTCAAAGTGTTTGACCCAACCTTGGGTCAAACATACCCAACCTAACACAAAAAGTCCCTAACCCAGCAATTGGGTTAGCAAAATAACCCAGCAGTTTTTAGTGTGTATAGTATTTCTCTAAGACAAAAAATTTAATTTTCCTATGTAAACATTCAAGTTTTTGAATGACCTGAGATTTTACATCACTTTGCATCCAAAGACCCGTGGACTCCAATCAGCAAGTTGAGACCAGAGCCCAGACTCAACATGGACAACCAGAATTTAGCTGTTATGCTGAAAACAACTGGAAGAAACTGCCAGTGGAGATTAAACTTTCACCAAATACACTTTTAAAGGTTAAAAACATTTGTCATTTCATGAAACACTGCACTGTATTTGCCCTTATCTTTTTAACTTTGATATTTTTTGTGATTTAATATATTCTATTAGGATTTGTGTTTGCCCTTTAAATGACATCTTATATGATTTTATTTGTTTTAATTTTGGCATTTATTTCCATATGTTCTAATAATGTAAAGCACGTTGAACTAGTTTAATGTTTTAATGCACTATATAAATAAAATTGCCTTTCTTTTGCTGAGAGTAGGTACAACATCTATGAACAATTATTCATATTTGATGTTAGATGTACTGTAAACAGCCACTGGTCAACTGAAGACTTTTTTTTTGGTGTGCTTTTTTCACAAATCTCCTTTTAAAAGACTGATTTTAAAGGAAAAACATCTGCAGTGCAGCCACTCGAAACTGTATGGTTCTTATCCCAAACTTCCACATCATCCCACTCAATTAGAGGATCGGCCTCCTTCTCCCCGGAGAACTTTCACTTTTTTATTCATTTGTCCCCCCTGCAGCTACAGCAATAGCCTACAATTGATAGTCCACTCTGATAGGTAGTTTTCTCTAAATGCTGTGCCAGGACAGGCGAGGCGAAAGAATGTGATAAAGGATGAGTAGTGTTGAGCAATAATCCAGGGTAGGTTTCTATGGCAACCTGGAAATGAAAGCCAGGTATACAATGTGAGCAGAAAGCTTGGAGGATGAAGCAGTGATCAGGTGCTGTCAGAGAACTGGAGAGTGGGAAGTAAAGCTTTGGGTGTTGGAAATGGATTGCAGGGCGTGATTCACTGCAGAGAGAGAAGCCTGAAGAGAGACTAAGGAAGGAGAGGGAGAAGGGGAGGGTGGGGGTGTAGTGGAGATGAGAGTTGCGGCACCATTTTTCACAACAGACAAAAACATTTGCAGGGATATCAATTTGGAGCTGAGAAGCAGTCTTCCCCTCCTGCCCCATCATCCATCATCTTTTCGTACTAACCACCACTTGGGTACCTCACCCCACTCCCCCCTCCTTCCTCCACCCACACACATGCACACAAGCCTTGACTTTGCCTCCCACACTCATACATATCAGAACACACTGCAATCTTATGTAGTTTTACAAAACATACATGGAGAACCTCGATCCAGATGCACTGTAATGCCTAAAAATGGGACAGAAAACCATGACCCTTAGGTGCTGTGCGAAAAGTAAATGCAAAGTAGAGCTGAAATGAAGCACCTCGCAAGGCTGGGGTTGAAAAGGCGGGGCTGAGCAGTTGCCACAGCGGCCGTCTCCCCTAGTCTTCTCCCATTAGCACCAGTAGGGGAGACCCCACCCTCTAGCTGCCCTCTTATTGGCACCTTTGCCTGCACCCCATCACTCATCTCCCAGCCATCATCCATCACCCATCGCGATCAATAGAAGGCCACGCATTCATCAGTTCCCGGGTGCTGATGGGAAAGAGGAGGGTCGGTGGGGGGAGCAATGGAACGGGCGACCATGTGGTGCAGAGGAGAGACAGGAATATCGCAAACTGAGGAAAAACTGAGCAAAAGAGGAGAAATAAAGGAGGAGTTGTATAGGTGGATATGAATGGGCTGCAAAATGAGAACTGCAATTTGTACCAGTTTAAGTTTTTTTTTATGCAACCAGGAAGAAAATTTTATTCCTAAAAGATTATTCTTATTTTTTTCTTAAATGAAGACTTGGGAAAAGATTGGAACTATTAATGGAGCAATGTGCAAAGATGCAGAGTTTAATATGCCACAACCACATGCTCAGATAGCAGTAATGAAGTCATAATAATGACAAGTGGGAAATCTGTGGGGCTTGTAGATACATGAGGAGTGGAACATAGAATATAAGATGGAAAAAAAATTAAAAACTGTCCAGGCAAACACAGAATCAGAACGGAGGGAAAGTCTAAAGTACACAATTACACACAACAAGTGCACAAACATCTTCACATATATTGAGAACATAATGGTGCAATGTCACTGTCACTCATGCAGTGGTTGTCAGTTTCCGGCAAGGCTCTGCACTTTGTGTTGACAGCTCATAAGTTGTGGCGACACACACACAGAGCACACGTGCTGGCTCAGCCCCCCCCCAGTCAACTGAATGTGGACCGGAATAGATCGCACTTTAAGATGATGGATGCTCCCTCTACCCAGAAAGGTTAGGGACAGGGCAATAAGTTACCGAGCACCACATTCAGAGCTAGTATAGAGGCAACCAACAAACATACAGTACAGTAATTGTGACTGCTTGACAGCTGGTAAATGAAGCTCTGAAAGCTGAGCCAAAGTGTGACATAATTTGGTGGTAAATATATAAAAAGAGGTTGCCACTCTCCCATGCTAATATATATTCTTTTATGGTGCATTACCTAAATTTTCTAGTCTACCTTTTTGCATACACTATAAAAAAAATGCCATCAAACATTGCTGCATGTCATAATTTTAGAGGTCTTTTAGCAGTTTCTTATCATTTGTCCATAAAATCAAACACAGTTACAAACAAAGCAAAGGAAAAATGTCGAACAGACTGAGGACTCTTGGATGCTTTTTTCAAGGAGAGCAAATGTTTATTCCAACTATTCTGCCCCATTTAAGCATCAACAAAGGAGCACAGGCTGAGGCCAGAAAGAGCGGTGGGTTAGATGACATGTCCAGGAGCCACACCGTCACCAACTACCTGAAGTCACCCAGTCCCAAAGTCCCCTCTGTGGGTGGATGTGTCAGATGTCACTCTCGGGTTTCGAACCCCAGGTCTCCATCTGCCGGATGCTCTCATTGGATTATTCAGGAGGAGGCTAAATGCTCTTTGTACCAGGCTGACTGAGACAAAACCCCACCTGGGAAGGCTAAGCCATCACAAGCTGTGCTGCAAGAGTACCTTTGTAGCATGAAAATATAGTTGCATACAAAGAATAATCTTGGAAAGCATTAGCTTTTTTTTAAAGTGCAACTCATAAAGAAAGAATCCGAAAGTCATCTGTGCACAAGGATTTTCTTTTTTTCTTTCTTTA
>JALJCO010012772.1:167500-267500 GCA_023101725.1 Atherinomorus stipes
TAACAATACTCCCACTAGAAGTGCATGTAAAATAACATCCTTATCTACTTTGTCTAGTGTTGTAATCAAGACCACACCACCAAGACCAAGACATTATCGAGACCAGGAACCGAGACAAGACCAAGACATTATTGAGACCAAAACATTGTACAGGACTGGGTAATGTCTTGATCTTGGTCCCTGGTCTCAGTAATGTCTTGGTCTTGGTGGTGCGGTCTTGACTACAACACTAACCTTGTCATAACCTTTATCCTATCTACTAGACCAAGGCAATGTTATTTTTCTTTAATTTTCCCTATCTGAAAATGTCTACAGCATCAATTAAATCTAATAATCAATCAGTCATCAGTTATTCATTTTCTGTACTGCTTCTCCAGTTCAGGGTTGCGAGAGCCTATCCCAGCTATTATCAGGCGAGAGGCGGGGTACATCCTGGACTGGTCGCCAGTCTGTGACAGGGCAACACAGAGAGACAGACAACCATTCACACTCACATTCATTCCTAAGGACAATTTAGAGTGACCAATTAACCTCAACATGCATGTCTTTGGATGGTGGGAGGAAGTCGGAGTACCCGGAGAGAACCCACGCAAACACGGGGAAAACATGCAAACTCCACACAGGAGGCCACTGTTGGAATTGTTTGAAGCCCTCCCCAGCCGGAAATCGAACTAGCGACCTTCTTACTGTGAGGCTGTGCTGCTAACCACCACGACACTGTGGAGCCCTTAAATCTAATAATGTAGCCCCTCAACCTTCTGCTTACAGTTCCCTTAAATTAAAAAAGGGAAACCAATAGAGCTGTCCACACAGAAGAGAATTCTGATCTGCTCTGACTTATGTCAGTGTGTGTTTTGTTTTTTTTCCCACTTGCTTAAGATGGCCAATGGTGCTGCAACAACTTATGACGGCAGTCAAGGGGCTTCAGCCCTCTTTGACAGGTACAGTAATTAACCAGTCTCGAGTGTATTACAGCTCTATTAAGTAATGAAAATTTTGTATCAACAAATCATCAGTGTTTCTTGGGAAGATGTTATAGGAAGTGTAAGAAGTGTAAGAAATTAGGAGAGCCTTATTTGCTGCTCAGTTAAACTTCCTGGTGACATGGTGTACAGAAGAACAACAAACAGAAGATAAAAAACATATCTAAACAAGTCCAATGTTTTCCCTTTTGTGCTTTATTCCTGCATTGGTTTTATGATATACTAATGTTGGGTCACCTGCTTTCTTGACCCTTGACCTTACGACCCAGCCCTTATGTCATTAAGAAAAAGGTGGAGGTATTTCTTGTTGGTAGCTCAAACAGATCTGGGTTTGGCAGCTTGATGGAAGAATGGTATCTGAGCTGGGGTGCTTTTGTACTTCCTGTATCATTAATGGAACAAAGATAAAGATACGCAGCTCGCCTGGCACTTTGTTACAGATTAGAAGACAGGCTCAGAAAACTGATGCGTTTATCTTGTGTTTTCTATCTAGGCCATGCTGTGGTTCAATTCACATGTAGGTCCAGCTCCTTTAAAGCTGATAACCTTAATTGACACAAGAGCTAAAAGAGCTCATGACACAGCTGTATGAAGTGAGGGAAAACTGTTTTGAGACAGCCATCTTGGAATGGAGAAAATTTCCCATGTAAAATATAAATACTGAGTCTCGTTTCAAAAGCCAAACACAAACACCCTATTCAGCATGCACCCATATTTTTACCACCATAAAATCATTTTCAGCATAAATCTTTCTGCATTGAAATGTTCACATGAGCTGGTCAAGAGGGTTGACAGGGCAGCGCAGTCTAAACGTAAATCAGCATAAGTGATCGGATAGATTTTTCTCTGTTAATGTATCATGGCCTTGGCATGCACAATAACTCAGATGAAGGGAGGGAGAATGACTGTGTCCAGCATCCAGGCCTCTGTATGCCAAGCCAGTGTGGTTAGGTCATCAAATCGACAATGTGATTGACCCATCAATTGACCCCTGCTGACCTTTCAGGCCAATCAAGCTAATGGCAACTACAGGTTCATGCTCTATTTCCCTAGTATCCTTTCACTTGCACCACTCATTTGTGGGTCTGCATACACAAATGCACAAGCAGACATAGACTAACATTCAGTTCAAATCACTTCCAGGGTTTCTAACCCATCTCAATTTGTCTGTATTGGCATGCTCATAACTGAAGGACTCTCGTTAGCATTGACCTTTCTCTCTTTTCATGCTTGTTAAAATCAACAACCCTCAAGGCAGTTCATTTTATGATGCAATAACACAAAAAGACTGCTGCCCTCCACCTAATTTAGGACTCGTGAGTGGGTTTTTTGATAATTCTCAAGCTTGTGTAAAGTGTATAACATGCATTTGGGTTCATATGCACATATTAATCATAAAAAATGCAGCATCACCATATTCTATCCAAGCTACCTGACATGAATCAATATGTCTCTGCGGGCTGAATCTCCATAAATCAATTATATAGTAAAATTCTTGGACTGGGTGTGTCTATGTGTGTATACTGTAAGTGAGGGCTGTATTGATCTGATCTAGTATGCAGTCACTGTATCGTATTTCCAATTATTTGATGTAATGATAGTGTATGGATTCTTAATCGACATGCCTCTGCATCAGAGGTATTATTCCACTCAGGGTCTGCACATTCCAAAGGAGGTAAAAAATTGTTTGAGTTGACTATAAATTTGTGCCACAGTTTAATATGATTGCCATTTTTTCATCTTTGATCAGCTAGTTTTTTCTCTCTTCTTCACGCTGCTAACACTCCATCATTGAGCTGTACACACACAAATCAAATCCCTGTGTCAACATTAGATACCTCACATAGACAGTTAATGTATCAAAGACAGCAGTGAATGTTAGGAAAAATGTGTCAGATAGATGAAGAAAAGTGAAAAGATTGAGTCATGATTCCATTTCGGGCTTGACACCAACCATATATTCATACCCATAACGACATCTTTGTCAAGAAGTTAAACCTTTCTAAAATCCTAAAGCAGTTGGATTCTGCATACTGCATAGAGTTACCATAAATAGGGATCAAGGGAAACATACAGTGATAGTCAAACCAACACAAGCTGAAGTCAAGACAGTGAATTGAATACAACAGTCTGGAAAAGAAGCCTACTGCTACTGTGTTGGGTTGTTTACTTATCACTAAATAACTGCAAATCTTTGGGACTGAGTATAATAATTACTGTAGTTATAATGGGAAAATATTTTGATCACATTTCTGCTTAATATATGATTTAGATGCAGAAAAAAACCAGGGCTCTTTTATCATATTTTCTACAGTAATTTATATTGCTCAGCAGTAGATAAGGGTATCGGCCAATGCTGCTTTAAAACTGAATATTAGTATCAGCCGATATCTGTCGGACAGACTGGTGGCCTGTCTAGGGTGTACCCTGCCTCTCGCCTGGTAATAGCTGGGATAGGTTCCAGCAACCCATTCGACCTTAACTGGACTGAGCAAACAGAAAATGAATGAATGAATGAATGAATGAATGAATGAATGAATGAATGAATGAATGAATGAATGAATGAATGAATCTGTCAAATAGTACCCAATATAATTAACCAATATATAACGGGCGCTGTTTGGTGACGAACCCGCAGAATGCTGTTTGTTTGTTTCTTTTTCTTTTTTCAATCTGTTGGGTATGGGAACAACATGAGGTTGCACCCACCATGCGACATTATGACGTCTTCAGCAACTACTGGATCTGCAGCAGATGCATCAGAAGTATCTTTCTAATTTTGCACAAGGAATGAATATTATATCATTTAACAGCTTTAATATCTGTATCGTATCAGTTATCAGCCAAATGAGTTGTAAATTATCGGCATATATGACATCATCCAAAAATACAATATCATGCTTCCCTGCTCAGGTTTTCAATGGAAAATAGTTCTGGTCTTTAGAGGGACCAGTGGGATTCTATGTTGATGGTATGCTGTTTTATGAAAAGTCAATCAAAGTTTGACAGTGTCTCTGTGAAATCAGCAAGAGCTACAAAAGCTTCCCTGAATATGATGTCTGAGTATGTTTTTCTGAAACCATTCAGTGTTCCTTGACAGATGTGAAAGTTAGCATCATGGTGGCTCACTTTTGAATTTTGACTGATGAGGTCTGTATGTCCTAACTGAGTTTTTTGTTCTTTCTTTGTTTGTGTATTAGTGCCAGGTCCTTGTTGTTTTTGCTTTATTTTTGCTTGCTATTAGATCATTTTGATGAACTTCCTCCCACAACAGCACCTTTCTGATTTGTAAAGTTAAATGAAGCCTTAGGACTTTACCTGAGTAACTTTTCCAAACAAAGTTCCACCTGTTTTCTTTGTAATATGAAAAGTTCACCATTACCTTTCAAGAGAAAACTCATTCCAGCTCCCTTTGCCAGCATCGATCAATTTTCTCTCGTTCTTTCTCTTGAATATCAACTGAAATAAATTGCACATCTTTTTCCAAACAGAGCAATTCCTCAGCCATCTGTTCACCAACGTAAATCAGGGCTTGTTGATGTAAACCTCCTCCTTCCTCAAACTCCCCCAGTGAGGACTGAAGCAAGCCTAATCCCCCCCCCCCCTCCTCCTCCTCCTCCCCAGTCTCCCCTACCCTCTAAATCATCTCTGCATATTAATGCCCTATGCATCACAACCAGCCAGAAGCAAATCTATATGCAAAGCATGCAAAACACTAAACCAAGACCTCTGTTCCATTGGTGGTGTATTAAAAGCAAGAAGGGAAAGTGATTTTAATAGTGTATTGTCACTTTTTTCAGTATTGTTACTCAAACACTTTTTGTTGTTGTTTTGCTTTAATAAAGCTTGAGAAACAATCATTTAAAAAAAATCATAAGCTTAATCATATTTTTGTGTTCAAGCATTTTTACACAATTTCTTCTTTTTTCTTGTGGTATTGTTTATTTTTGCTTAAAAAATAAGGAAATTTCCTTTCTCTTTTTTCTTTACCTCAGTGAAGGAAAATAAGGGACTTGACTTCACCTCTGCTGATCAAAGTCAACACCAGCACTTCCTCCATTTCTAGGACCAAGCGTCACAACACTCTCACTCACTCTTACAGATGTTTTCACATTGGTCCATAATCCAGCCTTGCCCCCTTATGCCAAGGATTAACACTAGCCAGGCCCAATCGAGGACGAAGGGGGAACAGGACAGGCACACAGACATGGCCACAAACCAAAAGGAAAGCTTAATAGGAACTACAGTCTTTTTCATTCATTAATTTGAGCTTTGGATAACAGCTTGCGCTGTGTCAAAACATCAAATTTAACAACTTTTAACCATTTTTAACACATTACAAGAACAGCTGCAGTACTTCTATTTTTCAGCCTGATTTACATGTTTGTAGTGACTGAACAAAACACCTGGCAAAACTTTGAGATACAATAGTTCAAAGTAACATCTGGCCTGATAAATACTGGGGATACACAGTGCAACAGGACCAGGTTTTTGATGACAACAGATGGCTTGACAGGATTATGAAACACACACACACAGATGCGTGCACTCAAGAGACACAACCGCAAGAGATGATGAAGGCAGAAAAACACTGGAGAGGGGTGAAAGTGCTTGAACAGCTCAGAAGCTATTTCTTAAATAACTCATTTTTATAGTTATATAGCAGAGAAACCTGGAAGCAACTTTTTGACCCAACTCTCTGCATCATGTTTAGTTTTAATTAGTTTAATTGGGTACTTAATTTGCTCTCTGAGGCTTGGCATTCCCAGCGCACCTAAGTGATCTGGAAGTTGGTTTCTGTTTGGCCCATTTCTCATCCTTTAATCTTATTTATTTTGCTTCTTTTTCACTTTTCAAGAGTTAATTGGTTCCTTAATAGAAATAAACACTCAGACCAAAGGGCAAGCTGGCAACAGCACGCCCTACCTTCCTTAGAAACCAATAAAACTGGTCCGAAACTCCTATTACCAAAATTGAATTAAAATTCAAGCACTTAAAAGTGGTTACATGCATATATTTTCATAGTTTGTGGCCAAAGTTTAGTTTGACAGGCCCAATGGATCTTTGTGTAGAAAATCCACTGATCTACCTCGTAATGCAGCACAGCACAAACAAAGCTTTGATTAAACTTTTACTAATTAAAGTCTTCCTCATCTTATTAGCCCGACTAATTGATTTAATTTGTCTTCACTCAGCTATTGGCTGTGACCTCTACTTAGTTAATGAATTAATTGATTCAGCCCAAGTGCATTTGACGGAGTCAAAGAGGATTTTGACATGTTTCCCCTTTAATCTTGCTCACTCTGGACAATCTTTGGGGCATGTTGGTGATGAATTGATGATGGGTTTTTTTGGTGGAAGAAGGAGTTGGGATTTGGATAACTTCAGCTTTGGATTTCCAAGACTAAGAAGCTGAATGAAGAAGCAACTTCTCTGCAGTGACAATTTCAAAGCAGCATTCTTCAGTTATCTATTTATCTATTTTATTTTCTTGATCAGCTTCCACCCTCAGGAAAATGAGGCGGTTCTCCTGAGGTCTTCATGTTTTTTGAGGAGAAAAATATGATGCGATAATATAGCAATAATGCATGATTAGAACCAGTGTACATCCTTTACAAGGGTGCCTGGATGTCTAAATCACCAGTGAACACTTTATTGACATCGTTTTTCTTGGTAATGGTACAAGACAGAGCAGCTCTCTCAGCTCGGAAGCCGTTATTAACCAGATGCAAAGGGGGAAAGTAACATCTAAACTTGGCACCATTTGGGGCATTTGTAGCAGTAATGGTGCTGAATATATCCATTCATCACAGACAGCAATAATATAGGAGCTGGATTTTGTTCAAAGGGGCCTATATAGGAAGAAAGAGAGATAGCTTGGTGTTATGTCCTTGGGTGAGCTGCTCTTCACTGGATTAAAAAAGTGTTGCTTGATGCATTGAAAGTTGAATAAACAGCTCCCTCCAGTGGCAGAAAAGAGAAATAAAAATACCAGTAAACGACTGACATTCACTGGATAAGATGAAAGGAATTCATTCAGACTACTCAAAAACTTAGCTTTGCATGATTTTGCAAAGTTCAACCACGATTTCTAAAATCTACAGCATTTCAAAGATTACGGTTTATAGAAAAGCTCTCATTTATTGTTTTTAAATATTTTGGCTCTTTTCAGCACATGCATCCAACTATTGTGCCTTCATTATTTACGTCCGGGCAACAGTAACCATCATTATATAATGATTGATCATCACTAAACTTCAAACCTGAAATTGCCTTAACCCTTTTTAAATTTGCATCAAAAGGGAGTTTACAGAGAAAGACATGCTGGAAAGTTCTTGGACAAGTGGAATCATATTTAGCTGGAACATCCAGTTCAACAACCTGTGAAGCGGATTTTGGTAACTAATCCAATTATTCAACAATCCAACTCACAGGGGAATGGAAAAGATGATTCCTGCTAAGATGAAGTGCCTGAATCAGGTTTAGGAAAATGTGTTTGAAAACTCAGATTCACTGTTAGCCTATTTTGTGAGCCAAAACATGAACTATGATGACTTTGGGTTTTTACCAAGTTTTAAACACAAGCTTTTTATTGAAAATGCATCAGGAAAATGATCCACTTAGTTAAATGGGTCATATATTTATTTTGTCTGCAGTACAGCTATTTACAGTGAGGTAAGGAGATTTAAATGCTGTAGATTGAAATGACTGACAGCATCTCTTCTGCTGCACTGCTGCAACTCATCCCACAACAGTGTGGTATCCTGAGGTGTGAGGTATAAACTACATAATATTGATGTGGCTTGATTTGAATTATCATATGAAATTAAAGTACATGGATTATAGGCTACTGAAAAATAAATGAAGGGAAAATAAAGGGATCACTTAACGCAATGTAACTCCAAATGTTCCCTTTACTTTCTGATGAGTATATTAAGCCTCAGCAGCAGCTTTAATGTGTTTGATTAAATATTATAAGGTTTGTTTTTCTAATTTCACATAATTCACCTTTAAATTTTCCACAGTGTCCCAGCACAGTATCATCAGCTGTAATAAACTTTTTCTTTTTCTTTTTTTTTTTTTAAATGCCACCATTTATTATGACTTACTATGACCTACTGCCATCTGGCTTGCTGACAAATAGCGGAGATGTAATCCTTCATCCAGCCCATAAATCGGCCCTATGAAGGTTGTGCAATGTACAGAGCGAAAGACTTGAAGATACACTTGAGAGGACATGTAAGTGCACACACTGTGCAACTTTGTGTGTGGTTTATAGACACATGAATACTGATGCACACATGCCCTTTGCAATGTCTTTCACTGATAATAGCTGCAGGCACAATCATATGACTCCAGTTTACTGGTTTGGTTAAACTCATGCAGTCTAATATAACAGTTCAGGGGGAAAAAGAAGTTCATTGCATTAGTGTTTCTTTTATTCTGTCTACCCCAGATATTGCAGTTGGAACAGGCTGAAAAAAGAGAGAACACTAGATCTAGCCCATATCAGCTCCCATCTCTAGAGGGGTTTTACCTGTTAATGGTAGGTATTGGTAGATAGTTGGCATTACCACCAATTCCATAATGTTTCCAAGTATCAGCGGTTATCCATAAAAGATTAGATTTTGATTATATCTTTGTAAAGCATTTGTATTTTATTTTGCATTGTTTGATGTACAGTGCTTTGGTCAATGACAGTTGCTTTAATTGCTTTATAATCCAACGTGATTAGTCTCTCACTCTTCTTTATTAGGAGTTATGTATTTCTCTTATTTGAGCAAAAAATACATCTACAAATCTTGTGACATGCTCCAAGGACATAATCATGCACTGCATGTTGTTCTAAAAAATGTCATTAGTGCTGCACGAATGTGGTCTAAAGGCCAAATGCTTGCGTAAATGACCTTATCATTAGGAAGTTGGAGGAAAAACTATTTCTAGTACAGATCTTGAATCTTGAAGTAGTTTGAACATTATATTAGTCCTTCAACATCCACATGTAAGGAAAAAAAAACAACAAACATTACAGTAAGTCTAATAAAAGTACAGAAGGATTAGCAGCCAAATGTAACTTGTATCTCCTTTGATTCTGACTGCAGCATGTCATTTGCAACATGCCTCTGTCTGATAGTTACTGAACCAGTCACCAGTCATGCACTAGATCATCAAGAACATATGAACTGTAATGAAACAATGATGTTTTTGGTGGAGCTTTTAACAGTTTACATAGATGCACTTCTTTTTGTAAGAAGTCTTTTTAAAAGTTGGAAACTACTAGCTTCTCCCAGCTGTGCTGTGTTTAATTTGTATGGTGGAGTCAGATGGAAAGTCCTAATTTAAAACGGGTACTGTCAAAATCATACAGAGAAGGAAGTTCAACCTGCATCCTGAAATGTAGTGGAGCATATGCAGAATCGTAGAATAACAATGTACCAAGAAAATACTTCTGATTTGTATTTACTCTCAGATATTATTTTATTCTGCATATTTCACCATAGTAACTAGTGGTGTGCGGTACCTACGTAAAAGTTCATATTTGTACTGAGGGATTTTTTCCGAACTTCCCCTTTAACTCGGATACGGCTGACGTCACTTCAGGATGACTCGTATATTTTGCGACAGGACGTACAAGCACCGGCTCGCTGTCGCAGCATCATCTCTGCTGGCTAAAGCGATACCATTAAAAACATCTTTTTAAAAGAAAAAAAAGTCTCAACTCGTTAAAAATACTTCTCTAAACCTATTTATAATGTGAGAAAGTCCTCCAGACGTCTGAGAGTCAAGAAGCCTCTCTCTGTTGTGGTGGAAGACGTCGAGTTGTTGCATGTAAGATTTTAGCACTTATTTCTACAAAAGAATAAAGATAAAGGGGCGTTTTGGATGGAGACCGTGCATGCTAGCAGCAATTAAATCATTCAAAGTATGTAGTGTGTTATGTTTTATGCATAAGTACCTGCTTTTATCTAAAAGTGCGTATGGTGTGCCCAGACTTGTTTATTGGTATAATGTGCACAGTGTGTTTGAGCCATTTTAAAACTAATAGACCTCACACGAACAATTTAATTTCCCTACAGGTTTGTGTTGAATTTTAAAGGAGAAAACTGGACATCACACCAGGAGCATCCACCTTTTTCTCCTGGAAACTGAAAACTACAACCAGATGAGGCTAACTTCCTCCCTAGCAGCAGCTGTCACAGTGGACCTCACCTGTCACACCTGTGCACCATACTGGGCTCCAGTAGCCCATCCATGCCTGTGATCCCCATCCCACGACGGGTGCGCAGCTTCCATGGCCCCCACACCACCTGCATGCACTCGGCCTGTGGGTCGACGCACACATCCAAGCTGGTGCGCACCAAGTACAACAACTTTGACCTCTACCTACGCTCACGCTGCATGTACAGCTTCCTCCGTTTCCTCCTCTACTTCGGCTGCAGTCTGCTGACCTCTCTGCTTTGGGTGTCGCTCTCTGCCCTCTTCTTTCTGCAGTACATCAGTGTGCGCGTACTCCTGCGGCTGCAGTACAAGCTGTCTGTCATTTTGCTTCTGTTGGGGCACCGGCGCCTGGACTTTGGGGTGCTCAATGACCTGATCATTTACAGCATGCAGATCACCATGTTTCTTGTGGGAGGGCTTGGCTGGTGCTTTATGGTGTTTGTGGACATGTAGCTGTACTGTGAGGAACATGTTGAATATAGATTATGATGACTTGAGTGTTGTGCGATGCTATGGAAACATAGCTGTAGCATGTGCCGTTGGACTGTTCTGTCACTCACCTTTTGCGACAAACACCTTTTTGAAATCTGCTTATAAGATGTTACCGGTTTAGTTCCAAGACTATAAAGTCAGGTCAGAATCTGCCCCGCATCATTTTGATCCATAAAACATGATGTGTGGCATAAAGATACAAGTTCACAATCCTTAAAGAATGATAATACATTTCAGTAAAACATGTATGAAAAATAATGTTGTTTGAATGTGATAAAACTTGAATCATAAAGGGACCAATTGAAACAGAATCTGTTATATTTATATTGTATTCCATGCTATTTGTCAACCGTTTCTACAAATGGTGTCATGTCAAGATGTCAAGAAACTTTTTTTTTGTTTTTTTTTTTACTGTAATGGGAAATGTCAGTGTCAATATTGCATGGAAAACTGACTTACTGATGTGCATCACAACTCTGATGCAAGTCAAATCACTTGTGCCAACACAAGCTCAAAAATTATACCAAGATTGTTCCGGTTGAATTGTGGGATGCATCATGTAACTGTAAATTTACATCAAAACTTAAGTGCATATGCAGTGAGTTATGAAATGGCCAAAACAAGCAAACAATAAAGGTATATAATGTGCATTGTTTGGATAGTGGGGCAAAGTAGGGGAAAGGGTTTTGCATTGCCCAAGTGACACACATTGACATTTTTTGTAAAGTGATTTAATAAATATTCAGTGCTTTAAAATGCATGGCCAAGTGAATGTGTTTACTGTACAGTCCAACACCCATGATGGCATGCCTCGAGCTGTGTCATAAGAGTGTGTGACAGTTCAACTTGAGAACGGCTCTGGGTCAAGTGTTCCATCAGTCGCTCTTCACATGGTTTCAGAGTTGCTCTGACAGACTTCTCTGTTTAGCTTCCTCCCGCACACAAACACCAGCCACAACTAGACCCCGCTGTTTCTGCCAAGTATAACAATGGACATGGCTGTGTCCCAATCACCTTATATAGCCTCATTTTCACTTGGCATGAATTAAGCTTACAGCAACAAATGAGGGCACATGTTTTAAAGCTGAACTGCGTTGGTTTGAACTCCTAATTGTTGACAAGCGAGCAGTAGGGTAGAATTTTAAAGTTTATCACGAAATAGTACATTAAACTGAGCAAAAGAAGCTGGGAAGTACCAAAATGCAAACTTCAGTTATGAACTTTTGACACTGTAGCTGGTGGGCTGACCGAGACATGCTTGGGACCCGTATAGCCTCAGGCTGTAAATGGATAATCGGTGTAACAATAAGCTTTTGTTCTGAGGATAAACACATCATATGCCTCATATTCTGAGCCTAGGCTGATCTGACTGCCCACTTACACCAGAGAGAATATGAACTGTCTTGTGATGTCAATATAGTGCTTTAGGTACGCTTGACAAGCTTGATTGCATATTTTCATTTCTTCTTTTCTGCTTGAAAAGCTGTTTTTTTTTTTTGTTTGTGTTTTTTGCTTAGTCTGAATGACTTGCCAGTTTCATTGACCAGCATTTGCATTTACTTCCCTCAAGTTCAGGTCTTCAACTTTTCACCCCAAATGAAGCCATATCATTAGCTGAAATAATCTGTTTTGTTGTTGGAAGACCATCAATGGCTGAAGCTAACATCAGCTCTTTAGTTTTTACTGAGCAGTGAGCCACACCAGAAAAAGTGAAGTTTCCATGTTATTACACTAATGATGTGAGGCTTCATATTACCAATATCACAAATGGATTTGTGATCATTATTTATTTAATTTTCCTATGTTCACCATATTTATACTTTTTTTTTTTCAGCTTACTCTGCCTTGCAGGGATTTCTTAGGTTATATGTTTTATAATTTTCTTTAGCTCTTCTGTCAGATCATAATCACATGGTATGTGATTACTTCTGTCATCATTGTATGATGACTGTTATGTATAGTTCATGTTAGTTCTTTTAAACTTTTATCATGTTACACTGCATGCCTAAAAATTGTCCCTTGAATACCAATAAAGTCTTTTTGAGTTGAATTTGAATTCAGTCTTTACATGTAATTGCTTCCACGCACTTTAGAAGAGTAAATCCTATCAGCCCCTGTACAGTGTGGGCTCATTAAGTAAAACCCCAGAATTAATAAAACTGTTTCTCATCATGGCTCAGATTGATTAGTACTAGAAATCCAAACAAAACAAAAAACCTAATCTAACCTAATTTAACAAAAAAGAAACTTTTTTATTATTTGATTTTTAACATTTTTATTTTATGTTAACAAAAATAAAGCTACTCATTCACTGTGGCGTTAAAGATGACCAACAAAGTCAGAGGAGATGGTATAAATAAATGAATAAATAAACATGAGAAATGGTCTGTGCAGGTAAGAATATACAGCTAATAGAAAGGACAGTTAAGCCTTCCTCACAAGAGATTAAGAAATTGAAGCCTTTGTGTCAATGCTTGGATTGAAACAACAACAAAAAAGATGTTTAGACAATATATTCAATGCCAGACAGATGCAATCTCAATAGTTATGTGGGGTCAATCCACATGGTTTTTTTATCCCATATATGGTTAAAGATTTGTGCTTGACTTGTATACCAATGGGCTCTATGCACAGCTCCACTACTTCCTGAACTTAAGGTAGCTCCATTGTTTCCTGTCTTTCATTACTGGTCGAACTGATTAGTGTAGGTGTGTCTGATCTCAGTAACTGGCCAGACACACCTGGATTAATCAGCTTGTCCAGTAATGACAGACAGGAAACAAAGGAGCTACCTTAAGTTCAGGAAGTAGTGGAGTCGTGCATAGAGCCCATTGACTCCTTCACTGAATAACACTGGCTAAATTTCTAACTTACCTGGGCTTGGGTCTTGCATTAGGAGAACATGTACAGACCAGCATATTGTCTGTGCCTATATTTGTTAACAGGATGATACAGTCTATGCCTCTGTTTTATTTAGTGCTGTGGATATGTTCTCTATTGGTATACAGAAACACAGCTGGCACATACCACCCAAATAGACTGGTAATGTCAGTGCAACTAAAAATATATGTTTTTTTTTTTTTATTAGAAATCATTTGAATTATTGTAAAACAATATTCTGCAACCATTTTATTACGTTTGCTGTTCATTCATCTTATTGCCTATGATAAGATGCCTTGTACACACAAAAATGCACGTTTATCTACTTTTTAATCTTTTCTGATAACTATAGCAGCCTAAATTGGATGGATTAGTTAGTTTTAGGTGTGAGGTTTAGGGAACTACCTCCATACTGAATCGGACTCCCTGATGCTAACCAGCTGAAGATGTGACAATGTGGAAATACTACTGGCCCGTTTTTTAGGTCAACTAAATATGGTAGAGTACTCTCACATGTCACTGTTGATAACACAGGGTGTTTATCCTTTTCTGAATAGGGCAAGAGAAAGGCCAGATAATAATTGTATGTTTAGTCTTTTAAATGTGGACATTTTAGATTGATGAAACACCTACAAAGAAAAAAAAAAAGGTGTATGGAAGTTTGGCAACATGCAAGATAGATAGATAAACAGATAGGTAGACCGACAGACAGACAGACAGACAGACAGACAGACAGATGTGGTGTTATAGGCTATGTCATGCCTGCAGTAAAGAAAAGTTGACTTGAGGTCACACCGCCAGCAGTTGGCACTTGTAATTTAGCAGAATAACACACATGCGCATCATGTAGTCTGGGCTGTCATCATAGAAGGACACGTGAGATACCCACACATGTAAATGTTATTCAGGATCCCAACCATGCCCCCCTCCCTTCCCCGTCCTACTTAAAGCTCCAAATGCATTCCACAATGTTCAAATCAGACGGCATTTACAGTTGTGGCAGACAAAGGCGTCCGACACAATTTTGTTAAACTAATCTTCAGCACAGAAGTGTACCGTACACCTTTAAGCTTGCAGAGTGCACCGAGTTCATGTGTCCGTAAAGGCGCATGATATGACCGACTGCTGCTGACAGTCCGCTTGCCGCGTAGACTACAGTAGGGCAGTGTACCTACAGAAACCTGACAGCTCCAAAATGCCTGCGTCTTTAAAAAGAACTCTATACGGAATGGTGCATGATGTCAGGCTGCTCGCAGTGCGTATACTGTTCGCGTGAGCCGCGTTTTACTTCCTGCACAGGGACAGAAGCGGGCAGAGAAAGAGAGAGTGGGATAGCGAGATGGGGGACGAGCGGCCAAGACAGGACTAAAGTGATAGAGTGAGCCAGCGGACAAGGGGAAACCTGGGCCTGCTTTATTGAAAAAAAGAGAAAGAAAGAAAAACACCCCAGAAAGTTTATAGGTTATCCGAAAAGCGAGCCTGCCACATCTGCGCCAGCTGAAAGCCGCATTCTATGGAATAGCGACATATCGGGTAAATATATTCCCTTCTGTCTTGGCGTGATATTTACTGAGCCTGATTTGTATGACGCATAGGTTTTAGCATGCATTTCGTCCTGGCTTCTCTGACTTTACGGCACATTTTAATAGCTTCATGCTCCCACAACCTGCTTATATTACAGCTTAAGAGTCTTTTGTAATATATATACAAAACAACTCTATCCCAAACTAAGTTGGTCTTCAACTTTATCACGAAATATGAAGCTTTTCTGAGGAGGAGATTAAATTCCCGCTTTAGCGTGTCACCACGCGCCACAACAAGAATTTCATCTAACTAGAAGAATTGCAGCCCGGCGATGAAGTTGGGCAGCGCTTTAACCACAGGAAACGGTGTTGACATTAGTTTCTACTGTATGAGTGGTGAAAGTGGTATGATATTATCGGTGTTGCGTCACGATGGAGTCAAAACATAAATCTCCACCCATAATGCATCCATTGTGATGCTATAAGTTGCATGTTTGCACACAGATCCAGTGCAATAGCTGGTTGGTTAATCAATTCACGAGTTACAGTATGATCCATCAAATCCTCACGTAGCCTGTTTCTTGCAATTTAATCACTACCAATGCTTGAAAAAAAGATGGTCTTAAAGCTGTGTATAAGTTATGTGCTTTGGCATATTGAGAGGTAGTTTTAAAGACTGTGGATCTAAACAGATAGATGTTGAATGGCTTTTGTCTAGTTAGAATGATGCAATGTTGGGTTTAATTTTTTTTTTAAAAAGGTTCAAAGGAAATCCTCGTTTTTACACTTTCCTGTCAGTTGTAGCTGTCTTTACCTCACCTGAACCCCACATTAGGAATCAGGCTGTACATACACTGCCCCCTCCCCCCTTCTTCTTTGTGTACATGAATGCAATCTGTGGCTAGTTGACAAGTAGTTTGTGGCAGTTTTCTTCATTTCCTGTCTCTGTTCTTCACCCACAGCTCAATCTTTTTCTCTGTCACTTTTTTGCTGTCATTCTTATGGTCTTAAGTTCTATTCTGTTTGGCGAGATGATGTTTGGCAAGAAAAATCAAGTTACTGAGTCTTTTATGCTCAATATTTTATCTTTCTTTTATGATGACAGGCTATAGTGAGTATTAGTGTTTCTAGCATCCTGGTCCCCAACAGGTGTTGCACAGGTGGGATGTAAAAACTGCATTTCTTCAGTCAAGCAAATAGTTGAACTTAAGTCTTAAATCTGTTTCTGTTTCTTGTGTGTAAAAGAAATACCACAGTAGAAAACCAAATGTTTTTGACTTGTGTTGTAAGCAGCTATTCAAAATCAATACAAATCCATAGGTGTACCTGAGTGCCCTAAGGCAAGACAAAGATGGCTTTTATCAAGGTGGTTTATGACACCCACCCTCCAGTGCGAGGAAATCAGTTCAGGGTTATCTACGCGTGTGCTGCCAAGTTTCTATCTTCAGTGTTAAACACAACATACATGGAAAATATGGAAGTTTTTTCCTCTTTCTCTCTGAACGAAGGCCTTCCAACACCACTCGTCTTTGAATTGGATGTCAGCCAAAGTGTTGTGATGGCTCTCAACAGCTGTATTTGTCTGTGTGTGTGTGCGTGAGTATTTGAGTGTGTCAGGGAGTGCGTTAGCATGTGTCCTGGGATGCCCTTCCTCCATAGGCCTCTCAACTGTACAGCATTCCACGAGGGGGCCCGGGGCTGTGTGGAAGTGTGGGAGTGTCAAGGAGAGAAGCACAGCACAGATTCTATAACTGATGTAGGCATTGAGTGAAAAGGTTGAAAGAGGAAAACGGCTCAAAGACTGAAATATTTGACATGAGAATGTACTTTAATAAAGAGAAAACCAGGTTGTGATTTCTAGAAAAGATACCAAAGGTTGCACAAGAACCTCTAAGGGATCTTTCCCCCTTATACACCATAAGGCTGATAATCCCAATTTGAAACAACTTTTCAGTTTCAGGAATTTAACAAAACCATACAGTACGTAAATATACATGCTCACTTGATTCTTAAAAAATATAAGTATTGCATCAATGTGTGAACATTTGCCAATCATGTGGAACCCAAATTATGTAATAGTTACCTACGTAGGCTGATTTGGAGGCTTTGTCCATCAAGTTCTTTAAGAGTGGTTAAAAAGATAAGTTCCAGAACAGCATTCAATAGAAATAATGTTTTTATTCACCTTTCCTTCATAACCGTCCTAAATAGATTAGAGGAATTAGGGAAAAAAATGTTATTCATTATTGATTTAAATGGAAAAATAAACAAACAAAAAAAAAATACAATTATATAAAATAAATCTTTATTTGTCTTATATATTGATTTACACATATATTTATAGACTTTTTGACGTAGTGGATTACGAGAATGTATATATATATATATATATATATATATGTACTGGCTCTTGAATTTGAATATTATTACTGGATGTTTTGCTGTTTTATGTCAAGCATGGTGTGTACTCTCCACCGGAATAAAAGCCATAAAAACATGTTCAGTTTTTTTCTATCTAGACTTTGAAGAATGATTGAAAAGACATCTTTTGATTTAAACAATGGCTAGCGACCAATCATTTTTTTCTGCTTTTATGTCCTTATGTGTGCAGTATGAGTATGTGTCTTCATGCTTGGCACACTTTTCTCTGCATATCTGTGTGTACTTGAGTAGGGTGTGTGTTTATGTGTCTATAATTTTTCTTTCCTTTGACTGTGATGAGTCATTACTGATGGTATGCGATACAGGGCACCAATTGTGCATGATATCCTCAAAGAACAGCCACACACTTTCCAGGTATTGCTAAGCGTGTTCAAGGTAAACCTTTGAGGATAAAAACCTGTCTCATCTGGTTTATTTAGGCTGTGGTGGTTGTTGTTTGTGAAACTGGAATTCGAATAGTTTAATTGTGAGGAAATGTTCTTCTAATTGTTAAGTCTGAGAATTTCTTAAAGGATTCATCAGGAGGTTAGTAATGGCATTAATGTTCAGATGCAGAATTTTGATTTCAAAGGTGGTTTGGGGTGGTTGCAGATACCCTTACCAGAGATTGAACAAAACAGGACCATGTTACAATCCCCTTTATTAATTACAATGTTGTAAATGGTCCTAAAAAGAAAATTATACCACAATATACACTGATATATATATATATATATATATATATATATATATATGTATGTATACTGTTCAATATTTTGACCCACTCTACAAGTGTAAAAAGTTGACTTTAAGTTGCTCACCATATGCAAATATGAATACCAAACTATATATTTATTATAGAACTGTAATCTGGAGAGTTTTCAGTGTTATGAAAAGAAATTGATGACAGTGACAGTTTTTAAAAGTTGCTTTAAGATAAGTGTTCAGTGTAAAATTGTGTGTTGGACAGTTTGGATTCTTTGTTGTCGTTGTTGCTCTGATTGGTCCAGCATCACAAGTTAGCAAGTACAAGTTTCATATGCTGTAAATCACATATTTAAGAAGTTGAGTGACAGTTAAACTTGCACTTTAAGTTAAGTGTAAATATTGGGGGGGGGGGGGGGGGGGGTAAATGAACATTTTTGCTTATTTAGTGGGATTTTTGTTGGTGGCCTATACCACCCAGTTCTCCTTTCTAGCTTGACAAATGCTGAATACTGTTGCTTTGTCAGAGCTGCCAGCATGCCTGAGATATCCACAAGGTGTCCTTTGATGCTGGACTCTGGTGCACCGGCTGCAGCATTAGTAGATACACTAAAGCAAATGGTATACTGAACAGTACATATCATTATGCAGTAATTACTTATGAAAAGCAAAGTTACAGGACTTATAAGCATGAAGCTGAAGTTCAAGACAACTTTGAAATACCTATTTTCTCAGGCTTTCATACTATATATTTTGTGGTTAAATTGAATTCTCATTCACTGGTTAGGTTTAGGCATTACAGCTATTTGATAAGGTTTTGGCAACACAGTTTCCTGGTTAGTCCTCAGGCTTCTAACACACCACTTAATCACAAGTGCTTCAGTAAATGACTCTGAAACAATAATCACATTAGTTTTTTGTACAGTTATCTCATAGCCCCTGTTGGCTTAGATGGATAGTTTGCAGTAACTTACTCCCCAACCTACTCCCTCCACTTCAGCTTTTGCTGCAGCTTATAGTTTCTGTTTGACTATATATTCATAAGCTTTCTGCCAAACAACCAGATCTTAAACCTCCTTGCAGAATATAATCAACCCTTTCCCAGAATTGGATGTTTGATTTTCTTTGGCCAACATGCAAATGTTTTCACACTTATCTTTTTCACAGAACACTTGTAACAAATCATTGAATGTATCAAAGGAAAGTGCGACAAAATTTGGCTGTCTTCTGTTGGGGAACAGTGTATGTGCGCATGAATGCCTTTTTGTGCACCATTTAAATGTATTTCATCAGTGGTTTGACGTGCAAACAGAGATAATAATGCTGCAGTAAATCCAAGTTTCCACAATACAAAGCTGTTTTACATGATGTTGTCATTCTCTTGGCACAAACATATAGTAGCATTCATGTTGACATACAGAATGGGGGAAAGTAACAAGGCAAATGAGTGAAAGAGAGGATCAGCAAAAGCTATTAGGAATCTTGAAACATATTTGGGCTGCTTTGGCCTGCTATGTGCTTTTCAGGAAGCCTTCCAAGAATTTAGACAATGAACAGTAAACATGGCATGTTCCTAGAACAATTCCACATCAGATCTTAGAGATCACGTGTCTCTTTTTTTCTCAGAACTGACTCCCCCCACACCATACTCTGTAGCAGATAACTAGCAGCTAAGTCTCATGTTCCCTGTGCATGTACTGTACTTACACTTCACAAGGACCTCTCACGAACTGACAAATGTGCACAATTTCTGTGTGTGTGTGCGTGCACGCGCGCCATGCTCTCTCATTCTGTCTCAGAGATTTCTGGTAAGTGACATGTTTGGCCGTTGGCATTATGCCTAGCAAGATCACATGGCATGAATGTCGTGCCTGTGTTGTGTGAGTGTGTGAGTATAGGCGTGTGATTGTGCATGTCTGTCCATTTGTGTCTGAATGACAAAAAAAGAAAGAAAAAAAGAAAGGGAGCATGTGCACATTTGATTGTTCCAAGTATTTTCAGCATGAATAGAAGCACGTAGCCATGGCAGTGAATTACAGAATACTAAGAAGTATGACGAAGATGTGTTGCTGAAACAGTCATGAGATCAGATTCTCAAATAGGATGGAAAATCTGATTTTTTACTTAATGATACTTCATAGTCAATTCTATTTTACTTCATTTGACGGTATTTGTGGCATTGGGCCATTAAAAATTCATTAAACTTTCATAGCCTTATAGAGAAGTTTCTTCACTATTAATGTACTATGCATTATCATTTAAGAAAAATTAAATGTATCTCAATTTGTATGTTTTGTTTCCACCTTTTGAAACATTCTACCTGCCCTTTATCTTTGCAAAAGCTTGATTACAACTAAAAACAATAGTCCGAATAGGATTGCAAAACTTTTGCCTTATCTTTAGACTTTTAGCAAGGGGACATTTGATTTAACGGTAGAGATTAACCAATAATTCAGGGGATGACTTAAAGACATGCATACAAATACTTAAATAAACCTAACCGAATCATGCAGATACACACACTCACACAGAAGTAAACATAGAGAGAAAGAGAGGGAGAGAGAGAGAGAGAGAGAGAGAGAGAGAGCACTGTGGTTGACTGGATGACATTTGTCTTTACTGCCCACCTCAATTTTCCATGCTCTTTCGCTTCTTACTGTACATAATTAAATTGCTGCAAACTTCAAGCCTTGCTCAAGACTCCTACCAGTAAACAAAGCTTGCTAATCAGTGCATAAGATAATAACTGAGGAAAGCAGATAGGCTGACCCCTCCTCTGTGATGATGACCTATCTTTTATGTGCTCTTCATGACCTAACAGCCTGGCAGAATGCCGGTAGGGGCCAGTGGAAAAAGCCTGGAATCTGAGGCGGGTAGTTTTCACAACAGACCCCCCTCCACCTTGCTATAACCAATGCTAATGTGCTAGCATGTGTAGTTAGAGTATTATTTCCCTGATACTTAAAAATTGCATTTCCCTATGAAAGAAACCAGTCCTTGATTTTTTTTTTCTGCTTTGTTTTTTGGTCATGTTTTAATTAACACTGTGATTTTCAACTTCAGTTTAATTGGAAAAATATTCAAAACAAATTTTAATACAGTTTGAGACATAATTAATTAAAAATCTTTCAAAATCCACTGTGTTCAAAGAGCAAAATTAAGCTTAAAGCAAAGTTAAATCTATTAAAGTTCAGGAAACACCGATAGATAAATTTGGTAGGTTTTGGCAAGATGCTACATTTTTGTTTTTCATTTCTGATCTGTCACTTTTAGAAATTACATGTTGAACAAATAAAATAGTAATTATTGTGATTTTTTTTTTTTTTTTTTTGCTTAACCCCACCTCCTTTTTTGATCATGATATGAAAAGAAGGGCTTTTTTCCACCCTATGTTAAACCTATGTTGTAATACTAATTATTTTGTAAGGTATATGTATTTATTGTACTGTTTACTGTCTAAAAATGTGTACAAGGTAATCCTGTGTCTGCTATAACTTTGCCACAATGCCCAGCTTTTTTTAATCATTCAAAACTTCCATAACCTCTTCCTTCCCTGATTCATATCCCAAAGCAATAGTAGCAGCATGGCATTGCTTTTTTTTTTTTTTTTTTTTTTAAATCTTTGTCTCAGCTGTCATCTGAAGGCTTCTTTGTTATCTCAGCTGTATGGGTGTTGGTCTTTTGTAATGATGGATCTTGTTTTCACCACCCCAATTAGATTTGATTGGAAGTTTATTAAATTGGTGCAATGTGTGTTGTTTATCACATTAAAGAAATTTGTTATTCTGATTGCCAACTTAAACAACTGCTACTGTCTATGCCTAGCCTCCCTTAGTTAATCCATAAATTCGTCCAAACATGTTAAAGAACTTATTTTTTTAAGTTGTTTTTAGATTTGAAACATTAAAAAAATCACCCTGTTTGATATGTTTAAAGATAATCAGCAAACCAAAAGCAATTGTAGTTGACTTTTTGACGTCAATTACAGTTTGTGGATGCAATCGATGTAAAATCCCCCATTTTTCACAATACCTTTGCGCCGAACTCATTACCACAGAAACCCGTGTGCTCATGTAGGGGCATTAATACTGGCGCTGTTTTGTGAAAGCCAGTGGTATGTGCACACATACCACTGGCTTTTTACCACATTTGACACAATGTTGACCTTGACTTTATAGGTTCATCAAAAATGGATTTTAGCAAAGGTATAATGACATGAAACAATGCAACAGCAAGCTCTTTGTAAGTCAGAAATAAAGGTGTAGGAATTACGTGGTACGCCCTTTCTTATATTGGTGCATGCATTCATTTTGGGGAACTGCCACTCATTTAGCAATCATAATTTAGTCATCATTGTTATGGTGACCCAAATTAACATGTTTCTTAAAACTCCAAGGGATTTTTTTTGCTGTTGGAGGGTGCTGCTTGTTTCAGTGTTGCATGCCTGGTTTTGAGTTGAGACACAGATAAACAACCATCAGCCGCAGCCCATGTCAGAGTTTTACCAGTGTGATGTGGTTATCCAAGGTGACATGTTATTTGAGTACATGTATGCCAGCTTAGTGTGGTGCTGACTGGAAGATTCTTAGGTCACAGTTAAGTGCGTGTGGGTGATGGCCAGAGGGGGGCAGAGCACTTAAAATAAATGTGTACGTATCTCTGGGCACTGGAATAAACCACCTTTTGCAATACATTTTCACAACACACAATGATTTCAGAAAAACTTTGCATTATGTTATGAAAAAATCTTGCATTACCTCCCTCAAGATGTCAAACAAATATGTAATTTTTCTTGCAGTAGATTTAATTAAAGCATTTTGTTTAATTGGAAGATGTACGTGGGGCTTTTAGTCATTGTGGGCACAGCGCTCTTTGTATGTCTTTGTCTCTGTGTGCGTGAGCGTGTTTGTGTATTCCTGTTTGTAGACAAGTGGGGCACTGATGCCGAAAGATGTGTCCTCATTTTTACATCGCACTGGGCTCCTCTGGCGGCCATGTTGGACTTCCCTGATGTCACACATGTGTCACTGTTGAGCATTCAGATCAGAAACAACAGCGTGGGGTGATCAAAATGGCATGTTTATTCTCTCTATATCCCCCCCCATCTCGCAACGACTGTGTCACTCTCTTCCTGTCACTCACTCTTTTGCTCACTGTTGGCATTAAATCAACTGGAAACTACAATACAATTTGTTACCAGGCTTCCCCAGGAAGAAAGAATGTGCACAAAAATTCCCAACTCTGCAAGCAAAAGTGGCATTCTTTCTAGTTTGGAAGGGAAAACTTTGAAGATGTATTGATTCAAAGTATCTCACACTTTGCATTCCTGTTATCCAAAGTTGCAAACAAACTCCGGCACACTCTAACTTGCAAAAAAAGTAGTTTTTGGTGACATTTCACGACTAGACCTAAATCAGTCACAAAAAGAAATGCATCATTCTTGTATGTTGTCTTTTAAGTTGTGATGTATTTTTACAGTTTTTCAAATAATTTAAAATATAGTGTGTCAAATTCTGTGACCTTTTACTATTTGTGTGATTTATTCAAATTTGTGTGTTTTGCAACTAGTTCAGGCTTGAACTGTCTGCAGGAATGATGTCATACCAAATATTAAAGGTGTTAAACTGTAGAAGATGTTTGTTTGAATGATTTTTGCAATATTCAATGAAATTGAGGTATGATTAATTAAAAGCTTTGAATATATAAATATTATCATACATCAGTTCTAAAAGTAATGGGACTTATACTGCCAATCTACGTTAATCACGTGTTTTATTTGTCTACTGCCTGTCAATCACTCTGACTATCGTAGCAAGAGTGATTAACGGGCCATAGTCAACGGGTATTAGGCAAGAGGGATTGATGAGAGCGACTGACTGGCGAGTGTAATAGGAGCCTATGTGCCGGAAGCAGCGCACACTCATCTGTTTACAATAGGTAGCTAACAATCATTCTGCTAGCAGTTAGCAACGTTCAGACAACAGCATCTGTCTTGCTTGGATGTGACATGATGGGAGAGTCTGTACCTGTTGTCTGCTAGAATCCGATGTCGGGACTTGGCTTGTGCACTTCATCTTAAAGGCGTGGGCGGGGAGGGAACTGTGAATCTAGCAGGCTGGTCTTGCGCATGGGCTTTTCCAAAAATGTGCAAACAACCTCTGTTTTCTGAATCGCCACAAACATCTTCTAAGTATAGGATACCGCCTTTAAAGAATACTTTACTCACATTATTGGTACTCAAGATAGATGTACTTATTCCCTACTGCTTCTGCATTTATTTGATTGTTGTGAACTGAATAAGACATGATATCATATGTTGTGTTGTTCTTCACCTGAGGTTACTTTTTACTTCATTCTAAAACTTGGTCAGAAATCCTATTTCTTTTGCTTTTGGTACATAAGACGTTAGTTAGAAAACTACTGGGAGGAAAAACTGGTCTGCAGGTGAGCAGTTCAGGAGCCGTGGCAACTGTAGGACTGGATAACTCCTGTTGGTGTGGACCTTGCTCTCTGTAATTTTTCACACCTTTAACATACACATTGCTCAAACAAATGACAAATGGTTAGCAGTCATAAAGGACCTTTTAACCTAGGTTCAATAAGAATTATATTATGTGTTTTTATTTGCTAATTTATACTCACACTTACACTTGTTAAGTCCAATTCTTATCTGGCTTTATCCCTTAGTTTTTCAAGGAGAAGATGTCATTCTGCTTATTTTTCACATGGGGATCAAGCTTTTGTGGTCATTTGGCCATTTATGAAGCAATAATAAAATTTCCCTTTTAAGTATCATCCTGGTCAGTAAAATAATATGGTGAAGGAAAGGAAGAAATCCTACAGTAAACGCATAATTTTGGCACTTTGATAACATAATTGTTCTTTTTTTTTTTTTTTTACTTTTTTTCACATTCACTATCAGGCAAACATTTGCAAACACTTTCCCCTTAAATCCAGTGAGATAGTGTGCCCAAACCTTTGACAGATAGTGTTTTCTGTTACTGAAATATGTAGAGCCCCTTAGTTTGGACTTCAGTTTTGGAAGTGGGCATTAGCAGCTAATTAGGTGTACATTTCCAGTGTCCTACTGGTAAGATCTTGGTCCCTTTTCTGTATCACATACATACCCAAAACTCTCTGCCTTACTTTGATTTACTTTTCTATTATTCAAATTGTGATGGTTCATAATGATTGATTGATTGATTGATTTATTGATATTTATTTAAGTGTCAAGCACCTTGGTGGTGCCCAGCCCTCATGGGCTTATTAGACACTATCAAATAACAATACAATAGCCTCGGGTAAAATACAGAAAAAGCATGACATAAAAGAAAAACCTATGAAAATTTGGGCACATACAGGGACAGTAGTTCATCAAATGGGATACAAAATACTTTGCCGCAGATACCAGGCCTTTTCCACAAATTTTGACAGGGCAAAAACATCATTTTCAAACAGCTGTAGGATCATAATAATGCTCATACTACTACGACTACTACTACTACTACTACTACTAATTATAATAATAATAATTATTATAATAGTAATATAAAAAAAGAAAGAAAATAAGATATTAAATTTACATATTATGGTGGACTATATGGACATACATAATTCACCATGGACAGTTGGGATCACTGATCGGACTAATTTTCCTTTTCAACATGAGATACTATTATAAAATTCTTGTGCACGTTGTAGTGTGTGAATGTTCTGTGTTTTTGCATTGATGCAGTTAGCAGCTGCAACAGGTGTAGAAATTGTTTGTACTTTTTTTTTTTTTTTACATGTATGACAAGCCCCAAACCAACATATGGTTGTCATGTTACTTTTTGACAAGATGCCAGCATCAAGAAAAAGAAAAAATAAGTTTGCTGATTGAGGAAGTCAGCCAGTAAATGCAGAAATAAAAAAATAAACCATATGTGAAATTATTCATTTACACCCAGCATAACCAGTCCATTACTGTAGGATTATGCTTGTCCAACATTACTTTGGATATCTTTTGTGTGAACAGGTGTGACTTCTGTCCAATCAATGTGAGTAAATAAAGCTCTATTCAAAGTTTCAACAATTTCCTCTACTCTCAAGTGGTACAGTAGAACCTGTCAAAAGGTGGCAACAAGAGAAACAGTTATTTCTTGAAATTGGTGTGTTGGATGCGTGGAAAAATGGGCAAGAATAAGGACCTGTATGACACTGAAAATGGTCAAACAGGGTCACTGCATCTGCAAAATCACAGGTCTTATGGAGTGTTGCTGGTGTTTATAGCATAGGTAGTGCCCATCATGTTGTCCAATCTCACCAAAGAGCTACTGTAGCAAAAATTTGCCAAACAGCCTATTGCTGTCGTTGAAAGGAAGGTGTCAGCTTGCACAATAAATAAAAGTAAATATCGGGCTGTGTAGTTGTGGAAAGATTGGACAACCCATGTTGACTCTCATCTACTGCTGACAGTGCCTAGAATTGGTACTTGATCATCAGAACATAATAAGAGCAAAGTTAAATTGCAGTCTTTTCTGATGAACCCTGTTTTCTTTTATGTCATATGGACAGTTAAGAGAGGCTTTTTTTTTTTTTTTTTACCTGGGGAAGAGATGCTAGCACTGAACTAATTGGAACCACCTGCATAAACATTGTTCCTGACCACTGGACCAATCCACAAGGCCCCACTTCACAACTCACAACACTTATAGAATTAGCTTCTAACATAATGGTTGCTTATTTAACAAGCCCCCTTCAGATGTCTCAGGGAGTCCATACCAAAGTGAAATGGAAACCTATTCAGTAGGCTGGTAGTTTTAACTTGAAAGCTGATCAGTATGTGTGTGTGTGTGCTGGCTTTCATTTCATGCTGATTCATTCTAGTTTTTCCATGTTACATCGTTTCATGCTCCATGAAAATCAAATCACGTTTGGAACAAATGCATAGGGCTGATGCAAACACAGTGGAAACATACAGACTTCCTGACATCTAACCTAATTGTGATCCTTATGTGACAGTCAGTGACACTCAGCAGACCATCTAATGGCCACTTTCACCCCAAATCAGGTCCATTTTAAAGAAGATATCAGAAGCTAGATTAGCAACCAGGCAAAGTGAACCACTGTTAAGAAAACTGGACACAGAACCTGTCTCAAAATTTTGTTTTAAGACCTTAAAGGCTGTCATGTTACAGTAGCCCAGAAAGGTTAAGCAAAACACCACACCAGCTAGCAGATGTTCATCGTGGGGGTTATTCAGCTGGTTGCAATTTGCCAAATGTAAATACATAGTGCATGTAGGATCTTTGATTTTTATTTTAGCAGTTAGATAACACTAAAGTTTTATTTCTTTTCTATATGTTCAAAACAGAGTTTTTTTTCTATTATGGTTTAATAAAGTTAAACCAATTTCTTATGGATAGAAGTTGTTGGTCCCTGATTTGACAAATAATAAAGCTATCAGCTATAATATGGGACTAATATTAACCCCCTTGTCCACTGAAAAGATAAATCCATCCATAAAGATATTAGTAAAGTTTTAGGGCACTGTGTTGATTAAATTGAAATGGAAATAAATCCAGTGTGTCTGAGTGTGTTTGATTATCAGTTGTCTTGTGGTTAGGTGTCTTTGTAATACTTGCAGGACTAAATTTTCAAAGTTCTCTAAATGCAGGCATCAACTACCACACAGCCAATTAGATACTTCATAAGCCTATAGACTCCCCCCGTGGCATAAATCACTGTTTGTAAATGTGCACATTCGAGATGGCACAAAAGCTCCCCCCAGGAGTAAACTGATGCCCTTGTCAAAGCAGAGTCACAAGGCAGGACTACAACAGCCCCACTGTGCTGCCAAGGGCAAATCATGTTTCATGTTTAGTTCATTTCTGTGGCCTTATCTGTTCACATGCACCTAGCTTTGTGTCCTAAAGAGGTTTCATAACTTTCTTACTTTTTTTATTGAAAAAGGTGCAAATGGTAAATGTCAGGTAACATTAGTTTATTAGCTTAGTCCACATATATACTATATGTGGACTAAGCATAATAATTGTTTGCACACAGCAGTATAAATGTTCAGTTTTTGTAAAAGCATTTACTCTGTCTTTATACCCACGGAAAAACATCTGTCTATTTTTAATGGTCTGCTTAAAGACTTATTAAAATGCAGTGCATCCATGTACCGTAACTGACAATAAAGTCAGTTTTCTCTCCATTCCTTGACTTTTCCTGTAATTTATGAATGTCGTAGCAATCCATCATATCACCAAACAGGCAAAAGTAGGAGGAAAAAATCAGCTTGAGCCCATCAAAAATGATACTTTGCTGGCAAAAGCAAAGCACCATTTCATGTGCGCCAGCATGAAATTAGGTCCCTTAGGCTCATAGAAAATAGTTATGTGTTATATTTTTGACACCCAACAGTCACATGGCAGCTGAAAGCCACTGCCAAGGTAAAAATTTAATTAATCAGAAAATACCTCCTACTCCCTTGCACCCCCAACCCCCCAAAAAAGAAAATATATCACCCGGCAGCCAGGTCAGTATACGGAAACCTTGAGTTTACAGATGAAGCTACGTAACGTGTACACATCTTCTGTTATTGGTGGGCTTTCTATTCCCTTCTTCTCCTGTGTTGCTTGCATATAGCTTCCCCTCAAGCTGGAAACTTGGGGAATTTTTGCTCTGTGTCAATGTTTGTTGAAAATTCAACATGAAACTAAAGCCTGAAACTGAAGGCTTTCCTTGCTGCTCTGCCGTCACCGTAATGTGTTGCTATAAACTGGAACAACCCGCAGGTCCATGTGGTTCTGCAAAATCAGCTTAGTATCCCTTTAAAAAGAAGAAAAAGGAAACTTAAACTTGTTTTTATTTTACTCATTTCATTTAACTTGATCCTAATTTTAAACTTTTTGTTATATTATGTCATGGCACATGGTTTTTGTCATCAGCTCTCAACTCTTTTCAAGCTTTATCACTTCTTAATTTTCATGTTCTAACTGTGCTTTCTCAGCTTCCCTAATGCAGTTTTTTTTATTAGCATCTTACACCCTCTCTTTCTTTCTTCCCTTCTTTTATCTCTACCTTCTCACTTGCACTCACCCTGTCACCTCTCTCCACTGCATTTAAGTCTTTTTCGGTGTCACTGTCTTCAAGTCTGCTCCATGTGCTCATTTCATTAGCTGTTATGTTTTGTTCAGGAGTATTGGTTTGATATCTGTGAGAGCACTGTCATCTGCAAGCACAGTCGCCAGAGTTTGGTGTAAAGTAGTAGCCACTGAAACTGTTTGTTTGTTTACCTCCCACAGCCACTTGGAGTCCATTAGCAATGTCTTTGCCTCAGGAGGATAAATCACAAACACCCCTGCATGCACGCATCTGCACACACTCTTTCTCTGTGTTTCCTTATGTCTGTGATGATACAGGGATCTGCTGCAACTTTTTTGTTCCATACTGCTACCTAGTTTTTGCTCTGTTTTTGGTATCCACCATCCCCTGATGTGGCTATCTCTATTTGCTGTTTCAATAGATTTATTATGTGTTATTATTTTATTTATTTTATATTTTTTGCATTTGGTATGTTACTCACATACCAATTATTGGAAAATTATTGGTTTGGAAAATACACACCTTTATAATTCATTACAGTTCAATTCAATTCAATTCAGCTATATTTGCCTACTAACAACAAAGTCATCTCAAGGCACTTTTACAACCTTAGTCCAGTTCTATACAATTAATTATTGCCAAATTATAATCAATTTAAAGCAAACCCATTACATGATCCAGATTAGCTCAGTTTATGATGAACCGTACATAGAAGAGTTCATAAAAGTGAATTCATAATAATGACCTAACTAAAGAAGCTACGGTAAGAATGAGGATTGCAGCAAATCTCTCTTAATTCAGTCCCCCATCCTGACCATCCATGGAGTGACAGCAGAGAGGAAAAACTTCTTTTGAATAGAAAAACTTTCAACAGAACCATCCCAGGAAGGATGGCCGTCTGGCTCGACTAGTTTGGAGTAGAGAGGACTACAAAGCAGCCAACTCTACACGAGGCAAACCTGCTAAGGAAGAAAAAGCAAAGCACAAGTTAATGACAGTAGTAATATTATTCATACATACAGAATATACAGTAAAAGAGAAAAGAGAGAGAAATAGAGGAAAGTGCATCAAGGGATGTATCCTAGCAATCTAAGTGTATAGCAGCATCACTAGAAGGACGGCTAAGGGTCACCCAAACTAGCCCTACCTATCAAAAAGGAGTTTTAAGCCTGATATTAAAGGTGGTTAGGATGTCTGCATTCTGTGTCTTTTGTGAGTCCTTCATGTGACATGCATGTACTTATCATTTCTTTTTTGGTTAGATTTTGAGTCTTGACACTAAATCTGGTTAAGTTTAGGCACAAACCTACTATGTTAGGTTTGGGAAAGGATAATGGTTTTACTAAAGATGTACTCTCTCACACTGTTAACCAGCATATTGCATTGAGGTGCTGAGTATGATGTGGTTGGTTCTGATTCCAAAGAGGGTCTGAAAAAGCAGAGGTCTATGTGGGACTGAGATGGGTGTCCATTTTCAGTATGAGCTATAGTTTTATCATGATTTGGTTTTGTTTCAGACAGTTTTTCCCCAGGTTAAAGCTGAAAGTTGGACACTCTTTTCCCCTCAAAAGACAGAAGTTAGGTCTAGATTATTCGTACCCATAATTGGGACATATTAAGCGAATACAAGTGGAAAGATAGCAGACAATATTCAGCCCACAACAAACCATTTCATAGTTGTCTCCTTGTTACATAACTGCATGAATCATAGAGAGTTTTTTTTTCCTTTTTTTTTTAAGAAAGATGATTTTGATCCCGACTATGTGCAGACAACTTCACCCAGCAGGGCCTATACAGAGAGAGTGATGTTGCATTATAAGCAGTGATAAGCTCGCTCTCTCTCTCTCTCTCTCTCCCGACATCCCATAATGCTACTCAGACAGACTCAGGCAGACACCCGCTTGTTCCCGATTGGTAGAACTGTTGCCAGGGAGCGTTGCCGTCTCAACGTGGATAGAATCTGTTGTCTGGTACACTTTGAGACATGAGAACAACTGCAGGATCTGAATATTTATAACGAGGGGACGGTTCATATTGAGATTGTATAGAAGCAACATAAGCAAGAGAGGAAGGATGTGCTTCTGTTCAGCTCATGTAAAAATTTTCAGTTGGTTTGCTTTTTTTTGCAGATTGTTGCTATTTAGATATGGTTTCAATTGATGTTTTTACTTTTCTCTGCCCTGTTAAGACATATTCTTTATGTTAAGTTTAAGTTTTTTTGTTTTTTATTAGTATCCTGTGACACCAACTTTACTTTGAGACTGAACTTGCTTGAACATTTCCCAAAAGTCCCAAATAGTCAATACAGCTTATGAACGAAACTTGCATCTGACTTCTATGGCTTCATGTTTGAATAGCACCCTATTGTCATTTGGTAGGCAGCTACAGTATAACAAGTAATTAAAATCTGTGAGTATGTGTGAATTGTGTGTGTTTGCCATCTGGCGAATTCTCTCATTTTTTCATGTTATTCAAATAAGCTTGGACTTGCTGCTATACTTAATAACACTATGCTTTGGATGCAACACATTTTGAAGGGAACAGACAACAGCAATCAGAACAGCATTTATAATTTAAACTCAGAAACTATGTCTGCACACACATGCCTGACACTGGGTGCCAAAAGTCACAGCCAGGTATATAATGATGATTGTAAAAACACGCCTTGGTATGCGAGAAACTTTGACATGGAAATGCAAAGACTCTCGCTGAGAAACAGGGACACAAGTTGCAGAGAAGCGCACACTCACACACATATAATCACTTGTTTGTCAAACAAGTTGAGGGAGTTCATGCCTTATATTTTTTTATCAGGGACGTGCAAAGTCTATATTTAATGCAAGCGGCGGTTGGTTGGAATTTACATGTGGATGTTTTTTGTGTGTAGATGTGCATGCTTATGTTTGTGTGGATTCTTTTGTACTTTTTCTGGTAATCTACATGTCTGTTTTATATTTATTGGTGCATACATTTACATGAATATAAAGCTATGTGTCTGTATGTGCACTGTAGCACACCACTGTCCTGTCTGCCTGACTCAACATATTCTCCGTTCACTCTCCTTTTCTCTATCTCTCCCCCTCCCTCTTCCTCTTTTCCCTCGCCCCCCCCCCCCCCCCCCCCCACCCCTCTTCCCCCACCTCTCCCTCTCGCTCTGCCTGGCTGGCACGTACATGCATGTCTGTAGACTCTGTACTGTGCTTGCTGCCGTGGCACGCGCCAACCTCACTGCAATGCAGCCCTGTGTGCATTAATTGGCAGAGAGACAGTGGGTACGTGGTATGCAGGGTTGGAAGGATAGAGAAAGAAAAGGGGAGGAGGGGGTGGGCAGGAGGCAATGTAACGACACAATAGTCACAATAACCGATGGACGGACCGACGGAAAGGCAGTCTGGCAGGTTCCCAGAGGGACAGACAGACAAACAGAATGTGTATTGCTGAGTGTGCACAGGGAGATTACCTGACTGTGTGTTGTGTGTGTGTGAGAACAGACGAGTGAGTGTATGTCTGTTTGCATTAGTGTGTTTGCGGATTTGTTTCTCCGCCGTTTGACTGAGCTTTTTTTGTGTGTGCTCACTCATGTGTGCCTATATGTGCCGTGCAGATATCACACTGCTGGGGCAAAGCTCTCTAAACCAAAGTCTGACTCACTGTACTCAACGCTTTGTGATATCCTCCCTTTCATATTTCCGCTGTGACTGAAGAGTAAAAGTTTGCCCAGTTTAACAAAACTTTCTCCACTTGAGGTTTCTTTGGCAAAGAATGAAACACAACGTGTCTTAATACTTTCTTAGGTTGCGATTGGATAAAAAAAAAAAAAAGCTTTGCATCAGCTTTATATTTTTTAACAGATTGCGTATTCTACGATGAATAGATGGAGTGAGATTTCGAAGGTCATTTTAGAAAAATATATTTCTCTTATCTCTGCAGCACTTCAGTAGAAGAACCATCTTTATCCTGATTTTCTGGTTCTTATTCTGACCTGCAAAGCTTGCACATTTGTGTGTGCATTTATGTCTTCATACATACAGTAAAATTTTCTCTTACTCATCTATCGCAGCGTTTTTACATTCATTTCCTCCCACACACATCTTTGTGTAACATGTCATCTCCGGTCACAGTTGTATTTCTTATAGCTGTTGTTCTGTCACAGGCTGCGACATCTGGCTCCAGTCCTCCTTCATCCACATCAAGAAACGTTTAGGAAGGCCACTCATGCACTGGCTAAAAACGTAACAGCAGAAAACACTGAAATGTCACCTGAATAAGCTGAGCTACCAAAGTGGAGGCGTGCATTAATCATTTAATTTATGAATTCCTGTGCAAAATAGCCTGGCATGGAGACTTCTCTCTGGATATGTGTAGGTGTTTGGCAGAGCTGTCCTGGCATGATTCAGAGAACATACACAACACTTTCTCAAAAGTAAATCCTCTTTCTTTAACGGTTGTCTTTGAAAGTGGGAAATGCCTTTCTGAGAACTTTTTCAATTCTACATTGTGAACATTGAACCTTTTAGTTTAGTGAAGCTTTGCTTTACCATCGGGTGACGCATTCTCTCCAGGCTTGCGTCAAACAGGCATTTTAGAAGTTTCACTATTCGGTGTCTAATTAATTACAAGTGGCTATGACCTCTGCAGGCTCTTCTCATTTCTTTTTCTCTGAGTCATTCTCCCTTTCTTTCTGTCAGACCATATAGACATCTGTGTCCAGGGGCATGTGGCAGAAGTTGCTTCAACCTAATTGTCTTTCTCTGCTCGTATTGTCCTCAAATGACTTTCTCTCTGTCTCAACTCTCCCCTCCCTCCCTCAGTCTCTCTAGCTCTGCCCAGTCTCTGTCTCAGTCTGTAACTGTAGCCTGTGTTTTTCTCTCCCTCCCACTCCCTGCGACGTATAGATACTGCATTGATCAGACACACGCGCGCAGACACATGCACACACCGAGCCTCCCACTCCTTTCATCATTGATTCGCTCTGCTCTGCTCTCTTTCTCACCCCCCCCCCACCCCCCCCATTCTCCCTCTCCTTCTGTACAGCGGCACTTGTTGAATTCAGCCCTTGGAGAATAGAGAGAGGGGAGAGAAGCAGAGAGAGATAATGACAAGGAGGCAGAGGGAGGCTTTGAGACGGTGCTAGAACAGAGAATGGGGTTTTGGAGGATATAGAGATAGACAGGAAGAGAAAACTCAGTCAGACAGCAGAGAGAACCATCCATGGGAATGACACTTTAAGTGAAAGAAAGAGCCGGCCAGACGGAGAACATCAGAGTGCTCTCCTTCCATCTGTAACTACTCCTCTTCTGTCCTGCTCCAGACTGCCGCTGGTGTGTTTGTGTGTGTTAAGGCTCCATGGTGTGCTTTAACCAGAAGACTGGCTTACACAGGTCAGAACTGTCTGGGCTAACAGTGAGCGCTCTTTTTGTGCATTTGTGTGCATGCTAGTGGAGGAAAGTTATGTGCTGGTTTCTCCAGGTGAGTGTTTGTGTGCCAGGGTACACAGTAGTTTCCCTATGCAGCTTACTCTGCATGTGTGTGGCTGCCCGTGCGTGCGGATTTATACATGCACACTTTTATGTAAGTAAAGCAGAGTGCATGTGTGTCTTTATGGAGTGCATGAAGTGGGAGAGTAGAGAGAGAGAAGCAGTGTGTGTATGTGAGAGAGAGGCGGTGACATTTTTCTTTTTTTTCAGTTTGTATTCCTGGAAACTGTTCTGCAGCATTGCTCAATAATGAAACTAGTGCGTATATGTATGTGTGTGGGGGTTGGTGGGGAGACGAAGACAATGATACAAGGTTCAAGGGAGGAATGAAGGTGCAGTTTTCCTGGAGAATGAACTACTGTAAGAAGGAGCTCAAGGAACTATCAAAGTTAATATGAAACGATGTTTTGCTTTGGAATATTTTTTAGTAAGAACTTAGAGGACTAATGCTGACAAAGGTATGGTGTCAGCAAGATTGAGGAGAATCTCTGAACTCTGACACAAAAAACTGTTTGTATTCAGTGTGTTCTGGTGCTGAGAAAAGTTATTGTCAAGGCTGAGTTGAGGCCATCAAAGTCTTTACTGCGGTACAAGTGTGTATGTATTAATGCAAAAAGTGGAATGAGTCCAAGGTTCTTGGAATTTAACTCTTGTAAAACTGCATAGCCTGAAGGTATTTCACAATATTTCAAATGCATACAGTAAGCATGGCGTTTTGTTTTTTGTTTTTTTTTAGTGTGTGTGTGTTTTGCCGTGTTGTGACTTCACTCCTCCTTCCTCTATCCTGCTTCAATCTCTCACCCACTATCTTCACATATCCGTCTTTCTTTCACACTCCTCTCACTTCTCCCTCAACTGTATTCATTTTCTCACTTGATCCAAACTCTGTTTTCAGTCTTACTCTTTGCTTCTTCCCCCCAGTTGCCGCCTCTTGCCTGTCTGCCTTTCCCCAGCATATTTTTCATTTCTCACACATTTTGTATTTGCTCCTCTTTTTTTTTTTTTTTCTCCAGCGCGTCCTCCATACATTTTTTTGTCTATTTGTTTCGATCTTACAGATGCCTCTCTCGGTGGCAGAGACTGCAGTGAATATCTGAAAGCCCATCTTCCTCTCCCTCTGCAGCCAACATGTCCCAGCTGCTCCATGTGGAGATCCCAAACTTTGGAGCCACGGTTCTGGGCTCCCTCAACGAGCAGCGCCTGCTGGGACACTACTGTGATGTTTCCATTTTGGTAAAAGGTTAGTAATCAGGGAATCTAAAGATGCTGTATGACTAACAGAACTCAAATCAGTGCAGGAGGCTTTTTATCAATATTTTCAACTTCTCTTTCTCAACCAGGTCAGGCTTTCAAAGCCCACCGGGCCGTTCTGGCCGCCAGCAGCCTCTACTTCCGTGACCTCTTCAGCAGCTCCACCAAGACCCAGTTTGAGTTGCCTTCCTCAGTCACACCTGCTTGCTTTGAGCAGATCCTCACTTTCTGCTATACAGGGAAGCTAACAATGGCAGCTAGTGAACAGCTGGTGGTCATGTACACAGCTGGCTACCTCCAGATTCAGCATATAGTTGAAAAAGGCATGGACCTAATGTTCAAAGCAAACTCACCTCACTGTGACTCGCAAACAGCAGGGTCCTTAGAAGAAACGGGATCTGAGCCACAGAGTCCTTCTAATAACAGTAATGGCCTGGCAGTGGCAGCCCTTTTGGGAACTCCAGGCTGGTCTACATCCCTACTCATGCCACAACGTAAGATTAAACTAGAGGGGGGTGATCCAACACCCCTTACAGTACCTTTAACGCAGAGCAAGATTTCATCTTCGGAGTTGGGGAGTCGGTTGGAGAGGGCCAGCTCGCTGTTCTACACAACCGCCGGCGGGACCCCCATCCCTGGCATGCCTCCTTTCCACCTTCAAGTGACCAGCGGAGGTGGTGCAGTAGGCGGAGCTGGAGGAGGAACAAGCGGCGAAAGGTCCAGTCCTGGAGCCTCCAGCCTGCCAACCACTGACAGTCCCACATCCTACCAAAACGAGGATGAGGAGTTTGAAGAGGAGCCCTATGATGGAATCACTGAGGAGGCGTACAGTCATATCTATGGACGTTCAGTTAACCCCTACGGGAGTAAGTATAATTATACGTCAATCCGTTTTTATTTTAATATTACAAAACTTACTAACTCAAAGCATTCAGTTTTCAAGTTCAGTCCTCCATAACAGTCACAATCACAATTTTGTGACATGTTTATATTTTTGGTGTAAGTGTATTAGTTTCCAAGCCCTTGGCTCGGAAGCAGGAAATTCATTTAATATCAGACCAATCTAACTGTTAGATTCGGCATGACTTGCAGAAAATAAATGTAGGGTTTTTCCAGATGTGTTATGTGCGAAAAAAAAAAAATGGAAAAAAAAACTATGCACATTCATTTCAGCCCAGTTACATTATTCAATCTTTCATAAATCATGTATCCTGCACATTTTAGAAAAGGCAGGATGTTGTGCCTCCAGTGTGTGTGTGGGATTTCTCAGCATAAAGATAGCCTTATGGAGTTATGATTGGAGTGCATCGTGACCAACAGCACACTCCTTATCACAGCTACAGCAGCTGGTACATATTGCGCTTCTGTAATGGTTTTCTATCATAATTTCACACTGGTGTAAATTTCCCCACTCATGCAAACATATATTATATTAATGTGTATGTGAACGCGTTTGCGTTCACATACGAGATGCACACAGTTCCAGTACTGATTGATGCTGTCAAACTGATGTGTGCCTACACACTCCACTCTCCATCACTCCTTGCATCCTGCAGCTCAAAGGCATCACGCAGGTTTGTAAAAACTCTAGAGTTTCAGATATTTATGAAATCCACTCTATCTGCAATCAGTCAGAGCACTGCAGGGTGACATTGTTGGATATTTGAGAACTGTGCATCTTTCCTGTGTGTGTGTTCAGGCAGAAGTGTCTGTACACAATCGCAAGGATTAGTCCACACATTTCAGTGTGTGCATGTGTGCATGTGTGTATGTGTGCGCACGCCCACAAGTTATCTTAGAAGTTAGGGGAAAGCATTTTGGGAGGAAGAACCCAACACCCCGCTACGGATATGTCCCCCTCCAAAACTAAAGTTGCTGATGCAGCATTATGACTTATCTGAGATACATCTGCAGAGCTCTAAAACATTCATGAAACACAAAAAACACTTGTGTCAGATTACCCCAAAATGCTTTGCTAACAAAACTGTAAAGGTTTAGTTTTGATTGGAAAACAGATGGTTGGTATGGAAGAGGGTATGATTGCATTTGATCCTCAGCCTCTGCAAACTGATTAAGGCAAACTCGAACATCTATATAGTTGTTTAGCTCCGCATTACAAAACTGCTTGCTCCAATCAAAAATCTTTTTCCCCTTTTTGCTTTTATTAGTTCAAGACAAGCCGGAGATGGGAGCGGTGCCCTTGGCCTTGGAAAATCGCAACTGTGTGCTGATCCGCAGAGACCTGGTGGCGCTGCCTGCAAGCCTCATAAGCCAGATAGGGTACCGCTGCCACCCTAAGCTCTACACTGAGGGGGACCCTGGGGAGAAGTTGGAATTGGTCGCTGGTAGGCAGGCACATGCAAACACACTTCTGCTCATTTTCATTTACTTGCCCGCTTTTCACAAATAGAGTTGTAGGGTAGAGTAGCGTAGTTTGAAAAGTACTCAAACCTCTAAATTTGATTTTGATCATTCAAAATTAATGCTTGCAAAGATATATTTAATGTCTTAATTAACTCAAACTCTGGCTTTTGTAAGACCACGTTTACCCAGGTCCAAGTGACTGACAGCTGTCAGAGGTTAATTTCTGGTCATCTCCACTCACCGTAATATGAGTATACATTTTGGTTAAATTATGTTAAGACGTCAGCGCTATTAAATTAAATTCTTATTCCTAATTGAAAGGCTATTCACCAAGGCACCATCTGACGCATGTTCGCACAGGCCAGGAGAAGGTCATGAAGCAACAACTGTCAGTGTACATTAAGTTATTCAGATCGTCCGCCATAGTGAGTTTAATAATTGACAATGTGTCGGTTAGTTGGAAGGAATGAAACAAAGCAGCAGAGTTTTTTTGTTTTTTTGCTTTTACTTTTTGCAGGGATTTAAGACTGTGATAGAAGGACAACCATGTCTGCAGTTATCATCAATCAGGCTTTTATGGAGGAGAAACTAGACAGAAGTCAGTCTGAAGTAAAAGACATATGACTGCCTGTCGGGGGTTTGCCAAATGGCCCTTACAGAGTTCTGAGAGTGTGAAGGGAAAAGGTTTTTTTTTTTTTTTTTTTCCCTTGAGGTATGATGAGACTAAAACAGAACTTTTTGCCACATACTGCTCTTGGCAGTCAGAACAGAAACTCTCTAATAGAAAAGGTGCCACTCAGCATGGAGGTGGCATAATGTCGACACTGAAGCAAAGCAAAAAGGCGGTTTTGTACAAATCTTTCCAGGCTAAAGAACTTAGTCTGAATAATTCCCAGTGTAATTCGCAGTGAGACACAAACACACACAATGACATACGTATGCAAGTTGTAGTTAATCATAAAAAGGGACAAGAGTTCAGAAAGGTATCACATGGCCAAATTCAATCAGTTCATAATGTGATTTAATTTAAAACAGAATGAAGCACAATGAAAATGTGCAATTCAGTCCTGTAGTCTGAATGTGAGCGTTAGTGTTGGATGTCAGTTTAATAGTGTGCTGTTTTTATTTTATTTATTTATTTATGTATTGTCCTTTCCCATATTTCTGAATCTAATTTATGTATGCTTGAACTTCAGTAACCTACTTAAAACATTTCAAATATAAAAAAAAAAAAACTTAAAAGTTGATTGGGAGGGGAATGAGAAGCAAATGAGCAAATTCTTCTCTGTCTGTGCAACACAGGTACCCAGGTTTTTATGACACGAGGCCAGCTCATGAACTGTCATCTTTGTGCTGGTATCAAACACAAAGTCTTACTCCGCCGTCTCTTAGCCACGTTCTTTGATAGGTGAGTGTAAAGACAAGCACAAGTAGCTTGTGTTAAACTGTTTGCATGCTGTAAATCTCTCAGACTGTAGATCTGTGTGTGACTCCAGCACTGCTGCTGTTTTCACAAAACTAACTTTCACACTCCATCTGTGGCCATGTTGTGCAATGCGGTTAGTTGTGTGTGTTCCCATGTTGATGTACTGTATGTGCTGGTTGCTGACTCTGCCCCCTGGTGTTTGCTCTGCACTCCTGCAGGAACACTCTGGCTAATAGCTGTGGGACAGGTATCCGTTCTTCTACGAGTGACCCCAGTAGGAAACCCCTGGACAGCAGGGTCCTCAATGCTGTCAAACGTAGGTTATTATTTAAACAACCTAATGAATGCCTTAGATTTTGCAGAGTTTACCACCAACAATTTTTTGCTGTTTTTTTTCTCTCTTACAGTCTACTGTCAAAATTTCAACCCTAACTTCAAAGAGAGTGAAATGAATGTGATTGCTGCTGACATGTGCACAAATGCGAGGCGTGTCCGCAAGAGATGGCTCCCCAAGATCAAGTCCATGCTTCCTGATGGCATGGAAGTATATCGTGCAGGGATGGGCATGAGTGCTGCTGTAGGTCTGGGCCTGGCACTGGGGGCTCCTCAGTCTGGAGTACCCCTTCCCTTCGAGCCTGACTTCAAGACCCTAGAGCAAAGGTTATATCCAGAACGCAAAGACCCTCTCAGGACTCACCCACCACTTACAGAAGGCAGCCCAGGGTCTGGGGCAGCTAGAGCAGAGGCTGAGGGTGAAGGTGAAGCCGTAGTCCAGGAGGAACAGGAAGAAGATGAGGATGAAGCTGGCCTGGAGGGCGTAGACAGATCACTGGGGGCGCCAAGTTTGATCCCAGGCACTGAGGCTGGCAGCACACCACCTGAGCAGAAGGTGGAAAGTTTTGAACAAGGTCTGAGGGTGAACGGACAGTGAATGTCCCTTTGGGCTGCCTCTCATATCGTGAAATCTGTTTAACACGCATTTTCTTTTGCTTGCTCTCTAACTCTAACATCTTGTCCACCACTATTTCTTCTCTTCTGTGCTTCCTCAACAGGAATTCGTCAGCACAAAAAGCTGCACTCATAGATCTTATTACGCAGGAGTTTGTCACACATGCATGCGCACGTGTGTGCTTGTGTACTCGCATACTTACCAATAGTAAAGGAAGAACACTGATGGAAGTAGACACAGGCATGGCATTAGCACATTGAGAAATTCAACCTTTTCCAATCCGTCCCTTTCATATTATCCTAAGTATTTACTCAGTATTTGGGCTCCTGTGGCTATATTACAAGAGCCTGAGAGCAGAACATATGGCTGTAATGATTCATCATTTGAGTGCAATACAAAAGCAACAGCTGCTTTGCGGGCAGTTTATGGAGTGTGTTGTAATGGTTTGTAAAGTGATTCAATTTTCTTGGAAAGCTGCATTTGAAAACAATCCAACCTTTGGAAAACCATGTCAGAATGCATCTCCCTGTGAAGAGAGATGTTTGCAATGTTTAACCACTTCACATTACATTAGTTTTAATGATTATGTATGAGTATAGATGGTGTGACTGGGGGAAAAAAAGAAAAACTCATGTGCTCTCATAACAAAACCACCTTCTTTCCCGGTAACTTAGCACATCACTTGTATGATCAAGATTACAAAATGGTTTTCTGCGAATGTTAAACTTTTCTCCAGAATCCAAAAACAAGTCTATCACATGCATTTGTTTTTTCATGCATATCTGCCCGTGACATATCAGATTTGACTGTCAATGTGGTGCCTGTGTCTGCTCTAGACCCCCTCTGCCAACCACACCATGCATAAAGATACACACAAACACACACACATATTTACCATTCTGTAATCCTAGGCTTTAATACTGTATCTATACCAATGCAATCAGACAATACACTGTCCAAAAAATATAAAAGAAATAATAAGTTGCATTGCTTTTTAACTTTGAGAAATCTTTTGAAATACATCATTTTGTCTTGGAAATTCAGAGAGCCATGAATAATAGCGTGTACTAAAGTCCAAGCTTGCATGCATTAATACAAACAGTGAATAGACTAAATTTATTGAAACAACAGCAAAGCCACAACTCTGCATCCAAATAAGATAACAGCTACTGCTGCCTGGAGCTATGCCATAAAAATGCAGAAGGACTTTCTCCATTTCTCTCTGGGATCTGACCTCAGTCTAGCAAATGTTAGAACTGGCCTTGGTGTAACCCAGCGTTGACTGTCTTTGACATATTATTAGATCAAATTTCTTTTTTTTTTTTTTTTTTTTAACTACAGAATGTGCTGTCACCGCAAACAGAAGAGAATGAATATATGGAGTAGAGAGGGGGAATGCACTACACTGAGTGTTAGAGGAAAAATGACAGAGAGAAACACTGTTCTAATCTTGATCTAAGCGTGATATGTTCTGAGACTACACAGCCCTGCTTCCATCATGTTTTTTTTTTTTTCTTGTGGGTGAGTGGGTAAATTATTGAATTATACTTTTAAGAGCAATTTATGCTTGCTAACTGCATTTGCACTCAAGAACGTAAATGGGTTGGGGAAACTGAGGAGTTTAACTAAATAGACCTCTAAAGACTGCAAATTGCCACCACATCACTGATTACATTCTTAATCAGGCATTTGTGGGCTTGGATCAAAGTAATGGGTCTTTAATGCGGGGGGGGGGGGGGGGGCATGTTTTGTTATATTCATTTTCTCTTTTGATGTTTGATGTCCATTTTCATGCTTTTCGCCATGTATAGGATGCAGTCCTAACAGCATTTCTCTACTGTTTCATGCATTGATTTTAAAAGATGCACTGCTGTATGTTCCCCCTTGTACTGTGCTTTTGTATGTCTCGATCAGTCATGAGAGCACATTTGATGACAAGAATAGAGCATTAGTGAATGAACTGAAAGTCATTTTTGGCCACCAACATTTTGAAAATTATTCTTATTTTAATGTGATTGCCCCCTGGTATATTCAGTCTGTTTATATTCCAGTGCTGTGCCACTTCAAAGGTTGGGCCAGATAATTCTCTTGTCTGTCCTCCTATTACATTGGTTCTTTAGGGTAAGCTTTAAGATGGCCCTGCACAAGAAACACAGGGTTCTGATTGCACTAGGTGACGATAATGACGTTTACAATTTTGTTTTTCTCTTGGAAGAAATGTGGTCTGCCATAGATAAGCCAGGGTTCTGCCAGCATGACCGAGATGATGGATGAATGTAAACTGTAGCACTGCTTTGGCGAGGGTCCAGGCCTTGATTGAATATAGTAAATAATTGAATCTCTTTTTTAAAAAAAAATAGTTTTGCATAAATTGCGAGCTTTCAGAAATGCACCATAAAAATTAAATTATTCTGACTGTGAGGTTGGATGATGGTTGAACTTCAAACCTTTTTAAAGTGATGCAGAGAAGTCTTCCAGCATAAACCATTTCACTAATATGTTCAAAAGTGATCAATGTTCAAGTAGCCTGCTGCCATTTGTTACTCTATTGTTTATCCGTGTCTTTTTATCCAAACACTTGTATGTGCAACGTTGAAATGGCAAACTCCAGTAAATTATATATTATCGTTTTAATTTATTCAGCTTAAGCTGCTTTTGTAAAAAAAAATAAATAAAGATATTCTCTTCTCTATTGGATCCACCATCTCAATTAATGATCTATTCTGCTTTTGTAAAATAATCTTTTTAATATAAAAATAAAACTAGAAAACTAAATCCTCCACTGTTCACCTGGGTTTGATTTACATCTTATCAATTGAAATAAATTTTTGCTCTTGGTTTCTAAATTACAATTTTTAAACTGGAAAACTGCATTGCAACTATAAATGCTCTAAATGATTTTATTCTAACTCAATCTAAAGTAATGTAGTTACGAGTAAAGGTTGGAAAAGATTGATATACTCCCCTGAAATGATAAAGGAGTGTAGAGCAGTGCCTTAGACGGTGAATGTGTGGGTGTGGACATGTGCCATAATTGTTTCTTCAGAGACAAACATGACTAAGGACCCTGTATAGTCATAGATTGGACACTGAAAGATCTTCCTCTCCTTTATTAAATCATTTTAAAATTGTGAAATTGTCCTGGAGGAATCTAAGATAACTTAGGTTGATCACCAGCTTTTTAAAACTGAGCTTATGTTAGTATTTCATTTGACAGCTGTTTGCCACAAAAAACTTTAGCTCCCCTGTACAGTAAATAAACAGAAAGTTGTATTAAATCTAACAATGATTATAGTCAAACCCATTCATCCACTTGATTGTATCTTTCTCATTGAATATAAACTTTACTTGTTCATACTATTCCCTTTTTTTGCAAAAAAAAAATGCCACTTATTAGAATGAGATTCTTCTGGGTTTTTTCCTTTTTCTTTTCTTGTGCAGGGTAAACAAAATGATTTTGCACTATAAACTGAGAAATTCTCGGAGAATGTCATGGCTAACCTTTGTGAGAATGGGCTCTATTTGAGGTGGCTGAAAGAGAAAGTAATGTGTATTTTACATATTTCATTGACTGAAATCTGTGTGTCATTTATCACATACTCATTCAACCAGATGATCACTGAAAACATGAAATAGATTGGGGTTGTTGCAAGTGAAGAACCCATTTCCTTAAACATTGTATTACAAACAAATTCTTACCGTGCTCAAAACCTTACATAGTGCTCAGTTCATCCCATTATTCTAAAACTGATGGGCTCTGTAGTTTTTGTTCCACTGAAGGTTTATCTTGAAAACAGTACATTTATATGCAAAATGACACTTGTATCATAAAATGCATGCCATTCAAATGCTCACTCTAACCCAATGAAACCTCTGATCTTTATGCACCATGTATTTTATGCTAAATAATTGTTGTCACTGTTAACAAGCAAAGACTGAGGGGTCTTTTGCTGTGAACAGGGCTGTATTTTTTATTATACACCCTGGCCTTTCATTGAATGTTTGCATAAAGTGTAATCTCTTGTTATAACGACAGAAAAGTAGTGATAAAGAGTGGAATACAAAAATAACTACCCAGTTGAGTGTGCATTTGAACCTTTAGCAGACTCAGAAAAAAATGCACTAAAAGTTTGTATGTATATGTGTGTCCTTGAACAAAATGCCAGCACTTTAGAACTTCTTTGAAACTGAAAGAAAAGAGAAACACATCAAGAGTGACCAAGGCTTAGGCAAATGAGGAGGAAATGCAACTTTTAAAGCCATGTGCTCAGAGCGCTGACAATCAGAAAAGGGATGAGACCCAAAGTGCACTATGGGAGAGGTGACATGACTTGCTGTGCTCTTGCTATTTGCTTTGCCTTTCTCCAGCTTGCTTTGGTCTGTGCTAGCTTACTTTCCAGAGTGGAGGAACATGGTGACGTTAACTCCTGCCTTCTTGGCTATAACTGTGTGTCTTTGCAACAAGGATTTACTCGTACCTTGGTGCTTCGTGAACAGTTATCCCATGTTGACATGGACCATATCTGTCATGCTCTGGTCAGCATAGGTCAAACATGGCCCTGAATCTGGGCTAATGGGTACCCTCACGATGGACTACAATGCGAATGAATTAAAAAAAAAAAGGATCTTATCATGCAACTGTACACTATGATCATGATAATGTTCTTCACAATCAGCTATGCTTGGACCAGGCAAACTGGGATGGGGCAATTTCAATGTTGATACTGCTTTATGTGTCAAAAGAAAAATGTCAAAATGTTTATGCGCCTTCTGACTCAAGCATCAATAATATATATGACAGAAATGCAAGTTGCCACTTTTGATGTTGCATACAAATCTACCTTTCATTCCCATCATGGTATCTGCCATCACCAGTTTAAGTTGTGTAGTCCAAGAGTACCTGATTTCTTTAAATGCAATACAGAAAAATCTGCTTTCTAATAAAAGTCCTTACATCACCATTTATTGTGCTGCTTATTTCTTTTGTCTACCTTGGTTTGTGCTCCAAGAGCTGAATGGCTACCTACAGTATGTCAAAGTGCTGACCCCAAACATCCTATAAAGCGGGGAACATGTGGAATAAGTCTTTACAATACTGTACATCACAAGTGCAGATGCTAATTGAAGGCAACAAGTTGGTGCCACTCTAGTTTACATAAGAGTTCTCAAATTAGAAATATATTGAGTTCTACTAGTTTTCTTCAAAACATAAATTTATATCATGAGGATATTCAATGTTATTAGATTTAAAAGAAGGAATGTTTGCTTTTGTACTGCAGTCTAAAGTCCTGTGACAATGAGGAAAATCAGTTTGCAGACTGAAAAAAAGGCAGGGTCAAAATACCACCTCCCTTAAACAAAACATTAGGTCTGTAGGGATGAAAGATAGGGGGAAGTTATTGAATAGAGTTAAAATGTTGTGTGTGTGTAGAGGAGGACTCAAGTGCAGGCTTACAAACTACGTCTTGGCTAACAGGCAGATGAGTAACTCTATTTTAAGATAAAATGAATGCTCTGCAGTTGCTGGAAGTAAAAATAAAAGCAAACAAAACACATAAACCTAAGTAAAAGGCTGCATTAGGCAAAAGCAAGACTTGATAATTATGAAGGTCGATGCATAATAGAGACAAAGAAAGGATCAAACAGAAAGAAATTTCAAACCTGGGCATATAGTCTATCCTGATTATACTAATACCAACACAGTGTTTGAGTGGTCAAAACTAAAAGCAATCAGGTGTGAGTATAGAACAAGACTTGACATTAAAAAAAAAAAAAAAAAAACATAATAATCAATCAATAACATAAAATGATCAATTAATATAAAACTAACGGATGATTCACACAGAAACCAATAAATGTAAAACATGAAATTCATAAAACAAAGTTAAACCAGTTCCAGCAATAACTCACAGACTGTCACATGAAATTACTTAAGCGATATTGCTTGTAATAATGAATTATATTCCATTGTTTTCTATTTATGATCATATGATGCTTAACATCATTGGCAAATAGATAAAAATGATAACAATTAATTAATATCAACGATGTTGGCAATAAAAGTTGTAAAAAAATGTTGAGAGTTGTCTACATGGGTCGTTTTGTATTCTCTGTTACCTGCCTCTATTTATAATTCATACATTTATGTGGAATTTGGGGATGTTGCGTTTGCATGACCATCGTAACACCTACCACCTATCGTTAGATGAAAGTTTGGATGGAGAGGTATAGTATTTTTTTTCTTCAATGAAAAAGAAAGGATGGAGAAGTATTGTTATTATCAAAAAGTTTGGTGGAGATCGATTTTGTGGTCTGCTCTGGCATCTACTTGTCATCCTTGACTCTTCCTGTACGACAAAACCGCGCGGCGTGTGTTTAGCTGTCCTGAGGTGTTGCTCGCTCCTGAGCTCGCCTGAACTTCGCTACAAATCCTAACAGGCAATATTCAGGAAAGACGCCAGCTTCTGTCCTTCAAAATGAGTGATGATACAGACTCCCCTCCAGAGAGGGAAATGAAGGTAGACTCTCACAAACTACGTCTTGTGTTGACAGATTAGCATTTTGAAGCTACTGCGTTTGCTCATCTGTGGTCATGATTAGCTTAGCTTGGCTAGTTAGCGAGCCGTTCGAGTTTTAAGTTCAGTTTAATTAATTATAATCTTTTTACAACAACACATTCAAATTTACTCATTTAAAAGTAAAATACCTTGGTTAGGGATTTGATATTTAACTCGAAAAAGCTACCAGAGCAACTTTAGCGTGGGTTTATAGCTAGATATGCTAGTTAGCACTGTAGCAGTTAGCATAATAGTGGGATCTTCAGAATTGGGCGTCATGACAGGAAATTAATAACCGCATTTTATGTATTTTTCTCTACATATTACTTATAACATGCCCATTATTGTTCGTTGCACTTAAGGGTCAACAGCCAGGTATTTTAACATTATGAAATGGACGACCATGAAAGTATCAGTCCTTGTTTTTCTTTTAAGGACTTGGTTTCGAAAGATGAAGACAGTACAAATTACAAGTACTTTATTTAATGCTTCACACGGTGAAATAGTTTTGGTGTGACAGTGACAGCAGTCCTCAAGTGTACAAGACACGTTATTCAGCATCTTCACAATTATTTTTTGCCAAATTGAAGACTGAGGTTTAATTAGTCTGTTGTCTTAACCATCACCTTGCGTTGACCAAGACAATAACATTGACCTTTTTCAGACATGAGTGGTTCCTCATGTTTCAAGTATGGGACTACCTTTAAAAAAAAATAAAATATAATAATAATAATAATAAACGGTGTTTTGGAGTACAATCTAGGCTTATTTTAGATGAATTTAAAACACATCTTTCTGAAATTTTTTTTTTCCTACTTTAATTTTCTGAAATGTTATACAAATGTCCATTATTGTTGCACCTATCAGACAACAGCCAAGTATGCTTACCTGATGAAATGGACCACCACGAAGTAACAGTCTTTGTTTTTCTTTTCAGGACTTTCAGTTTCGTCAGATGAAGAAAGTACAAGTTTTTGAGCCTTCTGAAGACTTGCCTAAAGACAGATCAAGTCTGCTTACCATCTCAAACAAATATGGGTTAACATTTGTGGGGCTTGACAGAACATTTAAAGTATATTTAACTCAAGATATTCTGGCTGCTGATAAAGCTGATGGCAATGCCTATGAAGTGGGTAAGAACATGAACATGCTTGTATTTTTGTCCTTTGCTCTTTGTGGTTGTATTATTGAGTGGTGGAAAAAAGACCTCTAAACTAGCCTACCTACACGCTGCAATTTTGGCTGTCATGTAAGTTCATTGCAACCCACACTGTACACGAGATAACTGATTACTCTGGGTAGACTTTGGCTGCTGCAGCTCAATTAAATTTTCCTATTTCAAATTGCATGTAGCTCACTTTGCTTCTGTCCACAGGCTTGTCCTGGCTTGTTTTGGTTTTTATACAGTAACCTTAGTGTTTTGTTTTTCCAATATATTTATCTTGCTACATTCTTATAGGTTAGTGAATAAATGTACATTGTAGCAGGAGCCACAATACTCGCATGGTACACCAGCCTGACTAACACCTTGTATGAGATACACGGCAAGTCAGTCTGGGCTCCCTCTATTGGGAAGTGATAACCACTCTGGTAAAAAATTGACCGGACCAATCACAATGCGGGAAGCGGGAGTTTACGACACGTCTATTGTGGCAGCTCAGTTCTCTAACCATAAACAGTCAGAATGACGGCCGCAGATGAGCGACGGTCAAATGGTGCCCTTTCTGATGTCTTAAATGAGCTGTGTGTGTCCTTAAAACCGCAACAACTTGCTGCTCTGAAGGTTTTCCTCTTGCAGAAAGATGTTTGCGTCACGTTTGTGTTTCTCTGATTGGATCTCTCCAGTTCACTTTGTTCCTGTTAGTCCTGCATTGGAAATCAATCTTCAACGGAGGGAACCCAGACTGACTTGTCATGTATTTCATTCATGGCGTTAGTCAGACTGGTATACCAGGCTACCACAATACAGGCTTGCTGTCCCATATATCTGATAATCTGTTATTTGTTTCTGTCTTTGGATGCAAGACCACATCATCGTTGATTGATGTAGGACCAGTGTCCCCCCCCAATTTTTTTTTTTTTTTATCAACAGTCAAAGACATGCTCAAGATTCTTTCATGTTTATCATCTTTAATCTGGGACAGCCAAAAGTCACATTTTGCAACCTCCTTTTAATCACAATTAAAACTCAGTTCTTATTATGTATTTCAGTAAAAGGGACACCAGCACTGGCTGAGGTAACTGTGGAACAGACTCTGCACCACTTGGCTCTCAGTTGTGATGAACTCACGTTGTCAGTGTGTGGCGTTTCTGAGGAGGCGGGTTTATCCCTCACATTCTATGATGTCCGCACCTTCATGAACAAGGTACCTGTTTTAGTGCTTTCACCATTATTTTAGTATTATATGTATATTGCACTTATTTCTTTTTATGCCAGGATCAGTAAAATGAACATAAAAAGCAACTTCACAATGCAGCAAATTGTGTCTTGATCATGTATGATGCTGCTATAGGTTTTTGGATTTTATTTATTAAATAGCTTCGTCAACAAAGACCAATCATAAAAGCAGTATGGCGTTAAAAGAAATCTTATAAAAAAAAAAGATGCAACAGTTGCACTGCAAAGCCTTGGTTTGTCTCAGGTTATAAAAATGATTCAAACTAAAATAAATAAGTAGCACAGATATGCACTTGAAGAAAAAGGTATTAAGTAATATTTTGTGCTAGTAGTTTCATGTTCTTTATTCAGTCATCAATAATGAAAAACGTAAAGTTTGATTTTACCTTGACAGTTACAGCGAACAGCTGAGCTGAGGAAGGTGACGGCTGTTCACCGAAACTGTCAAGATAAAATCAAACCATACGTTTTTCACTACTGATGCCTGAATAGAGAACACAAAACTACTCATAAGTACACATGATGAACATTTTTGAGCTAATATTTTGTGTTGTATAAACTAATCTAATGCATCTCTGTGTTTCCCGATTTTGCTTCATGTAAGCCAGTTTTTCATCTGAGAGCTGAAAGGTTATTTTCATTTTATTGCTGTTGACAAAGTTTTCCAAATCTGTGGTCTCCCAAATAAAAAGAAGATTGCTCAAGTGTTTTATTCCTTTCTGGCTTACAAATGCCATTAACTGCTTTGTTTATAGTGACTCGTGTAATGCAATTTCTTTTTTCTTCTTCTTCTCCTTTTTTTTTTTCTTTTTAATTGAGTGACTAGCTTCAGAGAAAGTTTGTCAGGTTTAGGCATCTGTTGTATTAAGACATTTATCAAATAATTGAGACTTAGTAATTGGGATGTGCACAACAAATCAACTAGTCAAGCTGGCGCTCAGAATCGGCAGCTGCAATCAATGGTGTCGACTTCGTTATAGCTGAATGTCCATGTGGACGCAGTGTTTTGTTCACCTGGTAAAGCAGCCATCCCATAAAGAGGCTACAGCCTCTTGATGCAACCAGCCGCGGTTCTACCTCAGTGTCTTGATGACCCACGTTCCCATCTGCTTACTGTACAAGGACACCAGAGTCCACAAAGTGTCAAAAACCTACACAGACAAAATTTAAAAAAAGACGTGTGTGGAGCGCTCACATTATAACACTTCTCATGTAATATTACAATTTTCCTGTGGGGATGAAGTATTAATTTAATTTCATTATTGATGGTGTCATGACAAAGTCACAACTAATCTTTCATCGATTTTTATTGGCCTGACTGGTCAACTCAAAAATCGCTTAAAATGCTTGTCTCTAAAGGGCAGTTATGCATTTTATATTACCACAGTTGTCTAATTAACAGTTGTACAAAATGGTGAATGAAATAAACAATTCCATTTTTAAATGCTCAAATGCTGATTTAATGTTAATTATATTTTTCTGCTCAAGTATCCAACTATATGTTTTCTTCTTTTTCTTCTTCTTCTTCTTAGGCAAGGCCACAGAAGTTACCATTTGCATCCCTTCAGCCAGCCGTGTCCCTTGACACTTTGGTGCACGACCTGAAGTGGAACCCTGCTCAGACGTCCCTGTTGGCCGCTTGCCTGTCTGATGGCAGCATGATGATTCTGGAAGTAACAGACATTGTCAGAATGCAGGCCCAGCTACCTGCTTCAAGCGGCATCACCTGCAGTGAGTATGACACTTTACATCCTTTAAAAAAAAAAAAAACATGCTCCATATAACGCGTGTAGCTCAGATGTACTTTGTTCAACACAGTTTGCTGGAGTCCAAAAGGAAAGCAAGTTGCAGCAGGAACAATGAATGCCGCAGTTATTCAGTATACACCAGTATGTAACCTTCATTCATAATGACGAAAAATTAAATTATTCTTGGTCTTGGAAATCTGTTATTGATTTTTCTTCTTTGTTCAAAAGGCACTCGAAGAAAAAAAAGTTATCCCATGTCCTCACTTTTACGCCAATGAAGAACCTGTCAAAGGTCAGATTGCAACTCTTGAAAGTATTGAAATAGATTAAATGTGCTATGAAACCATAAATCCCCATTTGGTCCCCCTTTTATCGGCATATTATTTGCAGTGTATAATGTGTTTGCATGTCAAAAAAACATAGCATCCTCACAGAAGAACCTGAGTCCTTGTGTAATGGCTGTGCTCTGTTGTCCTCTGTGACTGATGTTTCTCATTCTGTTGTCCCCTGCAGCTCTGGATGTGCTCTGGTTAAGAACGTTTGTGTTTGCAGTGGCATATGCTGCTGCAGATGGGTCTCTGGAGACCCCTCCTGAGCTAGTGCTGATTTCCCTCCCTGTGAGTATGGCAAACATCTGTGGTCCACCTGATTCACTTAATCACATGTGGATTTTTGTCAGGTAGCAGCAGACTTCAGATTGACAGGACTGAATTGAAGAAACAAATGCATTTGATAGTCTGCCAGATTCGGTACCATAGCTTTGAGGAACAGATTGTCTCTGCATTGCGGTGTTGTTGCATTTTTTTATTTTTTTTTTGTCTGGTGTTGTATTTCACCTGACGTGCTGCTTTTTGTTAAGTCTGTGATATAAGTTGGATGCTTTGTGCAAGTAATCACAAAGTGATTTGAGCATTTATTTGTATTTGATGTAGTTTTATAACGGTGTTTGGGTCACAACTTGTAACTTTTTTTATGTTGACTGATTCATTTTATGTCTTTTTGATGCACTTAGTTTAGCAACACACTCAGAAACTTGTTAGTTTTCCTCAGAAGACCTGAGAAACCTTTTAATGGACAAAAGTAAAAAAATATGCAAGTGTGTTTTAAAGTAGACTTAAGGCCTGGGATGATAATCAATAAATCAATTAATCGCACGATAAATGAAAGTGAAGTCAGTAATTTTTCCAGCCTCGATATATCGCCATGTGCATTTGTGTATTTGTTTTCCACTTCTCTCTCCTCTAAAAACACAGGGGGAGAGGGGGGGGTCCCCGCGGGCTCTCAGCACCTGTGCGCTTTTGTGGCTTAGTAAAATTTAAATGAAGGGAGTGAACCATCTTGTCAGTCATTCAGGATCTTTGTATCTGTGGGAACTGTACTTGCATTATTATGATATATTGACCGTACATAAGGGGTTATTTTGGTCTCGGTAAAGTCGAGAATAAGTCTGTTTATCGTCAATAATATGTGGGACAATATATCGTCCAGCAAAATTTATCGTCCCAGGCCTAGTAGACTAGGATGTGAAAAGTTAGTAGGTACTTGACTGCTGAATTTCATAGGCGTCTAATATCCCTTGGCTGTTAAATGAATCATCACGGTGACCACGAATAAGCTATTATTTTAATGTATGTGTTTTTGTTTTTGCAGAAAAAGGATGAAAAAGTGGAAACAAAGTATCTGAACTTTGGTGACAGTGTGTATGGCAGCTGCACTGAGCGACAACACCACTACTTCCTGAGTCACATAGAGGACTGGTAAGATTTAGCACAGTTAACTGGCATGAGATAAAACATGTCTTCCATTGCTTTAAATTTTTTGCTGTATAATTTAAATGTGATGCATCCAGGGACCTTGTGCTTGCGGCATCAGCAGCTTCTATTGAGGTCAGCGTCATTGCCAGACAAGATGACAAGGTAATTGATTTAATTTAGACAAAGGTAGAAAATGTTAAATGTGTAAAGCAGTGACTTTTGAATATAGATAGAAATGATAAGTGTCAGATTTATTTAAATGCATCAGCTTTCATTCAGGTAATGTCAAAGTTTCCAAAGTTTTTCTTACTTGGAGTTTTTTTTTCCCTTCCTAAAGACCCTCCCTTCCTATTTCCTAAAGACACAACCAATGATATCTCACACCTTTACTGTATAGTGTTGGCGTGTTTTGTTTTGTTTTTAAAGCTGCTTCTGATTCAGTGCTGATGGTAATCTTTATTGATGTGAAAAACGATTTTATTCTTATTATATTAAAATGAACTCACAGGTTGTTTAGATATGAGGTATAGTGTATGGTGAGAACACAGCAAATAAAGATTGTGTCTTTTTGTTAACTGTGTTGTTCCTTTATAGATGTGGGAACTTTGGATCTTGGAGGATGCAAGTAGGGCTGAGCTTCCAGTGACTGAGACAAATGAAGATACTCTGCCCCTTGGCTTAGCCATAGACTACACAAGCCAGCAAGAGATCTACATCAGTAAGTGTATTTGGTTTTCAGTCTACTGAGCAGATGCTAATACCCTTTAGTAAAGTCAAAGCTCAGTTGATTTGTTATTTCAGTACTGACGAATCTTGCGTAAAACTATGACAGAGAAAAAAGAAGTTATGGAAGTAATGGTTATTTAAGCATAAAGATTAAATGTTATATAATAAATCTTAGTCGAGTAACATTTTTCATCAGAAAAGTACAAAGGTGTTGGCTTACTACTGAAACAGTCACATTGTTGAAGCTTTTTTCTTTTATTACTATTATATACATTTAAATCAAAACGGACATTTAAAATGAAAATGATTCCATTGAATTCTATTTAACCTCATTTTAAAACAAAGTTGTAAAAGGCTGCACAGGATGCAGAAGTCCACAAAAAAAAGAAACATATTTTGTGCAGCTACACAGCATGCATATAATTTGCAAAAAGTGAGTTAAAATAATCATAAATTCATTAGTAACCTTCTCAACAAGATAATTTTGAAGCCCTTCATTAGACTGATTTTACAGAAGGAGGTGGCCATTTCTGAAAGGCTCTTTGGCAAACGCATGCTCACCACTGATCACATTTTAAGTTTCAAAATGTTTCAATACTTTATGTAAAACGGGTACTGTATGTAGTATACACTTATTTAAATGTAAAAGTAGGACAAGTTTTGTGTTGTCCTTTTACACATTTTTAATTAAGTTGAGGATAAACTGTTTTTTAGCCTGTATTACGTTATCTAGTGTAAAGATTACACAGCAGGAGATGCCGCATCCCAGCCCTGATGCTGATTGGCTAGCTGACCTGTCCATGAGTAACATGAGTAACACAGAGACGGCAAGTAGCTTGCGTGTACAACAGTGGACAGAGCAGATCCTGGGTCAGTCAGGAGCGCTGGAGCCTCTGCTGTTTTAATCCTTCTTGATCTTACTGCTGCATTTGATACGGTGGATCATGATATTTTGTTATCTCGACTAGAGCATTCTGTAGGAGTGAAGGGCGTGGTATTAAAATGGTTTGAGTGCCCAAGGTGAACAGTTTTTCTGTTCACCTTGGGCAGTTTTTGTCCTCTGAGGCCCCATTGAAATATGGGGTACCGCAGGGGTCAATATTAGGTCCTTTGTTGTTTTCACTCTACCTGCTTCCACTGGGGTCCATTTTTAAAAAATATAATGTGTCATTTCATTGTTACGCCGATGACATCCAGTTATATTTACCTTTAAAATCTGGCGGGGATTTAGGGAATTTTCTTACGTGCTTAGAGGATGTTAAAACGTGGCTGAAATTGAACTTCCTCTGCCTAAATGAAAATAAAACAGAAGTCATTGTTTTTGGGAAATCTGATCTCCTGGCAGGATGCAGCAGTGCAATTGGTTCCCTGGATTCAAACTGCAGCTTTGTTAGAAATTTTATTTTTGATGTTGATTTCAAATTTGATAGACAAGTTAGTGCAGTCGTCCAGTCTGGCTTTTACCACCTGAGGCTTATTCATAAAATTAAGCCTTGTATACCTCAGAATGTCCTTGAAAGGGTCATTCACGTGTATATATTTTCTGGACTGGACTACTGCAACTCCCTCTACGGTGGGATCGATCAGTCTCTCCTCCGCCGTCTTCAGCTGGTCCAAAACTCAGCTGGCCGCTTGTTAACGGGGACAAGACGTTGGGAGCACATCCCCCCAGTGCTGTGTTCTCTTCACTGGCTGCCTGTGTCTTTTAGAATTTTTTTAAAGATTTTACTGTTGGCTTTTAAATGTCTAAATGGTCTGGCACCTTCGTATCTCTCTAAGCTCCTAAATGTGCATCGTCGGTCTAGAGCTCTGAGATCGGAGGACCAGATGCTGCTGGTTGTTCCCCAGACTCGTCTTGTTACTCGGGGAGACTGAGCCTTTGCTGTTGTTGCCCCCAATCTCTGGAATGGTCTCCCTCTTTCTGTGAGGTCTGCTGGCACTGTGTATGAATTTAAATCTTTTCTAAAAACTCATCTTTTTACTCTGGCTTTTGACTCCGGAGAGCACCATCATTAAGTCAGAATCTGTATTGTTTATTTTGTTGTTATTTACTGCTTTTATTATTTTTATTATCATTATTTTTATATGATTTTTTTGATTTTGATTTCTATTTTTAACTTACCTGTACAGCACTTTGTTACCACCTAAGCTATGTTAGGTGCAGCCCTGGCTGAATGACCCACTTATAATAAAGATCACACTAAAGCCATTTTCAGACTTGCATTGCGAAACATGAGCGGTAAAGTCCATCCGCTCTTTAAATGGACTTGTCTTTTCAAACATGCCGCTTCCTTGTGGACTTATCGCATCCCGGGCGCTTTCATACATCAGGAAATATTGGGGAAAAGTCAGCACAGCCCCGCTCTCCCTTAAACTCTGTCCGGAACATTTTCTTGTGCTTTCAGCCGAAACGACGTGCTGCAACATTTCTGCTCATGTGACATGTAGACCAGCCAGGAGCTACATGTCCGCTACATCTCTGAGGTAAAAGACCGGTATGCATGTCTGAATGCAAGCGTTATAAAGGACAGAGTCCGCAATATTACCACTTTCCAGTGCAAGTCTGAAAGGGGCATAACACTGAATTTCAATTCAGCCTTTGCCTGGGTCTGCGTTTGTGATTGGTTTGGCGGAAGGAGTGACTGTAGTATCATGCAACCCGGTAGGCTGCAGCGGAAAACTGTGCTTCTATATTGAACTTTTATTGACCCTCTTTTTTTTCGATTGAAAAAACCTCTATTGATCGATATATATCAATATCGAATTATCGTCCAGCCCTATTTTACCCATATATTCCACAATGCAAGTCTGAAAGCAGCTTAAATAGATGGGAATGCAAATTTATATTAATATTTCATATGAATTCTTCATTAAAAGGGGCTGCATCAAATGATCTACAACAGAAGAGGCCAAATATGTTCATTTTGCAGCTCTTGTTGACATCTAGCAGATATTTACTATCTGTATTTGACTTGCAGCACAGGACTGTGGCAGCTGCTATACCATAACTTCAAAGACACATGATGATGCTCCTTTGTGCAGTTATAAAGTTGTTGCACGTTACCCAGTCTTCATTTAACACATCCTCTGCCACCAGTCAAAATTAAAGTTCTTTTTCCTATTTAAGTTCTGTTTCATTATAGTTTATCTTTCGTACTACCTTTCATTTTCTCATTGTTATAGTTTCAGAATGGTTTGTGTTGAGCACTCCCTTATTGATCAGACAAAGCTCAAATCCATCAGGTTGCTGTGTGCATACAGCTTCCACTGCAGTGCTGTATTGCAGCATGTGTAAAGAATAGTGATAAGCTACCGTCTTCTGTGCACTGTTTTATCTCAACTGGCCCAGTCTGCCAGACATTCATGTAGCACTGCTGTTGCTGTCTAGTCACATTTCTCCCCATTCACCCCCAGAACTCCCTCTACATTAAGAAGAGAACTTGCAATTTAAGCAACATGATGACATGATTGTAGTCTGATCAGAGCCTTGATAGAGAATGACGCATTACGTTGTCAAAGCAAAGGGAGGGATAATGACAGAGTTATCGGTGAAAAAAGAAATGTGCTCATTAAAATGACTCAGACAAGCCAGAGGACCATAACAAACAACAAAGCCCAGACAATCTTTTAGCAGAATGCTGATGAGGTTTACCATTCACCTCTCCCGGCTTTTTTTTTCTCTCCATCACCATCTATCTTCCTGCTTTTTAAAAGCTTTCAATCTTTGCTCTCATAATGAAAAAGAATTAGTTGCTACAATTTGTCCCTTAAAAAAAAAAATAAAAAAATAGTATTTTCATTTTCTTTGCATCACTCTTGTTTGGATGTTCATTTGTATATGTTGGGACTGTATATTTATTTTTGTTTGTGCGTGTCTGTTTTCTGTGGGTATGTTCTTCTGACTTTTATTTGTACAGTTATTTATTTTTGTATCTGTAATATTTGAAATGTGAAATACAGCACAGTAGAGACGGTGGAAGTTAGTTAAACACAGATATACACTGAGAAAGAGCAGTAATGTTCATCGTCTCCTGAGTATTGCTGCCTCTTTTCTGATATTTATGAGTTGATGAGTGTCAACTCTGACTAATGCATCTTTGTGTCATGAGTCTTGATGTCTTATTTAAATGGTGGTTAAGACTAGATTTGGTTTATAGCTCATATTTCACTGCAAGATTTTGGAAAATGCTGAAAAGTGGGTGTGAGGAGCAGAAAAAGGATTGAGGATTTGGCAAGAAAAGGAAGGGAGTGGGCTGTGTTTAACCAATTCAGGCAGCTTAGAATTGTTCTTGGTGCTTTTTAAACTGGAGACTGCAAATAGAGCCAAGGTCAGTGAAATGGATGCAATGCTAACATTCAGTCTTTGTGCATAATTGTTCTCAGGTTTTAGCACTTACAGTAACAAACAGCAGTTTGTGTTCATAAACAGAGTTAATTAATGTAGTATGGTGACACTTACTTCTTTATTTCCCTCATATAGCAGTGTTAGTTGGAAGAGCAGAGGTGAGCAGAGTGCCAAACAGTTTTTCTCAGGAATCTGAAGCTGTATTTTAAACTGGATCTTAATTTGTCAGTTATGCATGTATGTAAGCATGGCAAGATTTTTGAGGGGTTGCAATATATGGATGGGAAAATAATAAATTTGATTAAAATGGACTGTATGTTTTCTAAACAGAAGACTCGACTTGGTGTCATTTGTGAAATTGCAGCAAACACTGATTCGGTATCTGTCTAACCTGCAAACATTTTCTCCACCCTTGTATAGCTGACGAGAAGACCCTTCCTCCAGCACCTATAATGGTAATGCTGTCCACAGAGGGATTACTCAGCCCATTTGCTATGCTCAACTTCAATCCTGGGGTTAAGCAGCTAGTGACGCCCTGTACTACTCTGGCCTTGGAAGAAGAGAGACTCCCAAAGCCAGGTAAAGAATCCAGTAAACAGGATGGATAAGTTGTTAGGAGGGCTGCAGAGGAGTGTGTGCGAATTTCTTTGCAAGTGATGTTGAAAGCTGTTTGCATATTTAATGCATCACTGACTGGTTTCAGATGGACAAGCTCGTGCACAAACATGCCCCTTGTTAAGCTTATTCAAACTTCCAAAAGGAACATGATTTTTTTCTGCATACATATAATCATGAAGAAAAGAGTACACTTTTAAAGTTATACATTTTGGGATATGATGAAAAAGAGTCCTGTGGTCCTCATATAGATAAAGTCAAAATAACATCAGAAATGTACTTCAGATGTTTTTAACTGCATATGTGGCTAGGTCTAATCTAGCTGTTTTAATAATGCAACCTGTGCTTGTGGAAAACACTAACTCAGCATGTGACAGGGAATTTCCTTTCTCTTCACAGGTTCACTGGCAACCCAACCTCCTAAAATTGCTGCCTCGATTCCCCCTACCCCAGCAGCATTTTCAAACATTGGTGCTCCAGTTGCTTCCACTTCTTCAGCTCCTTCTGCTTCTTCCTCCAATGCCCCATTCAGCATCATCCCTGCAGCTCCTGTGTCATCGTCCTCATCAGCCTTTTCTTTCTCCATCCCAACTACCTGCTCTACTACTTCTGCTGTTCCAGCTTTTTCCCTGGGGGGATCTACAGTGTTTGGTACAGGAACCTCGGGCTTCTCTTTTGCCACCAAGCCTCCCTCTGACACTCCCACTGCACCTTCAGCATTTTCTTTCAACACAGCTTCCATCAAACCTCCAGTGGTGTCGGCTCCTGCTCCAACTTCAACACCACAGAGCCTTGCCACTGCCTCACCACCTACAGTCAAACTAAATCTAAATGAGAGGTACTGACCTGTTTGTATTTGATATTTTGCCTCATATTTGGAACTTTTTATTCATGTAGATAAAAATAATTTTGTGGTTTATTAAGGTTTTCGGCTGTGGAAACTGCAGCACCAACTTTTTCCTTTAATTCGTCGCTGCCCAAATCTGTTGTTTCCACTTCCAGTACTTTGACTGCACCTTCACTTTCAGCCTCTAAGCCACCTGCTGTTTTAGGTAAGGAAGTCTACTACGACCAAGTTTGTGAATCAGATTTTTTATTTTTAATTGAATTGTTGTCGGAAATTCTCGTCAAACTACCAATATCATGATGAGCTACTTAAACAATGTTGTTTCCCAGCCCCAGTGCGCTCTGTTCAGACCAGCACACCTACAACAGTAGTCCAGAAACCTGCTCCTGCTGCTCAAACACGTGTCCAGACTTCACAGGTATGGCCTGTTATGAAGAAATTTCACAAAAATATAGTGCAGTTTGTTCAGATTCCTTTAACAGAAATTAATCAACTAGAACAGTAAAAAAATAAACGTGACCATGGAAAAATGGACTGGGGAACAAAAAGGTTAAATTAGCTATATTGCATCACGTTTGAGAAGACATATTTATCAAACTAAAATACATATTTAGTTCTCTGGAAATTGTAAACTATTGTTAAATATTTTCCTTTGACTTGATTTAATTTTCATTTGACATATACACCCCTGAACAAAATCTTACAACCACAAAAAAGTACAAAGATTCACATTTTGCATTGGAGGATCAAAACCAGGTCAAAAATGCAAAAAGAAGAAACAGGACAAAGTAACAAAAAGTAAAGACTAGGCTTTGTATTAAAAATTGCATTTAAACAAAGACAGGCTGTTCATTCGCCAATTTCCAGTCTCTCCATTTCTACTGCAGTTTCTCTCTAAGTTTGGAAAGTGCATTTGCCTGGTTTTGCTTTATGTTCTGGATTTGGAGGTCCCACAATTCCCAAGGCCAAGTTTTATTTTTAAGCTTTTCTGTATAGTACTTGAAGTTTTACTCAAGAATCTCTATTCAAATTTTTTACCCCTGAAGCCTTCTAGTATAACATGGATGTTTGGCCCATAGTATAATGTAAACAAAGCAAAAAGTGTTACTCTCCCATCACCCTGCTTGATTAGAATTGTATTTTTTGGGTTGTTTTTTTTTTTTCTTTCATTACATGAAAGTATACAGAGAAACTTAGTCTTGGAAAAGACAGGACCTTCCACTATCAAGACAATGAGCCAAAAGCCACAGCTTAAGTGGTGAAGAATTGGTTAACAGTAACATTTATTAAATGGCCCAGCCAGAATCCAGATCTGAATACCACCCTGGATAGAACTGAGGACTAATGGAAAGAAGGATTTTCAGGCTCAAAGACCTGAAGAAGAGAAGTGGGTCAAAGCCCATTGGAAAGTTTCTGACTAAGAATAAGAATGCTTTTGTCATTGCACATGGTAGCACAACAGAATGAGGAAGACTACTCCTACAAGGTGCATTAAAAGAAAAAAAAATCAAAATGTTTGAGTGTTTTGATTTCATCTTTTCATTTCTTGTTGCAGGCAGCTGTCAGTGTAAAGGCCCTGGAGAAACAGCTTCAGCAAAAGAAGGACTCTGATCCCATTATGGCTGGTATTTTGGAGGAGGTAAGAAATATTCAATTCAATTCAAATTTGCATGTATATGTAACACAATAAAACAACTTTGGTTGACCAAAGAGCTTCACAACAAATTTGCATGTATATGTAACACAATAAAACAACTTTGGTTGACCAAAGAGCTTCGCATCAACAAATGCAATCACAGATACAAATAGACACAAATAGAAATGGCTATAGCAATAAAAAAAAAAAGTGAATACACCACTTAGCTAGCCTTGAAAACCAGGAGAAAGAGTATGCATCTTCAGTCTATACCTAAACTTTCTTAAAGACTGAGAGGACATACAGACAGAAGGAGGCTCTTCTACAGTCAGGGCGTTGTCACAGAGAAGGCTCCATCACCTCTAGGTCTTAGCTTGGCTTAATGGACAGCCAACAGGCACTATCATCCAATCAATAGACCCTTTCATGGCCTACGTCATCACTGACATCGCTGCTGTAGCTTGAGGCATAAACAGAGGAAAGCTCGCAGTGAAGACTGTAGAAACAAGCTATCGCAAGTGTTATTAGGGCTTCTAGAAACCAAGGGTTAGTCCTTTTTTCATAGTTTGGAAAGTAGCCTAGGTTTGTCCAAAAAGTCCCTGGATTTGTGACTTTTTTCACCCTTTTCTGTAAGGGTCTCTAAAAAGTAGCAAAGCCCAAAAGCAAAGGAACTTAGTTGGAGAAAAGCCCAGTAGAGTCTAGTTTTTTTTTATTTTTTTTTTTTTTTTTTTTAATGGAGGAAAAGAAAAATAAAAAAAAAATAAATTATAATAAAATCTTGTCCTCAAACATTTTTATATGTAAAATTTCTAATTTAAATTCCCAATAGCTACTGTAGTAGTTACCAAGAGCTTAGAAAGGAGTTGGAAAACTTGCATATGTTGTCGGAGGAGTTCCAATATTCTAATTGAAATTGTTACAGATTAAAGATCATAAATTAAGCTGCTTTGTCGCACTCAGTGTTGAAATGTGTCTTGAAAAACTTCTCTCAAATGGTTTGATGATTAAGCATACCTCTGGTTGGCCATCAGATTGCTCATTTCCAGAAGGAGTTAGACGACCTTAAAGCACGGAGTGCAAAAGCCGACTTTAAGGTTGGGACTAATGAAGAGATGAAGCAGTTGAGAAAAGAGTCAGAGGATCTCCACATATTCACCCTGGAGATAAAGGAAACTACGGAGGTAAGATTAGGCTTGAAAAAACTTGAACATGAAACTCCTGAGACTGACCTGAATCTATAAACAACAGCCTGCTCACCAGAAAGGTCTTAACCCACATATCTGCCTCTAACACACAACTTTAATTGGAAAAAAAAAATTAGTTAGTTTAGTGTTTTGATTGTAATTTAAAATATCATGAATCCAGTCTTGTCCTTAAGACATTGAATATATTCTCAGCGATCATTTTCATCATTTTGGGGGTAAAGTATTCTATTCAAAGTATACGTTATGCTATATATGAAGTGGTCCATAGTCCCAAAAATGTTGTTGGAACAGCTGACTGTAATTTAGAGGACAACAGCTACAGTAAAAGAACACTTGTTTTTTTCACATTAATTTACTTTTCATCATAATTTATATTTACTAGGTCAATAAATCTGTTTAGACCTCTCATAAAAGTTTCTTTTCCCTCTGATTTGAAGTCTCTCCATGGGGACATTGGCACACTGAAGACCACCTTGCTGGAGGGCTTTGCTGGAGCAGAGGAAGCAAAGATTCAGAGTGAGCTGAGCAAAGACAGAAATTACAGGCAGTTGTTGTACAAAAGACCGCTGGATCCACGCAGTGAGGAACAGCTCAAGGTGAGAACTGGAAAAAAGATGACTCAAGCTGATTTTGCAAGAATGAATAATGAATCACCTGCAAGTTCATAATATCTTGTTTTATTGTTCTTCCTGTTTTGTTGTGCTTTACCAGGAGATTCGCAGGCTCTACCAATATGTCACGTTTGCTGTAGAGGATGTTAATGACGTCTTAGATGTGGAATGGGAGAAACATCTTGAGAACAAGAAAAAGCAGAAGTGAGTCTAAAACACTAACCTGACTGCAATTCAAGTATAATGTTAGAACAGTATTGTGTATGTGTACACTGCATGTCATTTACATCTCTTCCTCACAGACACATGGTTGTACCTGGGCGAGAGGGTCTCTTCACTACACTTTCCAACAACCTGTACATAATCAACCAGCAGAAGAACAGACTGGATCAGTTGGTTCAGGAGCTCACATCACTGCGGCTCTACAACAAAGCACCTACTCCTACTATAAACCAAAATACTGCAAGACCAACAACAGCTGGGTATGGACTTGTAAAGACAACGTGGAAGTAGCAAACTGTAATAAATAAGAATAGCTTTGTAAAATATGTTGTGTGTACTTCTTTTAGTTTGGAAAATGAACTTGAGAGTTTAAAAGACTCTCTCATGAAAGCTAGACTGGATACTACTCCTCCAAAGATTAAACCTTCAGGTATTTAATCTTAGATATTTTTATATAAGGTGACAAGATGTAATGCTTTGTGAAGTTTGACATTCTAACAGCTGATATTTTTTACAGCAGTCAAGATATCACCAGCTAAGCAGTCACAACTGCGCAACTTCCTCTCGAAGGGGCAGATGCCTCCTGTGCGTTCAACTGCACCAGGTATATCAAATGGTTAAACTTTAAAATGTGTATGTGTAATGTGTCCCATCTATACTTAAAGTATGTTCAGATCTTGGCAAATCAAGTTCATAAGAGTATTTTGACAAGTAAAAAACAAATATAGCCTGACTGTTGGATCTAATTAGAATTTAGGCAACATTTATCTTTATTGTAGCGTTTTTGGTAATTTAGATCTTTTTATTTCTGTCCCAGCCAACCTGTCTCGTTCAGCCTTTCTTTCACCTAAATATTATGAGGACCTGGATGATGCAAGCTCAACATCCTCCCTTTCTCAGTCCCTTGACCCTCACCCACCACTCTTGGAGCTGGAAGAAGAGGAGCTGCAGCCACTTCAGCCCCCACCCATGACTGCCTTGGCTCCAGCACTGACTACTTCCCGCCACCCCACAGTGGTGAGGACCCCCTCTATCCAGCCAGGCTTTGGCACCATCCAGTCCACTCCTCTCGCAAAAATTCCCTCGGTACCGGGTATGGGCTTTGGACTTAGCCCTATTGCCAGCCCTGGTAAGTAAATCATACCAGCTACTCGTGTAGAGATGTACAAAGGCAAAGTAAGGTTTTATTTTATGTTTGATTTTATACATTTGTAAGATAGTTTTTCAACTCTTGAAAACTGATTTTTTTCATTAAGTTTTCTTTAACATTTCAGTTCCAACCAATAAAATCAACCTTAGCGGTGCTGATAGCACTGCACTCGCCACAAAGACAGTGAAGCATGGAGCCCCGCCAACAGAGAGAGCCATACCTGTCACCATGCCCGCTCAGCAGGCTGCAGCTACTGCTGCTCTACGCAGACAAATGGCCAACCAAAAGACAGGTATGAAGAATATGTCAAAAGTGAATGGAAAATGATTTCTTATTAACCTAATTTTCATCATTTTTATCGCTGCATTGTGGATGTAGGAAGCTTTTAGTTTGAAATTTAATTAGTATACCACTTTTTAACCACCAGAGGGAGACACAGACTGAGACTAGAGACTCACATTGATCGCTAAATGTTATCTCTACTAAACATCTGTTCAAATTATAATGAGATTGCTGTATATCAACATTTTAATGTATCTTTGTATTTGTTTTGTTTATGTTTCTTGTTTTGTTTTTGTTTTTTCTTGAGTATAAACTCCATATGTACACTCATACGGTTTTGTTTCATTCCAGCAGTTGTCAGTACCTCCTTGACAGAGTCCACCTTGAAGACTGTTCCCCAAGTGGTCAATGTTCAGGAGCTTAAGGACAAAGGGTCAGCTGTGCCAGTTTCTTCCATTGTCAGGTAAATACCGAGATATGACCAACCCCACCCCGGCAATCTGATTTGAAGAAGAGACATTTTCTTTTGTAAGATCATGACTTGCATAGTCTTCTCCATACAAGTCAAGTGTTAACTATTGCTCTACCATTTCTAGGTGACTGTATCCAATGTTTCTCCTCAACCTGAATGCATTTTTCCATTAAAGCAGACTTTGGAAGACTGTGGGCATGCCCACAATTCTTTTTGAGCATAGTTCTCTTTGTCTGGTCAACTACTGTAGTTTTCAGTCAAATAGAAAGTAAATCGTCTAATATCACCCTGTCAAAATAATAATAATATAAAAAAACAAACTAGTTGTCAGTACATATTGTATCTTTACTTGTTTTTGACTATATCTGGTTGCAACTTTGTAAGTGTCTTTAAATTCTGACTTTCATGAGAATCAAAAATTAAGCCAAAGTGAAGAGCGAGAAGTCAGACTTCTGTTGTCCATACAATTGTCGCCAATATATTTTGAAGCATGAACATCTAATTTCACTTAATACAGCATAGCAAAATATTTGTGTGAATTTTGCTCTTCCTCTTCTGTTGACTTTTCCCAGCTCTACAGTGCCAGATCCCACAGCTCAAGCATTTGCAACAGTTTCTACCAACCAAGTTAAACGAGTGAGTATGATCTGTCATTCACTCCCCCATATTGTGCGTTATTTTTTTCATTTGCACTTATTGATGTTTTTAAATGCATCCTCTGCAACATCAAATACTTGTGTAAATGAAGAGGTGCGTAGGAATAAATGTCAGTATATGCATTTTTACTGTGCATTAAGAATTCCCCCAAACAAAGGCCTTTGATCCATTTTAAGCTGTTTCTGTGCTAAGTCTTAAAAAGTTACAATTCACTTTGTTCTGTTATTTCAGCTCTTTTTTTTCCATAACTTTAAAGAATATTTAGCGTGCGAAAATCCACAGGTTTCTGACAATTTGGCATCTGAAGACTTAGCCTTAACTGCTTGGGTGAGAAATGTCTCAGGTCTCTCCCATGTTGATGCTACAAATTGCACTTGGCTGGCAGGGGAACTCCTGATACAAATCTTGTTCTTGTACAGCTCCAAATTCTCTTGAATAAGAGTAACCCAAATATACTAATCTAATGCATGCAGTCACACACATTTTTTGTTTTTCTCTAATTCTGCCTCAGTATTAGCTTGGTGCATTTAAGATTTAAGTTGTAACTTGTCGTAGTGTGTGTTTTTGTTGTCGTGTTTGTTTTTTGGTTGGTTGATTGAGAAAGTTATTTGAACAGAATGACAAATGTCAAAACAAAAATGAAAAAACAAAAAAAGAAAGAAAACACTAAGTGTAAGGAGTGGGTGGAAGCATAAGCTTAACTCATCCCACCTCAGACAATAATTCTTACTTATTCTACCGCAATTGTCATTGATAATAACCACAAGGCATCGCATAATCTTATAACAGGAAAAATAGTAATAATGGTATAGTAAATAGTAATGACATATATCATTAATACTTGTATATAGACTATTTAGCAACAATTGCATCAGCAATAATAATGGTGATATAAATGGCAATGAAAATGTACAACATCACCCCCTCCATCCCAAGCAACACATATGTTCAAAGAAACCTGAATGATATTTTTTAATAGCTTGTAGAATTGTTTAAGTTCTTCCCTAAAATTGAGCTAAAACTATTTTAAATCAATCTCTGCAGAATACTACCCCAGGTATCCAAAAGGTGGTCGCTGAAAGTTCATCCATCCCACCAACAGGTTTTGTATTTGGTAAGTATTGTTGGATATACTCTATGAGCACATAAAGTAACATTTAAAAGTGTGGACTTGTTTGCGCTTTAAAGATTAAAATTAAGGTATTTTTAAACTATTCACCCACTGATGTAACGTACAAGTTGCTCCTCATCTACTTCCCTGATCTGGTTACTCATTAATTACAGTCCAGTTCATAACTCAACTTCACTTGTTATAAGTGTAAAATCTTGTAATCTAAATTGATTATGTATTTATTGATGCCATAAACATTTTGTCGTTAAGCTCAGTCGTCCAAAACAGATGTTCCTGTGGTTCCCGCTGGCTCAGGAGAGCAAAATGCCAGTAAAGGTTTCTCCTTCACTGCTGGGTGAGTTAGAGATTGATATGTTTTTAGAAAATACTCTGAGTTAATCTAATTGAGATGAAACAGTTAGTTCAGGATTTTATATATCATAATGATTTTAAAAAATAGACATTTATTCTGCATCTTGCTTATTGGGATGTACAGAGTATAAAAAATATCACATAAAATTAGATTTGTAGCAAACTTCTTAATTTTGATTCTCATTTTGCTTAATTGGAAGTCATGATAACAGCTGGAGCGATGTTATGTCTTTTTTTCCCCCTTCATTGTTTCATTGTTGTGACATTGTGACTTTCATGGTTGCTTTTGTAGAACAACGGGCTTCAGTTTTTCTTCAGTCACTCCGGGAGCTGGAATGTCGCAAGGTAAAAACAACACAGCATCTTGATATCAAAACAGTTATAAGATTGTTCTGCATGTTCTCATAATTTTTTTCCCACTCATATCTCACCAGTGAAAGATGTGAATAAATTCTCCTTTGGTGGAAATGGCAAGGCAGTGTTTGGCCAGACTGGAGAGGATTCATTCTCCCTCACCTCAAAGTCCACCTCCTCTGGTTTTGGGACAGGGTCTCCCACGTTGACTCAAAACACATCAGGTGAAGCAGCCAAGCTCACCTCCACCACAACTGCTTTCATAACAGAGCCACAGCCTCCAAAGACAGTTGGAGGAGAGACACTGGGCAGTTTCTCTGGACTACGTGTGGGCCAGGGAGAAGAGGCGAAAGATTCCTCAACAAAATCTGCATCTGCATTCACCTTTGGGGACACCGGACTTGGTGTAGGTAAGGGAGCACCACAGTTCAGCTTTGGTGTGGCTCTCCAAAAGTCTGCTGAAGATTCAACAGCAGCAGACTTATCTAAGGGGGCAACATCAGGCAGTTTGTTTAAGCCTCCAGATTCGAACACCAAGCCAGCTTTCTCTGCCGCCCCATTCAACACAGCTGCCTCAGTTTTGCCTACATCGTTCAGTAGTCTTCTTGCTACTTCTACAGAGTCAGCCGAGGAACCAAAAGCTCCCTCACCCCAATCAGAACCTACTCCACCACCTGAAAAAGAACCACCTTCCACTGAACCTGCTGTGGAAAGCACTAGTGTTGCTGCAGAACTTGAGCCTGCAGTTGATGCAACCACCGCAGATATCACAGCAACAACATCAACTCCTGCAGTACCAACACCCTCCCCTCCTGCTGCCACAACTTCTCCCTCTCCAGACCCTCCTTCCACTGTCACCACACAGGCTGAAGCAACCCCTCCAGCACCAGCCAGTGTTCCTTCCACAGTAGAAGCCACCCCCGATCCATCAGCTACTGCTCCTGCATCCACATCAACATCAACTGCTGCCACTGCCACCTCCACACCTGTCTCACAGGTGGTCCCAGCAGCACTTCAGGTGCCCACTTCTGAAAAACCAGGTTCTATATTTACTCAGTCCACTCCTGCAACAACAGATAGCAGTTCTGTTGGAGTCACACCAGTTATCAACACTGCTGCTCCTGCAGCCACCACTCCCACTCTTGCAGTTGTAAACAGTGCACCAACTACGGTCCCTAACACCATGTTTGGGCAACCTGCTGCCCCTCCCTCTTCCTCAACCCCAGCATCCACAGGATTTGGTTCATCTGGCTTTGGTACATCAACTGGAGCTAGTTTTGGCAAATCTGTGTTTGGTCAGATGAGTGGCTTCGGCCAGCCTGCCAGCAACACTGGAACATCTGGTGGCTTCTCTTTTGCCCAATCCACATTTGGAGCAAGTTCTAGTAGTAATTCAACTACTGGAGGAGGAGGTCTTTTTGGTTCTTCTTCTGCAAGCAACGCAAGTTCCTTCTCTTTTGGCACAAGCAGTGCCAACACAGCCAGCAGTACTGGCTCAGGACTGTTTGGACAAAGTACAGGCCCAGCGTTTGGCCAGAGTTCTGGATTTGGGCAAGGATCTGTGTTTGGAAGTAACACCACCACATCCTCATCTTCAGGATTTAGCTTTGGACAGCCATCAGGTGAGTGTAAGTTTGGGATATCATTAGTTTAGTCGTTGCCTCCCTTCCTTGGTTTAGACCACATTTAATATTCTTTAAAAAAAAAAAATTATCCTTTTGCATTTTTTTTTTTTATGTAAGGCAGTATATCTGTGTGCTGTAGCATAGGGCACTGTTTCAAAGGGCATCATCTTTCAGCTGAGAGGACACCTGTTTTTATTTATAGTACACTGTCGGCCTGAGTGGGTAGGAGGGAGTTGTCCCATTCCCAAACATTCTCTAAATTCCCAAAGCAGTCTGGGAATGTTGTGTCCATGTGAACAGCTGATATCCATGTTTTAGCTCAGCATTTAGACACAGCTTGTCATTCCTGTGTACAGATTTAATATTGTGGAGGTCCAAGTTTTTTAGAGTCAGCTCATTCTTTTCTATGACATTGGGGGAAGAATTGGAAGCTACTGTATAGTCAGAGCTTATAAGGTAACGTAGGGTTAGAAATAATCTAGTTCTGAACTGTTTTTTGCCTTTCATCACAGCATTTGGCTGTTCTTCTGCCACCCCTGTGTTTGGCCAACAATCTACCACTGGGAGTGTATTTGGACAGGTATCCACCGTTTGAATGATTGACCAGCTTATGAATGGCATTTTCTTGTAATGAGAGAGAGATTTTTTTTTTCTTTTCATGACTAACATTTTTTCACCAGCAGCAGCCGTCAACTGGTGGGAGTCTGTTTGGTTCAAGTGCAGCCAATACAGCAGGCTCATCCTCAGGTGGAGGATTCTTCAGTGGCCTGGGAGGAAAACCAAGTGAAGACGCTGCCAACAAGAACCCATTTGGCCCCACTGTATCCACAGGAGGGTTTGGGCAGCCCACTCAGACTGGTATGTGTACATATTCTATTCAAAGTTTGAAGGGAATTTAGTAACAAATCACAAAAACACCAGGAAGAGTCAGTTGTTTAATAGCTCTTGAAAATTATGTAATCTAACTTTTTCTTCTTTAGGTGCCACCAGTCTTTTTGGAAATAGTGGCGCCAAGACCTTCGGTTTTGGTCAGTCCTCCTTTGGCGATCAGAAGGCTGGTGGAACCTTCAGCACCGGTGGTGGGAGCGTAGCATCTCAGGGGTTTGGCTCCTTTTCTACTCCTGCAAAATCAGGTAGATGATTTTGCATCCTTATTTTGTTTTTGTCTTTTTTGTTGTTTTAAAGAAAAAACAGCTATGAACCCTCTACTTTACTCTCAACATTTTATGAGGAAACAAATCCTGTTGTAATTCAGACAGGATTTGTTTCCATACACTGTTCCCTCAGCTAGTTAAATATGGTAGAAATGGGGGGTTTTAAGTTTTGTGTGATTGGCTTTGGTTGTTTGACTTTTTTTTTAAAATTTGAAAAAATATTTGACTCTCCCTTTTGGCTGAAGAGTGAAATGGCCCTTCTCACTTGAGTCAAATGACTTTGGCCAGCGTAATGTGACTGACTGTTGGTTCTGTGACTTCTCAAGTGGCTCCTGAGCATCAGACAGTTAGTGCTGAGTTTAAAGATATCGAAATGAAAGCTTTTCAAACTCTATGGCTGTAAAATTGTTAATGAGCTTTATGTTTTCTGTTATTTCTGATTCAGCCCTCTTGCATGTTCATGGCATCATCCGGCATGTCACAATGACTAATCAATCAGTTGCAATTATATTAGATAATCCTGACAATGCACACTTGTCATATTTCTCTTAATTCACTTTGAAAACAGCTGAGAGAAACTAACAGCGGTGTCATATGTCAGCATTGTATTCCTGTGCTCAGTAGAGTTTGCTTACTGACTGAAAGAGTGGATGCCCTTTCAAAACTGTCATCTCATTGTTTGTCCTCTGGTGTGCCACTTGTGCAGTTTTTAAATGCACTTTTTTTTTTTTTACCCCGATACTCTGAAGTCCACTACACCAATTAGCCAAAAAAGTTTGACTCCTTTTACACAAAGTAAACAGTGTTGACTGTCTTACAGCGACTGCAGAAGTCACAATATGAAAACAGTCATATTGTGTTTGGATCTGTCAATTTGTTCTGCAGTAACTTGTGACTCAGTGTGCCTTGCAGGAGTTGTTTTACTGTTGAGTTTCTATTTCTTTTAAATCATCTTACTAAGTTCCTTAGAAATGGACTTCATGACATTTACAGCAATCCTTATAATGTCACAGTATTTATTTGTGTCAGTCAGCTGTTACAGCACATATGCAACGACTGGTCATTTTACATTTCATTGCTGGCTAATGCAGAATGGTAAATATTATCAAGTTGACAAATGGGATGAGCTCCTTTTCCCCTACATGGTTTAAACTCCCTGTTTAACCTTAACCCCGTTTTTCACCATTCTTGGTAATGAGTGGTTGCTTGTATCCAAACTATTGCTCAGCTCTACTGGGATATTGGAACTGTTCAGCACACTGATGCCCTATCTGTGGCCTGTGTAAGGGGACTGTAATCTTGTTACATTAGCACAATCAATTATTTACTGGGGCATGCTGCTAGCCAGGCTGTAATTTCAGCACACTCGCTCTCTTCTGCTGCTCAGAGGCTTTGAATCCGTGTGAAATGTTTGTCCTATCTGTAAGCTGTCATTGTGTGCTGATCTTAAATAATCTGCCATACACTGTAGGACATGTCACTCTTTACTGTTATGCTAATACTCAGAAGTTCACTGTTGGAAAGAGAAGCTGTAAGAAAATTGTTTTGAAGTACTCACTTTTTTTTAAACCAATCTGCTTGTTTACAGAAACTGCAACACAATTTACCTTCTCCTTTTTTCTTTGGAAATGATGCTGAGTGCCATAACACACCAATGTTTCCGGTGCCATGTTTTCTTAAGAAGTCTTTGTTTTTTGTCCTGTCTGTAGGTGGTTTTGGTAGTGCTCCAGTGTTTGGAAGTCCCCCTTCTTTTGGTGGTTCCCCAGCATTTGGTTCTGGAGCTTCATTTGGTACAAGCCCTTCTTTCAGCAATCCCATGGTTCCCTCAACTGGTAAAGTGTTTGGAGAAGGAACAGCAGCTTCAAACATGGGGGGATTTGGGTAAGAATCTTGACAGTTAAGTTAAAGGGAAAAATTCCAGCAATTAAAGGGGTTATAAAGATGTCTCTTTCAACTATTTTTGCAATATTTAATAAGATTGGGTTCACTACCCCATACACCATGATTAATTAAAAGCTTTAAATATATCAATATTATTATACATCAGCTGTGAAATTAAATTAAGGCTGAATAAACATCCACCAATCATCTCTGCATTCCTTAACTTTTTTATTTGTCTATTGGCCGGTCAATCACTCTTACTACCGTAGGAAGAGTGATTGACGGTCAATTCAATGGGTAATAGGCAAGACTGATCAATGAAGGTGATTGATTGGTGAGAGTAATACTACGCACCGGAAACTGCGCACTCTCATCTGACGTTTACAGCAGGTCGCTATCATTCTGCTAGCAGTTAGCGACGTTCAGACAATGACATCTGTTTTACTTGCGTTTGTGATATGAAGGGAGCATCTGTACCTGCTGTCTGCTAAACACCGGAGTGGCTGGTGAGCGTTGTGCTGTGGTCGGGGGAGAGAGCTGTGAATCTAGCAAGTTGGTCTTGCGCATGCGCTTTATTCAAAAACTCACTAACGGTCTCTGCTTTCAGAAATGCTGAAAACATCTTCTATAGCGTCTTTAAAGACCACATTTAAAAACAAAACAAGCAAACAAAAAAAAAAACACCTTTAACAACTTGGACCAGTTCACTTTATGATGTGCTATGAGGTTTTGGATAAAATGGGGATCCATTACCTACCAGCTGCCCATAGTCAAACTGCAGATGAAGGAAATGTCAAGTATTTGGATTTAGAATTGCCAGTCAAGTATATTTCTTGTTATCAGTTTGGCATGTGGTTTAAGCTCTCAGGCTATTTTCTGTATGCTCTCTCATGCTGTAATAACATGCTCCAACTGAGTGCTACAGCTCTATAAAAGACGCAGATCATGAAGCCTGAGGGGAAAGTCGAGTCATGGGTCACCCCCCACGCTAAAATGACTCTTGAATAGAAATGTAAATTAGTAAAATAAAAAGGACCTCAGTGTAATTTTTAATTGATTTACATAGATTGATACATTACATGCCTGCATAAGTGCAAATTTCAAGGTTTGTATGCCTCTTGCAAGTGGCCACATTTAGTGACCATAGCAGCCAAAAGTGATTATATTAAAGGTATGCAATATTGGTGTAAGATTATGGTTACATTTGGTTGGTTGTAAATACAGATTTTAGATTTCAGTTCCTTCTTTAGTAGTGTAGGTCAACATCTACGCCAACATTCAAGTTGTAAAGCAGCAAATACTTGTGACACACAACTGCAGTGTAACATAGTCATCCTCTTCATTAGATAAACTGTTTATATTTTAGGCATTTCATTGTTAAAGTCAAAATCCAGAAATGTCAGTGTCATCAAGCTATTTGTGCAGATAGAGGAACAGAGAGGAACAGCAGGATTTTGCCTGCAGCATGGAACAGCATTTTTGGAAATTAGAACATCTGTGTGTTCACAAGCACAACACAGACTGCAAATGACAGGCTGCATTCGCCAAAATGTTAAACACTCATTATTTTACTGGGATATGTTCAACTCTCATAGCTATTAGATTAAAGATGAATTATTTTGCAGTATCACCTATGAGACTACAATAATGCATAAATCCATTTATATCTTCCAAATTATGAAGGTAAAACTACAGGTAAAAAGTATTTTCATTTTTCAAGTAAAATTGGTAAAATGTTTACCCATCAGACAAAACAAATTGGCAACATTTAGTTTGTGTTTTAAAGTTCATTCTCAACACTCCTCGAATTTTATCTCACATCATAAATGTCTTTTTTTTTTTTTTTTTTTTTAGTACATTTCAGTTGAATCATTAAATGTGAGCATTTGGTTTGATGAAACATTTCTCTGTAGATTAAAGTACAGAAAAATGTTATTGTAGCAGATTATTTGTACAGCCCTTTCCTTCGCTATTATGGACTGATATTTTGACTACTATCTATATTAGATTGTTGTTCTTTAACACCCTCAGTGAGTGAAATTCAGATTTGATTTTAAGCTGCAGGACATTCTGTGTTTTAATCTTGCCCGCCCTTTAATCATTTCCATTCTATTTTTTTTTTTTTTTTGTTTTATTAACGTCCTGTGCATCCACCATGTGCACACGTTTTGATAGCAGTAAGCATGGCTGCCAGCCTAAAACTATGGATCTCTGTGCAAGAGTAGATTATTCCCCTCAGATAATCTCACTCTGGGGTCATGCTGCCTGCAGATTAAACTGGCCTACGCTCTCTATCTCTCTCAGTATTGTGCTTATACTGTATTTTCTCTTGGGAGTCAGTGGGTGGTGGGTCCTGTAGAAAGGGATTAAATCCAGCTTAAATCCCAGCCTTGCAATCCCACATGCAAAAACACAAAGTCTATCTTACATCTTTCGCCTTCCTTACATGTTTATGTGGATCTGGAAAAGAAAGGACGCCATTTTTGTGTTTTGTTTGTCTTATTAGTCCATAAAGATGACTGATTTAAAACATAACATCCAGAATTATGAATTAATATTAATTAATATTTTCAAAGTATCGAAAAAACGGAAAGAGAGGTACAGAAAATGAATGAATGAATGAATGAAGTTCTAATGAATCGATTTTCCAGTGAAAGTTTTGATTTAACCATTAACCTTCCATGTCGCCCTCTGTTTTTAGGTTTGCCTCACCCCCCAGTGCTCCTTCGTTCGGCAATCTAGCCAGTCAGAATCCGCCGACATTCGGGAGCTTGGCCCAGCAGGGTACTGGATTTGGAAGTCAGCCCAGCAGCTTCTCAGGCTTTGGGCAACAACCACAAACAGGAGGTTAGACAACTACTACAGTTACATGTGTGGCCCCCCCACACACACACACATACATACACTATCTTCAGTTGCTTGTGAGCTTAGAACAACATAGTTGGTGGCTGAAGTGGAATTGGAAAGTCATCCCTCCACCATTTGGGGAGTTTCTGTTAAACCTTGTTTAGCCTTTGTTTTAAATTTTTGTTTGTGGTCGTTAAAAACAAAGGAATTTAGGAAATTTCATGTGTTACTCATTTATTAAAAGTGTAATTTGATTGGATTTTTACAAGGAATTTTCTAATAAGATATTAGTAACATAAAATGCCCCCCCCCCCCCTTTTTTTTTTTTTTTACAGCAGAAATAGTTTCTTTTAAATGAGTTGACATAAATTAAATAAGTAGATTTAAATTAGTTTCTGTTATAGTTTTACATACATGGTGATTTATCAGTTTTAGACCTCCATGTACTTTATTTTGTATCCCCTCCACATGTTTGATAGCATGCATGCTTGACCTCAGTTAGTTGACTTGGCATCTTCAGCCTAGTTATTTCTGCTTAATTGCTTTTTTTTTTCACTAGTTTTTGTCTTACTACCTGGTTTACTCATCTTTTGTTTTTATTTCTGTGTCCTTCAGTAGATATGTCATTACTTAGATGTACATTGTACAATCCAGTTACCTCCTTCAGGCACGCACATTTGTCAGATGCAGATATGAAACATTCATTTATACATTAGTTTGGTTTGTACTGTAATATTTGATGCTATCATTCAATTTGTCAGTTTTTCCCTTTTTTTAGGCTTCTCCGGAAACACCTTTGGGTCTGCAAACCAGTAAGTGTGGTCAATATGTTGTCTTAATTTTATGTTTTCTGTGTCCACTGATAAGTAAAGAGGCACATATCTCTGAGTAGCTGCTATGCCTGTGGGGTTTAAACTCTGCCGAAGCTCACATCTTTTCTTCCACAGCAGTGCTCCCTATAGAACCTTCTGATTTAATATACCACCTCATTTAACCTCATTTGTGTCTTCCCCATCATCATCATCTTTTCCTTTATCTTGAGTCAGGCTCAGCTCCATTATTTGGCTGAACTATCATCCAGTTTATATGTCTGGCACACTGAATAAATTTATGACACAGTAGATCATGTTTAAAAAGAGAGTACTGTTCAGTCCCAATCTTGTGAATACACATTACCTTCCACTGTGAGGTGGAGCTAATCAGTTCTCACTCCCCAAGTTATTAGATTTCCATTCCCATACTGATGCATTTCCTTTTCTGTGGTTCATTCATCAGTACCACTGTCTTCTTCTATTTCCAACGTTGCTTCTTCTTGCATGACATGGCAGCCAGTGTTAACAAGGGTGTGTTCGAGTGGAATGCATCTATGCAGGAGTGTGTGGCGATCAGGCATAGCTAATAGGGCACATTCGTGAGGTGTTAATAATCCTTCACCTACACATTTTGGGGGTTTTGTTGTTTCTTTCTCTATGCTTAGATATTTTTTACTTAGCGTGCTCTGGTATTTCACACAGTAACCTGAAAACACTCTTTAAGAATGCTGAAAAGTCCAGAGAGTTGTGATTTTGCAAATTTTTCAGAAATTGCACAAGGTATTTAACTTTCCACAAGTTTTTTGAGCACACTGAGGGAATTCATTTTAGAGGAAATGCTAAATTCAAACTAGTCTTGCTTATTTACAGTTAAGTAAATTATATTTACTTATTCTCATCATTGCTTTTATTTATAATTGTTGGCTTTTATAGATTAGTATGCAATTAACATTTCATTTAAAACATTTAATGTTTTCTGTTTTTATATGACAAATTAAGGAGCTAAAAGCTCATCCTTTTGTGTCTTTGTGATCGTTTGAAAAAGCCTTAGTTTCTACCTGTCATTCATCTTTAGTGGCCTTGAAGCGCTTGTCTTTTAAAGCAAACAAAAAACCAAAAAGTTGAGCTTTAAAAGATGCTTGTGTTTCTATACAAGGTCTTACTTAAATGTTAAAGCATGAAACTCAATAACATATGTCTTTCTTTTTTTCTTCCTTTTCCCAGGTCCGGTTCTCAGTCATTTGGTGGTTGGAGAAGTTAATTCAAACAAGCCTCCATGAACTTCTGCAGATGCTACAGAGATGGTTCTACCTGCTAACGTGCTCTTACACCTTGAGAGAAGGAATATGCTGAGTTTATGTCAAAGGGATAAATAAACTGAAGTAGGAAATGTATTTACAAGCGTTTTCAATGCAAAAGAGAAAATTAACTCTTTAAAGCAGCTTTTAGAGTACAGAGGGTTTTTTTTTTTTTTTTTTTCTGCATTCCTTTTTAACAGGAACATAACCATTTTATGTGTTCTGGTTACATGTCTTCTCCAGACATAATTGGCTTAATGATTTTTTTTTTTTTTTTGTACAAGCAATAAAGAACAAGGATTGTACAGAATCCTGTACACAGACCTGCTGCATGAATCTACATACTCAGTCCCGTTGAAACCATTTGAGAAAGGAGTTGCTGGATTTTAAAACATGCAGATATGAAAAGTAAAAAGAAGAAGAAGAAAAAAAACTACTCAATGATGCAGTTGTTTAAAAGTTTGTCTACAGTTTATAAGGTCCATCCCAGATTCATGCAGGCGTCAGTACACCCTTCAACAATACGCTGTGTTCTTTAAAGAATGTGTTGAAATTAAACTAAACCTGTTTTTTTGCTTATAATGAAAAGAACTTTTCAAACTATTTTCTCTCTAATGCCTTCCTTGATGTATATTTTTACATGAAAAATTAAAATTAAATGATGTTTCTCAAATATTTGAAGGTTTTTTTTTATTTACTTATTGTTACATTTTTTTTTATTTTAGGCCAAATTGGTCAGTCATTTTGGTGACATGATTACAGTTTTGACCGTTGACTTGTCATTTTTATTCTTAACAAATCTTGCAAAATATAAGTTGGAAGATGTTTTGTTTTTCCAGTCCATTAGCTCTTGATATGAATAAGTTAGGATGACACTGAAAATTAGTTTGTCCTCACAGTTGCAACCTGCTATGATTAGCAGGTATAAAACATTATTCACTCTGCACCTTAGAGACATGAAGTTGTTAGGATCATCACATACCTGTTGCACCGCATAGCATGGGCAAAATCATTGTCTAAATGCATGCTTTTTGCTTTGACATTGCAGTGGTGTAAGATGCTAAAAGCCCAGGATTTGCTGCTGTCATCCTATTTGTGGTCACACATCATTCTTGCGAGTACATTCAGCACGGATTTTTGGTCTGCTGAAAGAAACTTTCCACTTTTAAGACTGTCTTTTAGTAAACAAGCATTTACTGATTAGTGGAGCTCAAAATTATATGGAACTAGAATAATAGTGCACTATATGTGGGAATGAAGCATTGTACTTGTATTTTTTTTTATATTTTTTTTTTTTTACTTGTAAGCGTGGGGGGGAGTATTGAACTTGTCAACATTTTTCTCAGAAAATATGTTTCTAGTAGAGCTATTGACATGAAATTTTCACCAGATGTTGGCAACAACCCAAGTTATGCACACATACAAAGAAAGCCTAACATTAATGTCAAAAAATTGTGTTCTGATTTGTACTTGTATAGCCTGACCTGCAGAATTAATCTACTTGTATGTTAAAAAAAAAAAAAAAAACACATGTACAAGTTACAAATATGATATGAAAGTTACAAAACTTCGGTCCCTATTCTAGTTCCATAAAATATAAGTAACTTTTTTACTTGTATTTTTTAAGTGAAAAGGAAAAATAAGTTCAGAAAATTAATTGAGCGTTTCTGTCTCAATCTGTTGTGGCATGTAGAACAGAGTAGCTGCATACCACAGGCCATGTTAAGATGTTACAGCAATTAATGCAAAATCCTTGTTTATATGCAGGTCATTCCTCCATCTTCAGTAAGGAGTGAATCCACTTGCATACAGAGCTGAAGTGTGCTGTGGGAGAATGCTGATAGGGATGTAAGGCTTTTATCCAAGGCACGATGTGGCATGTGGCCACTGGCACCACAAATTACATTCCCAGCTTGTGGCTGTGGAGCATGTCACTGTCACTCTGTCAACCTTTATCTTGCTTGTCTTGCTAAACGGATGGCAAAGGTCCTGGTTGCTTTGAAGTCGTTAAGGAATGTCAGGGTCATAACATGTGACCTGTAATAGACACCTGCTAAAACACTGAAATCCACATTTGGTTTTCAGGATGTTAAGGAGACCAACAGTCTTGTGTCAACAGGTGAAAGATAAACCAACCAAAATGTTTTCTTTGTAGTACTTTTGTCTTAAGAGGGGTAATGACAGCATTACCTACCCAGTAATGAGTATTCAGCTACAGATCTATTTCACATCTGAGGTAAAGACTTACAATTGGATACATTGACAGCTTACTGAGGCGCTCGGACAGAGCCCAAAGTCTGTAATGCTTTCAGCCAAAGCGGATGAGCTTATGAGATTTTCAGCACCCACTCCACAACTGGCCTCAATGAACGCATTAAAAGTAGAGTGCTTTTTGTTATTGTTCTTTTATTTATTTGATTTTCATCATGGATCCAACATAAATATGCAGAAGTTGTGCTTCTTCCTCATTTCACTTTTCCAAGTGGTTTAGAAAAGAAAAATATAGAGGAAGTCTGAAACACTGAGGTTGGCCACTGTCTTTATGGGATCCAGATAAAAATAGTTTTGTCCAAACACCCACCAACATCCCCCAGCTGCACCCTCATTTTCTGTTTACTCCCATCCCGATGGAGGGATGATTAGCAGCTCTTGAGTGCATCCTGCTTTTTTGATATATTCATCATCTCTTCATGTGCCACTGCACTCCACAGTGCATCTTGTTGGCCTTAAGGCATTTCTATGAACAGTGTGCTACTTCTATGTTGAAGGCTGTGTTTACTCAACCATCAACCATACTGTACACATTGTACCAGCCAGGCTGCTCAGGTCACACCGGAGTGTGAGATGGATGTTATGCTTAGTATCAGTAAAGGTTGGTGTCTGTGGAGCAGAATACACAGTTAAAACTAATGGGTAATTTCATCAGCATGGATAATCCAAATCCAATAATCCACTAAAAATAAGTGCTATCTTGCCTCTGGTTTCAGTGTACTCTAGATTGTGCTGGCTTGATACTTCAATGTGGATCATGTGTTTCAGCCCTTGATTTTCATTATTCCTGTGAAGGAAGATTGCAATGTTTACCATTTTTACATAAAGAAAATTGAAGAACAAAGATTTCCAGTAGTTATGTCAATTTTCAGAAGCTGAAAAGACACCCCCCCCCCCCCCCCCCCCCCAAAAAAAAAAGAGGGCCGAATATGTTTCTTTATACTTCTGGTTTAGAATATAATACTAAAATTCAGAGTTAATAGGCCTACTTATGGTAGCAGAAAGGGCCAATGTATTTTTCAAAGTCAAATTTCCATGATATATTAATAGCTATATAAAAAAAGACTTAATAATTCTTCAGTTTTGCTCTATGTTGCAATTGTTAGCTAAATAAAAACTGACTAGCATTAGTATGTTATGTTGGATTAGATGGAGTAGGCAATGGGCTATATGCACATCTCCACTACTTCCTGACCTTAAGCCAGCTCCTTTGTTTCCTGTCTTTCATTACTGGACAAACTGATTTATCCAGGTGTGTCTCTCCATTGTCTTTGTAGTTACTGAGGTCAGGCACACCAGGATTAATCAAAGCATGTATGGTAGCTCAAATCGGTTTTAAATCCATTAGCATGGCTGAATTTGTTATTTCCACCTGTTTGTCAGTGTGCTCTAGGTAATAAGTATGATATCAACTGATAAATAGTCAGCCAGATTTCAAGTGTGGCAGTACAGAAATGCACCTGCACAAACGTCTGCCTGTTATTGTTGACTTGTGTCCCACATGTCATCTTTAGTTAAGTGTTTTCCCTCCTTTCAGTGCTGTCACTAACATAGTTGCTGCAACTAAAGAGCTGAGGAATATGAAGAACAGTCAGTCTGTGTTCTATAATTCATTCTTAAATGCCAAGAACAGAGCTTTGAATAGATGAACATCTGAGCCATTAGTTCCATCCTTAACCTCACAAATTTTAATTACCTACCTGCCTCAGCTCCTCTTCATCGCCCACTCTCCTCCTGTCTTTAACTCACTCAGGGATTAAGCAGGTTGCTTATCTTGATACTTCAAAAGAGCTTTATACTGAACAGTTTAATTTCAGTCAAGTTCTATTAAGTCTTCAAAGTTTTCATGCAAAGCATTCCTCCTCTGCAGAGGATGTTTACATGTGAGACAACAAAAACAAGTGCATGCAACAGCAATTTCAGCACCTGGCTACTTTGCATGTGAATGGATTACTGAGACTGGGCTTAAAGTCTTATCTAATAGACATTATAATGGATGTCAGGCATTACCACTGATGTCAGGGGGAGGATTTCAGTATCACCAAATCGACACAGTTTGCTGAGGTTATTGGAGAAGGCCAAAAGGCATGGACCTGTAATAGCAGCATCTAGTTTTTTCTCGTGTCTCCATTTGAAGTGTTCAGTTGCTTAAACTCAGCATGTCTGCATTGGTTTTTATTTATCTTTGAAAATCTGTTTTGCAGCAGATTATTGGGTTAGCTCATTATTTCATCAGTATCCCCTTTGGAGTTTGAGCTCTTGACTTAGTCAACACATAGAATAGTTGATGATTTTATTGCTGGATCGAGGACTTTTACACTTTTTATGAAGCAAGCATCTTGTAAATGAATGCATGTTAAACACTGCTGGTGTCAGCAGATGTGCTTTATGTCCCAGCTGATGGAAACTAAAGGAGATAAATCTTCATGCTTCTCTCCTTTCTTTTAGATAAAGAAAATCTTTAGCTGTTTTGATGAGTCATTTTAAACTATTCCGAGTGAGTTTTCAAGTGAGTCTGTTTTATTGTGCATAAAATAGTGTTACTGTATATGTAAAGCACACACATTTATATGATCGCATGCAGTATTAATATTTATCTTTGTTGTTACTTGTATTCAAAGTAAAGTTCAACAGTAGCTTTTAATATATTACATGCATTAAATGATCATATTATTATCATTTAGAACATCGCACTTTATGAGGAAGTTATAAGTCGTGTCAGTATAACATTGACAATCAATAATGCACTCACTCATATATAAAGTAGGTAATGCTTTCTCTACCTTTTATATTGTGGAGTAACATCTTATCATTAACAAGTTGTTTTCACTTCCACAGGGTGATTTCATTATTGGTAAAGATAAAGATGCCAACCACGATCAGTACGAGACTGGTTGAAAATGTGTCATCATTAATGACTTCAAACTGGTTTACAGAGCATTGCTCAGAAAAGAAAAGAAAGGGGGGGAAAAAAGCAGAACATGATAAGAAATCTGTTTCTTTCGATGTTGAGGTTCTGCATATTTTATTGCTCAAATCATGACAATCAACTCTTGCAGGTTTTGGTGAAATAAGTCTCTAATGGGTTCAGCTGAAATGAACAGAATTTGCCTTATTCAATCATGCCCTCATCCCACTGGATCCTTTTACCTTTTGTTAGGTTCCTTCAAACTGTGCAGCTGTTCAGATAGAAATTAAACTTACCCTTTGATGAAAGAACCCTGAGCCTTACATTTCATCAATCTGAATGTATTTATATTCAAAAAAGTTAATTATAGACTGGGGTCAGATGAGTTTAACATTTCCCAAAGTAGTTAAGCTTATACTTGCATAAAGAATCTAGATGCTTTCTCTCAGGAGCTGCTTGTGATGGCTGAGTTTATTACAAAAGCCTTGGCAGAGAGTGGGAGGTGTGGGATCCAACTGCATCACATGCTGTAATTACACAGATGGCAGTTAAAGGTTGCCTCTGAGTACCCCTGCCCCAGCTTGTGGGATGTTTGGCACTTAATGGCCATCATTAAATGAAATGGAAAATGACATTTTGCTGTATGCTAATCAGTTATCGTTCTTATCCAAGGCTAGTCGGACAGTCCAGATGTACATGTTGTTTAAACATAAAACTCTTACATAACCGCAGGGGTTGCAATGAGAGTGCCAGGCTGAAGCTTAAGAGTGATTTACCTGCTTTGTTGCAGCATTTCATTTCAATAAAAGTTACATAATATTCTCTGGATGGCACCTACAGGCACAGCAAAGTCTTGCAGCGTTTGTGGGTATTAAAAAGTTTTAAATTTGATTTGCAGAAGTCTGCCCCTTGCTTTAATGTCATTTATACAAATGTTCATTTATTCAATTGCTCAGTGGAGATGTGAAACTGAAAGTAGGAATGCTTTTGCTTTCCAATCTGTTTCACTAGTGTCTTTTGACTTCCCCTAGTGAAAGAAACTCATTTGTTCATCATCATTATCTGTCGGTTTTTACGAAACTTAGTACTCTATGTGGAATAGTTTATGTGGATGTCTTAAATCACTGTACATTAATTAAACTACAGAAATAATGTCTAATATATGTTCTATCCAACTGAGAAAGATATTTGTGTGTCACTGTTGAGATATAATTCCCATTTTGGCATCTATCTGGTGATGGTATACTATCAGAGGGAATCTTTCATCTTGAGACTGAGGGCAAATCCTTCAATAGGTTCTCTTTCACTGAATTATTTTATTTATGCTAACTGAGGGTCCAACAGTCTCAACAAGATACTAGAACGTAAAAAGCACACAAAGATCCAAAAATAGTCTGACAGCTCAGTAATCAGTCCACAGCATACACACACAGTGTGGTATACAGCACTCTGCCATGGGGATGCATGGGGACAAAGCAGAAAAGTAGTAAAAACCAATATTTTTTTTTCACTCAGCAGTATGTACAAAAGTAAATCAAGTTAAATGTGCATACTGCAGATATTCCAATATTTAAAATCTTGAAATTCTGCCCAAAGACTGTGGGGCTGCTTTTATAGCCTGTTGAACTAATTTATTATGTTCCTTCAACCGTTTCCTTTCCTTTCACTTCCACTTTCTTTTTTAGTCTTTTGTTGTTCCTATTCCAATATTTTTTAGTCCTGTTGCTGCCATCAAATCCAAGTTTATTTAGCGATTTCTATAGCTTTGAATTAAATATTGGATTATGAGATTTGGCGATCAATCTGTTGAATATTTAATCATGTTTTAGACAGCAGCCCAGCATTCCAGGACTGGGTTTGTATAAAGTAACTAATTCACAAGGGTCAGGCAGAGAAGGGAAATCTTGTGGACAAAATTAATATTTGATATTGCCAGGCTTTTCTCTTAAAGAGAAATGTTTCTGACTGCACTGAAAACAATATCTGAAGATTGCTTCATGTCACTCTGAAATGGCACAGTCTCAAAGCAGAATGTTGAGTTAATTAATCAACGGCTAAAAACAAATAAGAGCAATTGAAGTGTTTTACCTACAAAATTATGGACTTTGACTTCAAACAGCAAAAAAAGTCTTCATTAGATCATTTTTTAAAAATATATGCATTCTATCTAAATGAATACTACCAAAACATGGAATTCCTTGCCTTTTCCTTTTTATAACCCCCTTATTTTTTATGTTAATATTATTATTGTCTCCAACAATGTAGAAACGAGTGTTAAACATTAAAATACATTTGCGGGACATTTTCTGAACCTTCGAACACACCCCACCCCCACCCCCACCCCCACCCACTTAACCCAACACTTATCTCCTTATGCTGTCTGAAACAGGTTGCACAGAAAACTATGTTCAGTAGATGTTATACTGAATTATATACAAACATACAGATCCATAAAGCTTTGGGCTGTTTTTGATGACACAGCAAACAAACAAAATCAACAGTGATCAGGATTTGCTGATGTAATCCAGAAAGGGTCTCCATGTTTTAGGAATGAATTTTGTTATCTTGACAGGATGTTGTTTCCTCATGCCCTGCTATGTCAGACATCAGCTCAAGCCACAGCTCAAATGATGTTGGAATGGTTGTTTTCCATCGTCTTTCAAGAATTCTGCATCCTGTCAGCGTTGCCAGTTGGCACCACAATCTGTTGCACCTCCTTATTCAGGGGATTTCAGGTATCATGCCAAGTAAACACATGGTTAGATTCTTAATTAAGGAAGTTTTAAAGGGTCCATTTACAAGACACACACATGCATGCACAAATCTTTAACCATATCACAGTCATACAACATAACGTTGTTACAGATCTTTTATTGCAACACCAGCATATATCATTATCCCTTGATTTAAGGTTGGTGCATACTAACATAGATTGAGGATCTTATAATTCATAAGATATGTTTGAAATCCTCTTGCAGAGGTGTGCCAACTAAATATAACTTGGTTCCAGTGATGTTCTGCAATGGTCTCCCCAATATCTCTTTTCAGTGCCAATTTAAGTCCCTACAGTTTAGGTGCTATAGCTGGGATGTGCAGCCTTTACAATCCAAAGAGCCATTTTTCACCCCAACCCAACTAAATAAAAGTGAAGAGCCACAAATATTATATATTATCTTTTTTTTTCCTCTTTTTTTTTTAATGAATACTTATGGTAAAAGATTTGCTGTTATTTTAAAGGAATCAGTTTCATTTTTACTTCTCAGTTTTGAAATAAAAAAAAAAAAACTTGCAGATAGAGGATAGATGTATTCTTCAGTCAGGTTTTCTTCAGTGGGATTTAACAATATAAAAAAGGGCAAATAAAATAAATATAAATGGAGATATTTGTGTGAAATTATGCCACAAAAAAACCCCTAATTTCTAAGATAATGGCAAGAGAAATAGTTTTAAAAATAAATTATTGGTAATTTTAGTGTCAAGTTGTGGAAATTCAATTTATTCATTTATTATTTTTTGTCAAAGTTATTGAGAGCCATTGTGGAAAGCCCAAAGAGCCACTTGTGGTTCGGGAGCCGCAGGTTGCACACCCCTGTGCCCTCTTGACGAGATTATAAAAGGCTGAAGCTTTGATTTTTATATGTGTATGCTTCTAAAGTGTTGGGTTCTGAATGCCCATACTGTATCTGGGAACGGACCAGCTTTCAGTTAGAGAAAAAGCAGTGTCTGAGTTGGAAATATTTCCAAAGATCTGTATTAGGCAAGTTATACTTTTGTTTGAAGTAATCAAATGTGTGCATGCGACCGTTTTCATATATCCCCTATGTGTAGAAATCCTGCCTCTGCTCACTTGTACCAGCAGAATGGCTTATTTGCCATCTTTATCTTAGGATTATACCATATGATGCAGATGTTTAAAATGGGCTAGCTGTTTTTGCGTAATTCTATGCCATTATTCCAGATTTTCTCAGAAATTCAATCAATAGATATTTTCACATCTCTATATACATATAATATATATATATATATATATATATATATATATATATATATATATATATATATATATATATATATATATACATATACATGTTTACAGTATCTTGTATTATGTTGCTTTCTACATCACACAGCCATGCATACACAGAGGAATAACATCCATCTTGATGACATAAAAATCTTGACTAACCAAGCAAGGTGAGCATTGGATCATGTGCTCTGCTGTGTACCGAGTTGCCTCAGGGTTTGTTTGTATGCACTCAGGCTTTCACGATTTTGTAATTCAGCCATTAAGCCTGTGTGTCCTTGTCCCGCCACAGAGGAAATTTAATCGGTTAATTTGTACAGACAAGATTCCAAAAGCATTAAGAAAGATAACTACCCGATAGCAGTAGTTTGAATAGTTAAATGTAGTTGATTCATTAGTGGGACCCTTTTTTTTTTTGTCTTTTTTTGTATATAATCCTCACGGCACACCATACTTATGTGACATTAATAACATCATGTGACATCAGGTTAGATCAGCTGACTATTTCTAAAGGTAAAAGAATGGGTTTTTTGCTTTACTGTCTCCTGTGAAATAAAGTGGACTTGAATTGAAGGGAGAATTGTATCACACTAGTTTATGTGCCTGGTACAGAAGAAGACTTGTTAAAGAGGTTTAGAATCAAACAGTGGACCTGATGTTGCCCATTCAGCACTCTATGGTATGATAAAGATGAAGATGCATTCAGAAATGTATTTAATTAAAAAAAAACATCTTTACATGTAGAAATAGGAAAAGGAAAGACAGCGATTAATGTTTGTATTCTTTATTCATTCATGAAAAACTTCACATACACACACACACATACATATATATATATATATATATATATATATATATATATATATATATATATATATGTATATATATATATGTATGTATGTATGTATGTATGTATATCCCAGGGTTTGTTTCCTCAGGGTTGTGCATTTTCACAGTTTTAAATAATTGCCAGAACCAACCCATTTTCAAGTATTTCTGTAAAAGTCAAAGCTGAACAAAAGAACACATTCTGTTTGAGCTATTTCAGTGCTGTGTTTCCATAAAACAAACCAAACAAATTGAGAAACATACTCGGTAGCCCACGTCATTTTGTATACTAAATTTCAGGTTTACATTTAAAATGACAATATTATTTCTTGACATAAAACGAAGAGCAGGATGAACAGACACATGAAACTCTAACATCAGTTTTTTTCTTGGAATAAAAACAAAAACAAAAGCAAGAAATTGAAACGACATGGTCCTGAGTGTCTACTTTATGTCTCTTGGGGGATAAATAACTACATAAAAAATGTAAAGTAAAGGTAGCAGCCCTCTGAAGAACTGTGAAGATGTGGGTTTAGGAGAGGAGACATCATTCACTTGGCACTGTCCTACACACATGGCTACATCTCTAATATTTCTCTGACAGAACAAATACGCATTTTATCGAAAACAACTGAAAGCAGACCTGTCAGTAAGTGCCAAGAGGTTTTTGACTTCACAAGTCACCCACAGTGTCTCACTAAATACTTTTGGCTTTGTCCAATATTGGCACATTTTTCCACCCATACAACAAAAAACATAGAAAAGAAAAAATAAACAGACAATTTTGTATTTCAAAGTTTTTTTTCAATGTGGCTTAGGTAAGGAAGCATCTGAACGCATGATCATACAAACAACACTGAGACACACAGAAGACACTTGGTGTCCTTTGCCTACATTATTAGCAGGAAGTGCTGTTGAAAGTTAAGAAATTCACCCCCAGTAACTTCAATATGTCCATTTCTCATTTTGAATCTTCAAAAGTAACACCACACAGGTCAGACATGCTGCACATCGCTACCTGTTCATTAGCAAGCAGGTGTGTTTGTGCATATGGCTTTTTAGCATGTGCATGTGTTCAGATAGTCCACGTGCAGGCCTGATAAATGATTACACGCTGCCAATGTGACACCGCTGTGACAATCAGATACCATGCCAGGCCTGCCCCTTTCCCCCTCAGGGTGTTTTCTGTGTGTTGGTGGGTCAAGCTCAGCCTCTGTTTTCTGACAAGGACACAACCTTTCCTGCTCTGGGTGAGTGTGTGTGAGTATGTTTGTGAGTGAGAAGAAGAGAGAAAGAGCCATGACTCAACATCAACAGCCAGAGCCCATCCGTGAAACTCTTTATCCCATCTAAATCCCTTCTGTGAGATCAAAACACACACACACTTTGAATGTGGGCCACTTTGTGTGTCATGGTTTAATTGAATTACATGTAGTCCAGATTGAGTACTACTCACAATATCCATTACTTATTGCAGGATACTACAAGGCAATGCATATAACAAAGTGGCCCAACACAACAGTATGCATGATGGGTGAAAGGTCACTGAGTTCATACCATAAGCAACAACTTTCTGCAGCCGTCACTGCCAACCACAAATTGAAATAACTTGTGGCTGACATCCAAGTTGCTCTTGGAAAATGTCAGTGTTATTTTCAGCTGGCATCAATGTCTACGTGCATTCAGTTTGTTGTCTTCGTATTCATTCCCACACATGCCAGCTGAACCTTAAAGGACCGCAACAGCCTCTCAATTTTGCCATTTGACCTCACTTAAGCTTCGACCATGACACTAGCCGGCCTAACCTGGCACACTTCAGTCCATGTAGGGCATCAGAAAGTGTGTCACAGCAGATCTAATTATGACAGCAGTCCCCTTGTAGCCTCCGAGTTTCATCCTCTTTCACCCTTTACCATGAGGTCCTGTGACTCGGCTTGGCACAATGGCATGCTCGAGCCACGCATGAGTATTCACCATGTATGAACTTATAAATATAGTTGCAATTTACCTTGTGTTTTTGATTGGTGAGGTCTTTTTGATCAAATATTATTTGACTTTTTTAAGTGCTTTACTGTGCAGAGCTTTGAGAGATTGTTATCCTACTGTATACAAATTTTGAGTAATGGGAATCCATTTCAGTAAAACAAAATAAGAATTTAAACATCTCAAAAAGTACACTACTTAATAAGTTATAAGTAGAGAAATGTTGCCACTTTTAAGCAACAGTAGGGTAGCCGTTTCTTCACTTTCCAGTCTTCTTGCTATGCTACTGTAAGCTAACTGCTGTGTGTAGCTTTAGCTAACTGGGATATTGAAAATACATATTTCCCAAAATGTTGAGCCATTTCTTGAGAGCCTCGGTATACAATATATATATATATATCTTTTTTTTAAATTAATTTCCTAAAGAAAAAAAAAAAAAAGGAGGAAAAAAAGGCTCAAACCAACACTGATAATCAATAAAAGGGTGGACCCTTACAAACAAACATCATCTGAAGTTAGAGGGCAGCATTTCTGGAAGCTCTCTCTTTGTAGGCCGAGTAATACTGACAATTATCTTTTATGGCTGTGACCAAATGATGTTGAACATACTGATGATCAACTCGGAATTGATAGAAGATTATCTCAATGAAATATATTTGTAAAATTATCTGCATTTTGCTGCATTACAGAAAAGGTCTCAGCTGTTATTTGGATGTCTGCTGGGTTTAACAAAATTCTGAGTTTGACTTGACTTGACTATGTAGCTACCGGGTTACCTGATCAAAAGGTTGTGCTTATACACTGGAACAGCAGGGGGTAACTTAACATAAGCAATACATAAGCAGATCAGATCTGTATGCAAATCACCTCTTTGGTTAGAGTCAAATACACAGAGGGACGGTGAGAAGGGAGCTGTTTTGTAGCATCTGTAAGCAAAAAGCTGAGTGCAATCAATATTTCTGACCTTTCATGATGAGGAAATTAAAAACCCTGATGCCAAATTCAGCTTCCCTCAGTCTTCTTTCAGGAGAGGTTTTAGCTTTCTCTCCAAAATTTCCAGTTAAATGGGCGTCATGTTGTTGGGGTGGTGATATTTAGCTGATCAGAGCTGTTTGTTCATGCATGTATGCCTGCATTACATTTGCTGGCGGTAGAATAAAAAGAGCCCCACATGCAGCCGGAGCTGCAACTGGCAGTCAAGAGAAGTGGGTCATCTATATGCCAACCGAGCAGTCGGCATTAAACTCGCATGCTTCCTGCTCAGCTTTTCAGCCTAGACAGCGGATAAAGAGTGAGAGAAAGAAGAAGTGGAAGCAGGGGAGACAAAGTGAGGGGTAAGAAGGGGGATACTGTTGTAGATAAAGGTTAGAAGTGATAAACGAAGGAGGGACAAAACATAGATAGGCTTTAACATGACAGGCAGATACTTTTTAAAAAATTTTGTAGAAAAAAATGATGTTTTGTCGGAGGCAACGATAAATACAAGTAGAAAATCACAGTAAAAGAGGATTGCACAAAGCAGATAGAACATTGTCTTTACTCTCTAGGTATTAAAATGAATTCCTGTCAATCACTGCCTTTGTTGTATTGATTGTTCAGTCTGAGCTCTGCAAACTTACTCACTGCAGCAATAGGAGTATGACAGGATGGATGAAAATAAGAGAAGGAAGTAAAAAGAGGCCCAGAGATGGAGTGCTGCAGACAGTTCTACAACAGCCTATCAACAGAATAAAGTGACTTGAATGAGGTCAACTGCGAAGTGCTTTTCAGTAGATTTTTCTCAAGGTGTTATTGCATCTTAGGTTTATTGTGTGTGCCACTGACAAGTGTTGGATTCACTTGTCTCTGGTGAAAAAAGTGAAGCCGATGTGGAAGTGCCAAAAAATTGCAGTTAGCCCCCCATCCACTAGGGGCAGGCTCCAAAAGGGAGTCAATTCCCATAGACTCCCATGTTTTTAAAAAAAAGGCCAATTTCACAGCAGAAATAAACATGTTTACAACCTGGTTCATAAAATCATTTTAGATTTAATAGGTTCAAGTTTACCTTCATGTCAACTGTGAGGGGGATAACGTTTTTCTTTATTACTCATCCATTTAGATGATATTTAATCTTGAAATTAAATGTAATTAGGGGGCGTGTCCTTTTGATTGACAGGCGACGGACTGGCTGCCAGGGATAGTGCTGGTGGCTAGCTCCCTGCTTGCTCCTGGGAAAGCCTCATCCTGAAGCAGAGTAGCACAATGGCAGTTTTTAGCAAGCTAACAGCATGCTTTAACTTTCCCCTGCCTATCCCCATTGGTTCCTGGAGAGAACCTCCCAACGAGCTTCAATTCAGCGCTTCATAAACGTGAACGGAAGGTTCATCCATTATTTTTAGTCTCCAGTCTGCACCGAGCATTTTCTCTGTTGCATAATGCACTTGGAACGTAATGCAGCTAGTCAGTTTTGCTGTATAACGCTTTCTATACATAAAGCTGCTCGTACTTGTTAGACAACAGATTTGCGAGATAAATGCAACTGAATATAAAAAATCTTCATGCAAGTCTTGAGTTTCCTTTGAGCTATCGTTCCTGTCCTAAACCCACACGTGCCAGCACCAAAACGTCTGGAAGAAACGTGACGAATGACCAAATACTGCATTGCACTTTGTTTAAGGCTAAAATGTTTGCAGTGGAAAGCAATGTAAACTTAAGGCAGCATGGATTGAATGTCCTGCATGTTCTTAAAAACTACTAAAAACTATGTCACCCATTGCAATTTGTCTTTTAAAGAACACAACATCAAACACAAGTAAATGCACTCTTTTCCAGCACGTAAATAAAAACACAACTAGTATTCGTACACAAAATTTGTGCAGCATGTGTGCAGACTTGGTCATGCACCATGCATATTAAAACCCTTCCACACTCTCAAATCTTACATCCCTTGGCTCAAATAGCCAAAATGTAAAATTAAAACTCAAAAACACTGTTCTATTACATTTTTGCATTTTAGCACAGTGAGACCCGACCCATGTTTGAAGGTAGAATGGTTGCACATAATTCACTCCAGTTTAAAAGTATGCTCGAGCCCTCAACCTCAAAGCAACAGCTACTGTAGTCTTGTCCTTGATGCTGGTTTCATTTGCATATTTTTTGTTGGGTTTTTTTTCAATCTTTTTAAAATATGAGAGAAAAATATAGAGGCAAAAATAGTTAAATAAATATCAAAGATGAGTTGAAGCAATAAGAGCTGGTGAAGAGGAGAGAAAGAAATAAAAAAATTGGAGATGATATTTTTAAGGTACCCAAGGCCAATGTCTGTGGAGCAGGTCAGTATTTGGGTGGGATGACCACTACGGGGTCACCATTCTTTGGCCGCCACATCAGCACCTGGGCGTCATTGGCGTTGGGCTTTACCATGGCGTTAGGGGAAATGGGCTCGTTCTTCCCCAGTATCTGAGGCTGCTCCTGGGCCACAGGTTCCTTTAGAACTGCCCTCTTACCCAGTGGCTTCTCTGGGTCCACTTGAATGTGAAGACGCATCCTCCAGCGGATCGTCTGCAGGACTAGTGTCTCTGAGGTGGCCTGGTTGATGGCCACTAGCCAGGTTGTAAAGCTCTGGTCGCGGTGGATGCTACTAAGCTGAGGCACGTTGCTGTCGCTAACCGGCACTCCCCAGGTCACGCTGGGGTAGAAATTGTCATTCATGCTAACAGTGAATTTGCTGTCCTTCTTCGTAGGCCCTACCACGGTGCAAGTCTCTGTCGTGTTGCCATACCAAGGGTAGTTGACACCATCTGAGTCACTGATGGCCTGGATCTTGCCGTCACGAAGGTCAGGAAGCTCCCAACTTGACCTGGAAGTGGAAAAGAGTCACAAATGGGGATTTAGTCAGTAATGGAACCTGGATTTGATGATACAAGTTGGAATTACAAGTTGTTTTTACAATCAAACAGTTTGCATACACTCAAGTTCAATAAATAATTTGCACCTAACACTCAGACATGGATTACAGCAGAATTTAGCACTGACAGTCTGAGCTTTGGTAACACAACCCCAGATAAGCTGAACACAGACCACGTCTGAGGTGAAGCTCTCACTTGAATACCTTTTACAAATATAAAATATAAGCAAAGTTGTAATCGGTCTTTGACTGGGTATGTCACGGCCGCAAAAGCACGATGCATTTTGGGTAGGTAGTGCCATTTTCGTGGGGAAAGACAGCAGCAACAAACAAAACACAAAATAGAGAGTTGAGGAATTTTAGTTGCTTCTTTTGGAAATAATGGGACACTGGTGTTGCATCAAAGGATGCAATAGTAATTCCAACTGGAAAACAGTAGACAGCGGTTTATGTTTTTTCGCATTTCCTTCTTGGAAGAGAAAATACGGAGTGCAGACAGAGGACATAGCAAAGAGACGTGAGGCTGCATTGGTTGCTGCAGTGAGAAGGAAAGCCATCAGGTTCCATCAAATATCTCCTCATGTACGTGTTTGCTCTCGGCATTTTCACAAAGGTGAGTCCTGAAAATATACACTGACAGAAATCAACACGCTGGAATGGTTTGCTTATAAAGTTGCAGGAGTTTATGTAAACCTACTGAAACATGCTGTGGAAGAGAAGCAGAAAGTGAGATGTCTGTTTTGTTTGTTATTCTTTTTTAGACCGCTAAAATGGAATAAACAATGCACTCTCTGTATATGATCATTTCTACTTAAATCGAACACCCAAAACAACCAATGATGCTGCATGGAAATGATTTATCACTGTGTGATGGAGAGATTCGTCAGGTCTTTGCTCCCTGCTGCTGTTAGACTTTACAATGAGCACATTTAAAGACTCAATCACACCTAAACAACCTTCGTATCTCTGGCCAAATTTCTTCTGGATCATGTGGAATACTTTCTAACAGTTATGTGCAATCATTTCTTTTCTTTCTGCAGAAGTGAAGGCACTTTTCCTGTGTACTAGACAGTTGGTGGTTATATCCAAAGAAGTAGTTGGAGGGAGGAGTTCTGCATCAGATCTCCAACTGTTAGCTCTCACTTGGTTAGGATCAATATTGTTTATGAAGGCCAACTTGGCGAAATATCATTCCCCAGCAGCTTTGGAAAGATTTTCTGGATAGGGTATCCATTCAGTCTTCTTATTCTTTTCCATTTGTAGGACTGAAAATGCTCGCTCTCCTCTCATTTTCTGCAGTCTTGTTTTTCTTCCGCTCCCCACGAAAATGGCGCTAGGGGGCGTGTCAGTCACGTGATTGACAAAGATGGATTAATCCAAATTATCCAAGATTTACTTGAGGCAAAGCAAATGTAAAAGCCTCAGTTGTTTGTTACTTCCTACATAGAAAATGGAGAATTGAAATCTTGATTGTGATCTTTGTATCTCTGTGGATCTAACGACACAGGACAGAAGCAATAAACTGCCCTGACAGCTGGACAGTTTCAATTTTCATTCTGCTGAGTTAAAATACAACACAAAAATAAAATATGTCAACAAACACAGCAGTTGACGCTGAACAGCCTAAGTGACCTAGTACCTCTGTTCTGTCCACCTATCGATTTTCCTGCCCACAGCAGGAAAAAGATTACCTTTCAGTCCCTGAAATCGAGGATCAGCATTACAGAGGAGATAACAGTGATCTCCAGCCACATGACTTACAGCTAGCCGGGCCTACACTCGCCCTCTGATTTATGAACCCACCCAGGGGGTGAGATTAGCATGTTAGGCATGATTATAGCTGGCCTTGGTAAGTGCCTGTGCAAGTGCGGGTTAGTGTGTGCGCAGTGTTTCCTGTGAGGGTCAGTGCATTTCTATCCTGAATGACTGTTTCATCTTTTAATTGTTGGATCCATAGCAACTTGTCACTTTGTAATAACTTCTAATGTCTGATGTTTGATCACCAGCTTCTACATCATTATAAAGACATAAAGCAAAGCAAACTGCATGCAGATGAAAAGTGGAGTCACCTACCCACTGAGAAACTTAAATCATTAGTGCGTATGGCATTGCAGAGACATAGTTCACTTCCTGTTTGTGTCTTTGCGGTCACAACTAAACGGTCTGCAGGAGGTGGTGTGAGCGTTCCTGACAGAACTGCAAGCCTGCGTTGAACTGTTTGCTTTTTTCATTTAGAAAAAAAAAAAAAAAGCTGCTCAGCCGTCTCACTTATCATCCAGTCAAAATGAATCTGATGAATTTGGAACATGATGATGGTGAAGGCAGAGTGCTTCAGTTTATCTTGCAGGGCTAGAAAAAGAAATAAAAAAGCTGGGAACCACTATAGCACTTCGTTGCAATTTCCTGTTACCTATTTCTGTTGAGCATAAGCCCTGCGCACTACAGATGAAAACTGAAAGCTGTCCAGCAGGTTTTTGTCAAAACTAACATTAACTTAAGCCTTAAAAAATCACTGATAAATGAAATATTAAAGCTGTGGGTGAGATTAAAGCGCTCTGTGAGAGTTTATGTTTTTACTGGTAAAGCCCCGTTACAACTGAACAGAAGTAGCATGGAAATGGCTCATTTCCTGTTTCTCCACCTTTGCTATCAGGTTCATTTGCATGTTGTGGTAACAGTTTGAAGCAACAACGTAGAAAATCCAAGCGATGCCCTCTGTCATACAATGGCTGCTTTGGATCCGAATCAGTAAATCTGTTACAGCACTAGGATTAATCACCTGTGTGTTTGAGACACACAGGCTGACAAGCTTTGAATGGATTAAATTCATGTTTCTAAGGTTTAAATTCAAGTGCTCCCTTTCTTGTTTCACTTCAGCACGCTTGCATGTCTGCATGCCTGCTTAGAAATACACAGACTGTCCAAACCTACAAAACTGTGCCTCAGTATAGCCCAAGGGTGCAAATGGGAGTTATGAATGTGTGCAGAATTCTGAGTGCATCATCTAAAGACAACAGAGGAGTCATCTGTGAAACCATCCGCAGCCGTCTTGTACAATTACAGTGTGCTGAAGCTTTATTACTACTAAGTGTGAGAATCTCAGCAGGGTGAACTCATCTTCTGCATCCAAAGAGAGACTTCAAATGTAAATGTATTTTTTTCAAATGTGCACTGTGAATGGTTAGCCTTGATATTTTTTTCTAATTTTCTGTCAATGTTTGGCTCTTCGGGGAGTAAAGGTTTAAAGATTCTAATACTGATCTATTCAAAGATTCAGCAGCCAAAAGTTTGGACACTCTTCATACTGAATGGAAAGGTATGTCCAAATTTTTGACTGTTTGTATGTGATAAAAAATACATCGCTGCACAGCATGAAACATAGTTTAACAGATAAGACTCACAAATTGTAAAAAAGAGAAAAAAAAAAGACTTTATTTTCCTTAACCAACTCCCTAGATTCAGCTTGTGTTGCTACTTGATCTCAATACATGTGTGCTGGTGTTGTCACATGGTGCTGTCAAAGATTCACTCTATTGACTTGACCAAGAAAACACCCAAGGGCTTTCAAGTGAGAAAGCGTTAGTTTAATGCTCACCATGCACAATATTTTCCACGGTCCTTTTACTTTTCTGCTTCCCTTCCCACTCCTGAGTCCTTATTTTCCTACATCACTCCTGAATAGTAAGGACTACAAGTAAGCATACTGTAGATGTTAAGGATTACATATTTGATATTAATTTTAACACTTATTGGCTGCAAAAGTTGACAAGTAACATTATACCAAACAACTGCCCAGGGATATAGATATTATCCCTGGATTGTGACCTACATTTTGAACTTTTTGAAAAACATACCTATTACATGGTTTCTGGTGAGAGTTGTAAGCGGAATAATTTCATCTCTATTGGAAAATATTCATATATAAATTATCAGGATCATTAAAAAAAAATCTTTCTTGTACTTTAAAAGGAAAAAACTTGACCAAAGTCTCATTCCAGTAAACCTCAGGTAGAATAATTTAAAGAAAGAGTAAAATATTCACAACATAGGAGGGAGTTATTGTGCACATAAGTGTAGTTCACAAAATACGCCAATGAAGCTGAACTTTTAGAGCAGTAGGAGGTTTTCTCTGACTCTCATAGCACACAAATATTGATTCAACCTTTACTAAAACACAGTGAAGTGGAGGCCTCATTTCAATATAGCAGAGCAGAATATTTCCTGACACCTCCACCCCTGTATGCCACTGCATACAGGGGTGGGGGGTATCAGGAGAGGACTGGATCTCTAATCTTAGTCATGCAGCACTCACACATCGTCTCCTGCGGTGTCTACAGATAAAGCATATTTCAGATCGGCATGTGGTCGCCCCACACATACAGAAAATAAGACGAGTGCTATTTCTCTCACAGTGAGGAAACGGCGGAAAGGAAAGGATAAGGAGATGCAGTCACTAAAGCTGACTTTGCTCATGTTTGTTTTGTTAATAATATCCACTGATGCAAAATAACTGTATTGACAACTGAATGGATCTGAAAGGTCACAGCTATTACTTTCCATCAGCATGTACTACTCTCATCTGTCAGGTTTTACAAAAACAAGCAAGAGGTTAAATACTGATGGAATATTAAAGCACACTCTTGTAGGAATATCATTTTACTGTAGCTTCTGAAAAATACATGTAACATGTTTCAGTGTGTCTGAATCAGACAGATGCTGTTGTGCAACCCAGATGAAAATACAGCCAAGTTTCACTACTGTGCAATATTTCCTCTGAAAAGTAATTTTAGCATTATCTGTAAAGAGAAAACAGGAACTCTCAAAACTCACTGTGAAACAAAGCTTCTCTTTTGGTGGTTTGACACTGATCCATCTCTTTTTAAAAGTTTGCCATTCAGAATCTAATGCATGATGTCTGTCTTTCCAAACTGATTTTTCATTTTGTTAGCAAGGACTATATATATGTGTGAGTATATGTTATATATATATATATATATATATATATATATATATATATTTCTTATATTCATACCCTCAAATCAAAGAAAAGGCTAAATTCACAATAGAAATTCAAATAATAAGAAAGTAAAGAAACTAATAATAAATTAAAATTTACTAAATTATAATTTAGTGAAATAAGATATTGCTTTTGAATTGTTGTTGGAAATAATAATAAAAACAAACAAACAAACAAACAAAACTGTCCCAGACACATTGGAGCATCTTTCCCATGATCAATGGACCAAAATACTGTACCTGTCAAGAGGTAAGCATTACAGAAAACACCTGATTGCAGTACAGCATTCTCATCTTAAATTATATGATTTCTAATGCTGTAAAGTTTAGTGGAGATATAAATCGATCAAGTCTCAAAACAAAAAACACAATTGTTTGTTTTAAAGTCTCATCCGCCACACACTCAGCACCTACACTTAAGCAAATAGTAAAATGAGCTAGTAGTACTCACATCCCTTTGTCCCCATATGTATTGAAGAACTCCATGTGGTTACACGCTTGGATCCAGCCAATGGTCCATGTTTCTTTAGCCGCCACAGGCGGTACCAGGATTCGGGCATTGGCTCGGAAGTGCGGGGTCCGGTAGCGCAGGACCACGCTGGAAGCCTCATCGATGCTGGTGGGGTTGGAGTCGATGGAAGTGTTCAGCTCCAGGACGATGATACTGTCTCGGAAACTCTTGGGCTTACACCTGATACTCTGGATGCAGCCCATTGCATTAAATTGCAACACAATCCACAACAACGTCCAGAGGTCTGGAGGAGAAGAAAGACGCATGGAAACAGCAACAGAATCACCACTGGATCCACATCATGCCCCCTGCCCCACAAAAAAATGTTTACCAGCACAAAACGCGTTTATATAGAGTGCAGACAGTCTCATGGGAAAAAAAGCCATGCATCTTTGAGTGAAAACTGTCAAAGAAGAGAAAGACAGGCCCAGAACATCTTTGAAGAACGCATGCTTTCCGGTGCGTAAACGCAACTCAACCAGTCCAGCTCAGGTAATATAACTTTTCCAGTGCGTGCACTGATGCTGTCATTTTGTCAAGTTAAAGTGTCTTTTAATTATGCTCTATTGGGAGAACAACAAAAAAAAAAAAAAACAGGGGGGGGGGGTAATTTGGCACAGACTACTTGCAACATGTGGCATCCACTTGAAATGTGAGGTTCAGAATGATTAAATAATTAACAAAAGTACTACTCTTACATCTTGGAGTCAGATTCCCTTTTGTATAATTCTTTGTGTCACCCAAAGCTGATCCCTGAACTGTTTATGGACCAATGGCTGACGAATTGTGTCCAGCTGGTGACAGGATCATCATGCTAAAGAAATGAGGAGGGCACGTTATAAATGACTAATGGGAGCTCACAGTGACTATGGAGCACGCTAAGGGCTGCTATTAATCTATCTAAATAACACTCATTCCTCATAATATAAACAAAAAAACAACGATTTAAAGATTTAAGAGCGTAATATATCCTAGCCGTCGTTTGCGGATTAAGGGCTCGTGCAGTGTAATTACAAGAGTTGAGGTCTATTTTAAGCTGATAAGAATGCCATGCAAAAAGAAGTCTACCTATAAAACAATATACTGGAAAGTCTCCAGTGTCTTCAGCGGGTG
>JALJCO010012772.1:272500-387946 GCA_023101725.1 Atherinomorus stipes
TTATTTCTTTGTTGCTGTTTTTTAGAGCAATTCTTTTTTGTGGGAACATTAAAAAAAAAGCTTTGTTCTTCACTGCATTTATTTCTGTAATCCACACAGCACAATTGTTCTGCAGCATTGAAAGGATTCAGATTGTTCAGATTTATTGGGGCACCTGTGTGTTTTCTCACGTGCAGTGGTACACACATTCACAGTCTCAACTCAGAATACAGATTATTCACCAAAAAGTAATACAAATCTACTGGCTGTAGCCACGTCGTGCACTGATTGGAGGCCTGTAAATCTGGGGATTTGGGACACTGTTGCATTGTGTTTGGGATATTGTTTGACCTCAAATGTTTGTTCGTTATTTGCTGGTTTGGGATCATTTATAGTCGTTGGAGGTTCTGTCAGAGGGAAATCCACAAACACACTTAACAGCGGGTGGAGAATGAATATTTGATGCTGACTGAAAGTATGTTCTGTTTTCATCTATCAGGAGAGTAATCCACCATCACTGATCTATGAGGTTTTGTTTCCTTCAGTCCACTTATGTGACCACATGCAGTATTTAGTATTTGGACACCAGTGAATGGTCTTTGAGTTTTGAATGAAGCTTTCTATTGTTGTCTGTTTAGTTTTTGGTTTTCTATTGTCTGAGTCAGTTGCCTTGTTTTCTGTTTTATTTTGTAGGTTTATCCCTTTCTGTATTCTGCTCTGATCTCCTGCTGTTGAAACACACCTGGTCGTATTTATGGATTGCTACGCCTGATTTAATTAATTGTCCTTTGGTTTCTTTTGTTTATTGCCAGATCCTTGTCATTACAAGGATCTGGCAACATGTCCGTACAACGTGTTTGTTTTCTTTATTGAACCATTGATTCCTTCTTCTACCCACCCCCTATGTCTTCCCCCTGTGCTTGGGTCCTGCTCCCTCCTCGCCCCCTGACAGAATGAAACTTATCAGAAAGCAGCTCTAATGTGCATCCATGACTATCCAGGGAAGGAGGTTCTTGCTTTGGTGTTTTTTGAATTTCTCTAAAAACATTGTAATGCTGTCAAAGGGGATACAATCCACTGCTAGGTCCTGTTTGCACTAAGGCCCATCAATTAACATCACACTCGCATTCTTTTGCATTGTTTTGCAGATCATTTTTCTTGAAGCGTTGTGATTTCTTGTGCAGCCACTTTTGATATGAATTGAATAAAATGAAATGAAAAATACTTTATTTATCCCAGAAGGGAAATTCAGAGGTCTGAGAATTAAATATCACCACACCATCTATAATAAAACCACAAAAGCTCACTGTTAATGCAACAGAGGCTACTGTTACAGTTTAGTCCAATGAAAGTACTCTTGCGACTACTTAGGTCATCAGAATCTGTCCAGTATGAATAGCAGGAGAGGAAGCCAAATATGCACCATGTATGACATGTCCGACATCACTTCCTCTTTTTGGTCCGCTGGGATATCTGTTTGCATTCAGACTGTCAGTGCACAGGACCAGGGCTCATGTGCAAAGCAGACTGAGACCCCTGGTTTTCAAACAGACCAGAGTTTGCTTCTTTGGTCCGCACCAGAGTCCGAATGCGTGTTCACAGTACTCCAAATGTATTGGACTATGAGTGCGAGTGGACCTGGGTTTGCTTAAAGTGGATTAAACATTGCCAATGTGAATGCACTCTGAAAGAGTAGCTCTTCAAGTATGCAAAAGATTTACTGTAAATTGAATGAGTTGGACTGTATCCAGTTTCATTGAGTTTAAAAAGACAGAGTATACTGTGCTATGACTGCCCATCATTTTGTTCTGTTGGGTCGGTGGTCATGGATGGGGGACAGTATAGGTACAGTATGTTAAAGACCCACAATATAACTTTTTGACCTTAAAATATGCATTTCTGACTCGTGTGATGGCACACCAATATCTATTATGTGAATTTTTTGAGCCGTCACTGCCCAGCAGCGTCCCAAGGCTGAGAAACCGCACTATGCAACTTTTTCCATCTGGGCGCAGAGTGACATTGCAGCCAATTATTGACTGTGCACTGCGTCACCTGCTAGCAAACGGATATAAACACACTGGGTGTTTATGCAGAAAGTTCTGTAGTGCATCTTTAAAGCTGTGCTTACACAGCTGTTTTCTGTGCTCCGTGAGACAGATAATTCAGGATTTGGCATCACATTTTGAAGGACATACCTGTTTGGCAGCTCTTTATTAGGGGTGCAACAATAAGGGATTATCACGCTTCGTGTTCCGGTTTCCGGAACTTGTCGAATTTGGCCATTTCCTCTTCCGGGCCAGTTCAACAATAGCTGAATCCAATGTCCCTGCTCTGTTCCACTTTGTAAATCGAATAAACAACGCCAACCCTACTTAAGTTTTCATGGATTCCCGACTGAAGTGATGTTAAGGAAGAAGTGGATCAAAGCAATTCGCCAGGGTGAAGGTTGCACATTTGTCTGTAGCCGGCACTTCAATGATGCAGACTACACAGCTGGCGCTAGCAGGCTAGCATTTGCTGACGTGCCTAACTTTGTGCGTTTGAAAGCACACAAGGATCTGAAAATCGGGTCTGTACCCTCCTGTTTCCAGTGGAACTACTGGGGACTGCCAAGAAAGGAGACCGCTTGTAAAAGAGCATCAGCTCGCTTAGGCTATGATGTTCAGCCACCCTTACCAAAAAGTAGTATGCAAGTATGTTTTTAGTATACTATTTTTAAACTTTAAATAAGACAGTATACTTTCAGTTTACTATTTATGTACTTATAAGAAATATACTTAACAAATTTTACTTGGCATTTACTAATAAATATACTAGAAGTTTAACATATTTAACCTATACTTACCCTTACCAAAAAGTAGTGTATGCAAGTATACTTTAAGTATACTCATTTTAAACTTTAAATAAATAGTAAACTGAAAGTATACTGTCTTATGTACTTATTAGAAATATACTTAAAGTTTACTTGGCATTTACTAATAAAATATACTTTAATACTAGTACATTCATAGTACATTTTCAAACATACTGGTTTCTTTGGTACTAAGAGTTCAAATGTTACTGGACCATTTGGTGAAGTCAAATAAAACATCTGAATCTATTTCTGACATAAATTTTATAATATTTATTTTACTCAAGGTGGAGTAGAAGTAGCCTATACTAAGGCAATTTTGAGTATATTTGAAAATGTATTTTTAAACACTAAACAGTGGACTATAAGTGTATTATCAGTAAAGTCATAGCAAACCTAAAAGGTTACTTTCTGTATACTTAAAAGTCTACTTCATTGTTGCCAACTTAAGGTTGCTATACTCCACCAACTTTCTTCTTGTTCTCGAGACCATGAGAACAAAATTACGTCATTTTGTTCTCGCGGACCTGTGTGAGGACGGCTTGCGGCTTGTTCTTGACCCCTCAGCTGAGCAGAACTTTCTTCTCGGGGAGCTCAGAGAAGTATTGTGTGTTTGGACGGACATTTGAGGCGGGCGGGGGTTAAAACAGACGCTCGAGAAGCAGAGAGCTGTCAGCTCCACATCTCTGCAGACCCGACGCTGAACGGATAGTTTTAATAAACATCTGATAGAGGTGGTGAGAAAGTACAAAAAATGTAAACTACACACGTGGCATTTAAATACACGCACACCACCGCGTGCTCAACTCCATCCTGCCACGGACGAAGTTTATTGTAAATGTATAATCACTGGGTGAACGCAGTCCTTCTTGTGGAGTATGAAGTGACTTGACGAAAAAGAACTTTTTTTCTTCTTCTTGACCACGCCTCCTCATCTACATTATTTCCCATGATGCCTGGTGGCACAACTGGGTCTTCTTTGCACCATGACTCAAATGTGTATGTTACCCCTTCAGTACCCTTGTAAAAGACCAATGTAGTCAGCCATTAAATGGTATTGCTTGTGCGTGATGCTGACTTGTTGCTTCGTTGGCATCGTTTAGCGCCTGCTGGTGACTTTTGTCGCTGGGGAGTTGGCAGTGGCGGTTTTTTTCTTGCATTAAAAGGGCATTGAGAGGATTACTGCTAGAAAACTAACAGTATACAAAGAATACTTTTAGTACACTTAAAAGTGTACTTTGCAAGAGTAAAAGTAAGCTTAGATTTAGTATGAGTAAACTAACAGTATACCTAGAAATATACTTACAGTATACTTTAAAGTGTACTTTCTAAAAGTAAAAGTAAGCTTGAAGTTTTAGTACGAGTACACTCACAGTATACCAGAAGATTACTTCAAGTGTACTTAAAAGTATACTTTTAAATACTTAAATTGGGCCAATTTAGTCCCAAGAAGTACACTTGTTAGTATACTGGTAGTACACTGATAGCAGTGTACTTGGTAAATAAAAGTACACTTGGGGGATAAACTTTAGTATACTTGAGTATACTTAATGACATGTACTTAAGGAATACTTCTTTTTGGTAGGGGCAGCCTTAACACATGTAGCAACTAGAGGAAGAAATCAAGTTGACAAGAGTTGACGAAAGCTGTCACAGCTGAAAGTGTATCAAGTGCATTTTGCAAGTGCATATCAAGTGATTCGCTGGGATGAAGGGCCGAACTTTATAATAAAACAAGGTAGCACGTTTATTTGTAGCCGGCACGTCAATAATGCAGACTACGCTACGCTATAGCTGGCGTTGGCAGGCTGGCGTTGGCAGGCTAGCGTTTGCCAGCTAGCGTTTGCCAGCTAGTGTTTGCTGACGTGCCAAACTTTGTGCGTCTGAAAACACACAAGCATCTGAAACCCGGGTCTGGACCCTTCCGTCTCCAGTGGAACTACTGGGGACTGCCAAGAAAGGAGACCGCTTATAAAAGTCTACAAACTTTATAATAAAACAAGGTAGCATGTTTGTTTGTAGCTGGTGAGACGACGCTACAGCTGGCGTTAGCAGGCTTGTGTTAGCTGATGTGCTCAACTGTATGTTTGAAAATACACAAGCATCTGGAAATCAGATCTTAGGCCTTTATCAATAAAAGAAAAAAAAATCCACTAAGAGAAAAAATTCAAACAAAAAAAAAAAACCTCTTCCTCCCTCCAGATCCACTGGAAACAGGAGGGTACAGACCCGATTTTCAGATCCTAGTGTGCTTTTTGACGTACAAAGTTAGGCACGTCAGCAAACGTTGGCTTAACGCTAGCCTGCTAATGCCAGCTGTGTAATCTGCATCATTGAAGTGCCGGCTACAGACAAATGTGCAACCTTGTTTTATTAAAAAGTTCGGCCATTCACCCTGGCGAATTGCTTCGATCCACTTCTTCCTTATCATCACTTCAGTCGGGAATCCATGGAAACTTAAGTAGGGTTGGCGCTGTTTATTCGATTTACAAAGTGGAACAGAGCAGGGACATTGGATTCAGCTATTGTTGAACTGGCCCGGAAGAGAAAATGGCCAAATTCGACAAGTTCCGGAAACCGGAACACGGAAGTGTGATAACCCCCTATACATGTATTAATATCGAACCCTTCAATACAGGTGTGTACTGAACCGTGACCACCGCGTATTGAATATCATACAATACAAAATTTTTCATTTATTTACTCAACTTTTCTTTTGAAGTTGAGCTCTGTGTTAAAAACTCGATGGATCTGTGTTAAACTGCTTGTTCGACTACATTCAGGTATGGTGTTTGGAACTACTTTGGTTCTTCATGGTAAATATGACCCTGACGGTAAGCCATTGTGGACAAAAGCACATTGGTTACAAAAAGGCAAGAAAAAAATGTTTGTGTCGAAAAAATATCGTACCGTGACACTAAAGCATCGAACCAAACCGAACCGTGAATTTTTTGTAACGTTGCAGCCCTACTCTGTGTATCAGTTGCAAGAAATCAACAATTACAAACATCTACCTTGTTGACAAGTTTTTGCTTGAACGTCATTTATAAATGTTAGATTTCTAATTAAATCAAAATCAACATTGTTATTTTTTCCCTCCACAAAGGATTCAAGAAATACCCAAGTGGGAAATACAAATCTGACCAAATATGGACCCATACTTACTTTTCAAAGCACCGTCCCCGTTGAGCAGCAAACCTGACTTCAGCCATGTGATCAAAAAGACTGATGGAGACTTTATCTGAAAATGAAACGTGAAAGTCCTCATCGGGAAGTAACAAAAATATCCTGGTCAAAGTGTGAAAAAAAAAATTATTACAACTGTTACGTTACCTGTAAGAGAAAGAGCCATCTTTAGGGCTGGTCGTACCAAATGCACCTGCCAACACAAATTGAGCTCTCTGGTGCTTTAGTCTGCTGAAGGGCATCACAAACAGATTTATGCTTACAGATGATAATATGATGAGTCACTGTTGGCTCACTTCCTGTCACAGCACTTCTGAGATGTGACAGCCTGATGCAGATACCCCAAATGTCCCTCCTCACATCTCACCAGCGTCTTTGTCTGTTTTTGCTTTCTCAAACATGCCCGTCTCTTCTTTGCTTTGTGATTGATTATTGTAGGAAAAGTAGGGCAGTAGGGCAACACAACCAGTCTGTCAGACATCTGACATTAAGTGTATGAAGATGGAAGCCTTGAAGTAAAGTTAAAGAGAGCCATGGTGGGGATATTTCTGGGAGTGCCATGGAGCTATAAAAGGGCTCTACAAAACTCTGGCATGTGGGAGCAAATTCTACGTAGTATTGTTTGTCTTACTGGTTATTCTTGGACACTAAGATATCTATTTACTAAAGTTGCTCTCACTGAGAATGTAGGTCAGCGATGTTCCTTATATTGTCTCTAAGTTGTTTTACTTAATACTTTGACTTCACATCTCAATTGGAAATATTGCAGAATTTTTAAACTATTGTTATTTGACCATTTTTAAGATGCATCTGAAAAATCCTTAGAGATCAAAAAGAAGTTAATTAGTTTTAAATATTATTAAAAGAAATTCTAGCAAATTTCAATAATTCAGACAAAACTGAGCTTTTGGTCAATGTAGAGTTTGTGTATGCATGAACATGTTTGTAAAAGGAAAAAGATAAACACCAGAATGTTCTTAGGTTCGACCTAAGAATGTGTCTATCACTTGGATAATTGTAATTATTGGAACTAATTTAACTTTTGTAAGATTTTTCAAAGATATATTGCTAACATATTCAAGCTCTGACATATGTGGTGGATGAATAAAAATGCTCCAGTTGTTGCAAAAGATACTGCAAAACATCAACGTCTGTGGACACGCTGTAAACAGTGAGACAAAAGACAGTGTCAGTTTTACTAAAGAACATGAAAAGAAGCCTCATGAATGTCGGCCGACCAAGAAATACAGTATTTCTATGGCTCAGACAAGGTCCAGCATGTTTGGCACAAACCTGCCTGGTGTGACAATAATTGTATGATCCTAACTGATTGTTTCATACCCTGTAAAAAAGAAAAAAGAAAAAAAGATCTGTATTATTTGGGTTAAAAACTGGTAGCTGTGGTTGCCATTTTTTCACCATAAAATTTACAGTGAGAATGTAGAGGATATAATGGTATGCCATTTTGGCAACCGAAAATTTTGCAGTACATAACTGTTATTTATTTACAGTATTGTATTGCAATAATAACAGAAAATACTGCTTTCACAAAAAATATTTGCAAAATTTACAGTAAAAAACTAACGGCTTATCACCCTTTAAATTACGGTGGCAATGTATAAATTATGATGGTATGCCGTTTTGGTAACTAATTTTAGCAGTCCACTACTGTTATTTATTCATGGTAGTTTTCTGCAAATATAACAGAAAACACTGAAAACTGGCAGCTGTAGTTTCCAGTTTTTCACTGTAAAAATTACAGTTTCAGTGTAAAAGACATAATTGATTAAGCAACTGTAATTTTTACAGTGTAGTGGTCACTACAGTGGACACATAATATAAATCTTTGTTCTATTATGTGTTTGGGAGGATGGTGTATGTGCACACTAGCAGGCCTCTTCAATAGAAATTTGTGCAGGGGTGTCCAAAGTTGATCCTCAAGGGCCCCTGTCTGGCAGGTTTTGGATGTTTCCTGCTGCAAGCACACCTAATTCAGATTAATAGGCCAACATGCTGAAAGGGGAAGTTTTTTTTTTTTTTTTCAACCTGGAACTATTTCCTAGCATGAAATATGTTCATTTACTCACCCAGACAGTTTTGGTGCAACATGAATTCCTTTGGGAGATATTTAGATCCACTCGAGAGATCAGTGTATGTCCAATATAATGGAAGTGATGGGCCAACAGCACGCAGCCTCTAAATAAGGCATTATCTGCCACAAACTCCTTCAATTCACCAATGTTTTGTTGCGAAACATTAGTCGGCAACATCAGTTGCCCCATCACTTCCATTATATTGGACATACGCTGATCTCGAGTGGATCTAGATATCTCCCGAAGGAATTCAGGTTGCACCAAAGCTGTCTGGGTGAGTAAATGAACATATTTCATGCTAGAAAATAGGTCCATATTGAAAAAAACAAACTTCCCCTTTAAGCAGAACCTGAAAACAAGCTGTTGGGGAGACTAATTTTATTGGAATCCAGTGTGTTGGAGCAGAGAAACATTTAAAATCTGCAGAACTGTGGTCTGTGAGGACCAGAGCTAGAAACCCCTACGTTAGTGAATCATCTTGACACTGCCACTAACTGATCAGTACATAAAAGAGAAGAGTAGCATTACTTGACATGTCCTAAGATAAAATATTCCAAAAAATGTTACTCTGATAAAAAAAAAAGTTAATGCATGAAAGAGTTTGTATAGTAGAATATTGTGGGAGAGTTTGATGATAAGGGAATAATAATGTTGGGGAATAAATACCATCAGTCTTTGTGAATATGGCTGATAAGATGGATCTTTGTCATAGAATTGTGGAATTGGGACTGGAGGATCCAGGGTAAAGTCCCTGGAGTAGCAATTGAGATGAACCTCTAAGTACCTTTTAAGCAAGACCCTTCACTGTAATTGTAAGGAGAGGGACCCAACTGCAGTCACGGTAAGCCACCATATATCCAATCCATGCCGGAAGTCCCAGTCGGAAGTTTCTTTGTCATGCAACTTACTAAAATCTAACCCTACCCCTGACCCTTCTCCTAACCCTAACCACCTGACTACACTATACACATCTGTTTGTAAGTTGCAGATATTAACTGTTGGCGGTATTTAACTACCTTCTGCATGAGACTTCCTGTATGGATTGGATGTATGGCGGCACCCTTATCGGTCATTGTAACTGCAGTTAGGTACTCTTGATTGTAAGTCATGTAATTACAATTGTACATGCTTAAGTCCTTAATGGAAATTCCTAAATGTAAGAAAAGATCTCATGTAAAGGTGTAAACTATATTTTTGCTGTGGGATTTTACTGAAAATTTATAATTTGATTGTTTCCTGATTTTTCCCTGTATATTTCTGGCACCACAACTTTACAGTGTACTGTTGTTGTATTCTGTTGTGAAATACTCTTATTCTTTTCCCTTTGTACTTTTTATGGTAGCCCTCCTCCTTGATGTCATGACAGTTGCTGGAGTCCAGAGACTGGTGAAGCGAAGAGGACCCTGGGAGATGACGCCGGGCTTCCTGGACTGCGTTGCCATGGACATGTACTCTTTCCCTGCTGCTCATGCCAGTCGGGCCGCCATGGTCTCCAAGTTCCTGCTGTCCCACCTGGTTCTGGCTGTGCCGCTTCGCATCCTGCTGGTGCTGTGGGCTTTCCTGGTGGGCATGTCCCGGGTGCTCTTGGGAAAACACCACCTAACAGATATGGTGTGTGGCTTCGCACTGGGCATGCTCCACTTCAGCTTGATGGAGACGGTGTGGCTCTCATCAAGCACCTGTCAGACTCTTATTTCCATTAGCACGCTTAGCTGGAGCCCGTTTTTCTAAGCTTTTGATACCCAGCTCCGTGAGGCTCATTTGATACTCCATTCTTGCAGGATTAAGAACTTTTGTTGGTCCTGAAGTTGTTTTCACATCAGTCAGACTGTGAACACGAACACTAATGTTTGGATCCAGTTGCAGACTTGCATGTATTACGCAAGACAGAAAGGTCCTTGGACCCTAACAAGAACTTAATGCAGCTTTACAGATTTAATCTCACACTTCGTTCATCCATCTATTTTCTATAATCAGTCCGTGGTAGCAGGGGGGGCCAAAACCCATCCTTTCTGCCACCAGGGGAGAAGTTGAGTAAACCCTTGACAGATCGCTGGTCCATCACAGGGTAAAAAAAAAAAAAAAGACTAACATGACGAACAACCATGCATGCTGTTACACACCTCTGCAGCTAAGTTTAAGTTAGAAACTAAAGACAAAAATAGGACAACTGCAATTTCTACTTAAAGTGTGGCGTACATGAAGGACTGAAGATTGTGATCTTTTTAAGAGTTTTGAAAAAGTCAGTTCTATTCATTTATAATTTATCCTCTTTCATTTCAGAGCTTATAGATCTATTCAGCCTCCCTTTATTCTCCTCTTCTTTTCCACTTCTTGATATTCTTTGAATTTGGGCTTCCAAAAAACTGAAACTATAACACTGAATAGTCTGATGTCAGATTGTGGTAACATTAAAATATACAGAGTTACTGATCCTTGCATTGCCTGCATTATCACTGACACAACTTCTTTCTTTCTTTTTCTGTTTTTAAATTTTCTTTAAAAATTTGGGTTCTTTTAATCTATATTTAACATCTGCAGCTATCATTTTGTTACAGCTGAATTTAACTGTTTTATGCTACACAATCTTGCACAGGATTTTTCTTTTTTTCTGATGGGGTTGAATATGATTCCTTTTAGTGTGCCATGTGTACAGATACTCACTTATCTCTTTTATGTGAGGCCTCTCCAGTTTAAAAGTTGGCCTTACAGATTTTAATGGTTTTTCAGTCAAAGTCCCACCTAACAGTTCATGGTTGTGTATATGTAAAATGAGTGTATGAACTGTACATGTGCACATTGGCACAGAGTAAAAATGTCTGGAGAATGCGCTAGGGTAGTTATTCCTTGATTTTGAATGTGTAGTTGGTATTTTTGGACCCTTGGATCTGTTTTTTTGTTTTGTTTTGTTTTGTTTTTTGTGGCAAAAAATGTTTTCATACACTGGTTTGGTGCAGCTAAATACAATTTAGTGTACATGAGTTGGTTTTGTTCTGTACAGGGATGTGTATATGAAGTTTTTACTATGTTGCTTTATCTCATCAATAAAACCAGTAAGGAAAATTGTCTTGTTTTATTGATTTCTTTTATGTATGACACAGAGATACCACTACTTACAATTAAACTTATTTTGGGAGAAAAAAGTTATAAAATTAATTTTTGTAGCTGCATGATCATTTCTGCTTATCTTTCTCAATGAGGTCTGTGGTGCAATACTTAGCAAATATCTTCTACTGAATTTGTGAGCCAAGCAGAGAAAAGAAATAAAGAGAGAGATGAATTCTATAGGAAGCTCAACTATATTTAAAAGGAAGCATTACACAAGAAGTTGTTTTGATTGCTTTAGACATCACATGGGCTGTAAGGCATCACCGGGTGTTCAACAGTGTCAGCAAAATCCAGTGTGGTTTGTTGAAATCCTAAAAAAACACTTTAGAAATTGCCTTCCCTTAAATATACCTTTTTTTTTCTCTCAGCTCTGATATTTGAATTTAATCTTTCCATCCTTATGCGCTGGAACATGCCATCAACTCAAAAGTCCTCTGTATAGAATGGAAAGTTCACTTGACATACATCAAGTTAGCAGCAGATACAGTTTCAGTCTTAATCTGATGATGGCCTGTTTAGTTTTTTCCTGCACTGACATCATTTTAGAGGGTATTAGCAGTAATTATTCAAGCAACAAATGTGAGTGTTCTGGTGCAACAATGATACGATTTGCAAATTTTAACGCACATTTCTTGTCTTGCTAGTCTTACCACAGAGGGTCTGAAAGGAAGTAACCCCAGTGATGAGACACTGTGTGCTCTGAAATGGCTCAAAATAGGAGGAACTGAAACTGCTTCATAAACACTTTTTGCTTTAGTTTTAGCTGGCATAAGTTTATGTGCTGTAGATTTTTTGGAGTTAGCAATAAAAAATGGAAACATTTGTAGTATGAGAATCTTTTTGTACAATAAAATGCAGAGACCAGTGGCAGTGAACTAACTGTCCACAATAGAAGATTCGCTCTTTCTAAAGCTATAATATGACTAAGTTCAAACAGAAGGGTTTGTTTCCAGGCGAAATATCACATCTTGTTCTGGGAAAGGATTGTTTGGTATATTTTTTTTGCCCCCAAATCAAGGCCTCTAGCCTTGCGGAAGCATTTTCCCAAAATATCCCAGGGAGCAAAAGCTGGTTGGCCCGTGCACTGTTTCTGAGGAGATTAATGTAGTCAGTCAACAGATTCTCCACCTTCCACTGTTGTGTCTTCATGCTCAGTTTAGGTGTGTGTCAAATAAATGCGGGTAAAATTAAACAGAACAGTGATTTCGGAGTCTTTAACCTCTGTGCATGCCGTATTGCTTTCAGTATTATAAAGATATTTTTGTGATCATGATTGCATTTTGTCATGTTTTTACATGCACTTGGAAATGTTCCCTTCTAAAACGTTGCTTGACAAATGTCAAACCTTAGAGGAGGGCACCCCCTGGAGTAAAAATGGAGAACTCCAGGAAATTGCCTAGATTTATGAAACTCCAAGAGACTGTTTAGCACCTCTCTATCCTAACTGGCCTAAGAGTGGCAGTGCACAAGTCTTTTGGTGGTGCATTGGCTTCATCTGTGAGACGTGGATCATCCTGCTTCCCCCCATGATCCTCACTGCACAACTTCATTTACATTTTTTATCATTAATTTATTGTTGTAAAATAAACCCTATGTTTTAAGTCCATCATGTTCAAGGATCCTCAGTATTGGTCCTCAAGGGCCGAAGTCTTGAAGGTTTTTGGAAGTTTGTGCTGCAACACACCTGATTCAGACTCAGACTATTGCAGAGCTTGATGTCAAGCTGCTAATTATCCACGGGCTGACTCAGTGGGGAGACTTCTAAAACATACAGGACACCAGCCCTCGTGGACCAGAATTGAAGATGTACATCATAGAATGTTAACTACAACTTTCATGGAAGATTAGCCAACTACATTGACTGAAAATCTCTAAAAAGCAAAAAAGGAGGAAAGAAAGAAAGAATATATTTTCCAAATAAAATTAAGTGTCATAATGCTTTATACTGACCATATTCATCCTGCAGAGAACAACAAAACCCAGACTGAAAAGGACAAAGAGCATAACAATGCAAAATCTTGAAATGACATATCTGTTGCCACATTCCTGCAGACTTGCACTGATGTGTGGGTGCTTTGATTTGTGCTTCAGAGCATAACAGCTCTGCCATGATCAGAAAACAATGTTTTATCTTTCAGATTTACAGCTCTCTTCCCACCATTATTGCTCCTTCTCCTTATCAACAGTATCTGGCACTGTGCTCTTTGTAACATGCGCATAAATTAAAACATAACAGATGTTGACATTTTTTCATGCCTTTCTCTTTGGTTTGATAAACTGTTCTTGTGCTGTCGTGTCTTGCCTACATGCATCTTGTGAGCTTCTTTTTGTATTGCAACACTATAATTTATGTATTTTCAGTATAAAAGAAAGTTAAAATTTCATATGAGAGAAGTGAATAACAGTTGCAAAATAAAGGGAATTTTTTTGTGTGTTATTTACATACTTTGATTGTACTTGTTTTATTTGTCATAGAGTATGAGAGTCTCTGCTGTATTTTCATGATTTTTCCAGTTTTTTTTTTACTCTTCTGTGTTGCACATGTGTGTGTGTGGCAGAGCACAGCACAGGAAAGACAAGTGGTTTACAGCAATAGTTCAAATGAAAGTGTTCATAACTTATAAATGTCTAAAACTCTGAAAATTAGGGCAAAATATTTGAATATGAGGACAATGGTGAGGATGCATATGTGTAAACATGGCAGTCATCTTATTTGAATTACTTCACTCAGTCCCTGACATATGACAGGTCTGGCTAATGAACTAATGGTGGTGCAATAAGATGAATGTAGAAGATTGTGTTTTCCTTTTGTTTCGTCGCTATTAAAATCTATAAGTAATTTGAAACACTGCTTGAGAAATAATACAACTCCAACACACTGCTGACTCAAATTATAATTTCATCATTCGAGCAGTACAAACTGACCAGTTAATTAAATCTGTCATGCAGCCACATCTCAGTCAGTAAGCAGTAAACAGATTGTAAAGTGTAACTTTAGCAGTAATGAATTGGTAGTTTCATTGTAATCTTTGATAATCTCCCATTGGTGTTATTTCTGTGTCATTTTGATCTTGAGAGAAAAATATTAACATCTGCTTTGCCGATAATTTCAGCTATCATTGTTTGATAACCAGTATGAGAACATTCAATGTCACAAATTCCACTAAGTCTGGCTAAAGTGTAAAATGGTTCAATTTTGTGGTTTTCCATGTTTTTTAAGCCATTTGTCTCCTTGTGGTCAATGTGTAACCCATCTTCTCATTTTCTATCTCTTTGACATCTCATGTTAGTTTTTGTTTGCTTATTTTTGTCTCTGTCTGTTATATAAATTCAAGGAGCCTGATTCTGGTAGCTCCTCGGCCTTGAGTGCTGTATCTGTTCATACTTATGTTTTCTTTATCAAGAACAGCAATTATGAAAATGAACAAACTGTCCATCAGTGTTATATGTGTGAGAGTAACAGATGAGTGTGTGTGTGTGTGTGTGTTTTTTTTTTAAATCGGGAAACCAGTTATAAAAGATATCTTTTGAGTTGAATAGATGTCAGTAACAGGAAAACTAATACAGTAGGTATTATACAGAGTTTCAAACAGTGATAAGAGTTAAATCTAATCACTGTCCAGAGAAAACAAGAAATGAATACATCAGCAAGTCTTTAGCATTTTATTGCGGGCGGCAACAAGTGTCGCAGCTTTCAATATTACAAATGATAAAGAATCCTTGAGAATCCCAGTGAGGGGTAATAGCAAAAAATCACCAGCAGGAGGCAATGTTGTGCTTGTTTGGCGACGTACTGTGATGACGTATGACGCTCTGAGCCGAGCCGATTCAGCCTATGCACTGCCCCGATCATTCTCAGGCCGGGTAAGACCCCAGCAACAACTCTGCGATCAGTTCTACCCGTGAAGATTGGGCTTTACAATCGCAATCCATCCTTTGAATACACAACATTTTGTGGAATTTTATCACAGTTATTGACCAGAAGATACTTTTAAGTTGTTGAATCCGGTGAGTAATGAATGCGGAGCCGTATGAAGTCTTCTGTATTGCTTATCTTCTCCGCTGCCCAGTTTTATTGTTGCTTTGTTCTGGGCAGCAGCCATTTTTAATCGCCTTGTCCTACATTCCCATCGCATTATTCAGCCTGTTCGGAAAACCAAGGAAGGCTGTAAATGTTAGCATGGGTCTGACTGTTTTACAGCGGATGCAACTTAATAACCGTGTTTTATTACGTAGCAACAAAATTAAACGCCCTGACAAACTCTTAGCTTGTATGGCTTGTTTTTGCAACAGTGCGCTGGAAGTTTAACGGGATTGCCGTTTCGTTAGTCTCCGACAAGCTGCCACTATGGTAGACAGTTAGCTAATGCTAAATTGAAGCAATTGTCTCGTTGCAACTGTAAATTGCGTGTCCAAATAAATATCTTCATTGTGTTGAATCAGTTCAAATAATGGCGATTCCACGGGACATTAGCTTGTTAGCATTTGATGTTTACATGGCGTTTTGGTTTATCCGCCACATAGCGTAGTAACCAGTAATGCCTAGCTACTGGACTTGGGTTTTTCCCTCAAATCCTTTTATTGAAGTAAATGTTTTACACCTCATTTTTGTTATTATTGGTGTCAGTCATCTGAGACAACTTCGTGATAAGCTTTCCTCTTAAAACGGTTTGTTTTTGTGTAGCATAGCATAGTTAGGATTAGCATTTGCGCTAGCTTACATTAAGGTAACCACCAAGAGGTCGAGATTTTTAAGATTTACCTCCAGGATTATAATTACATTATATTTATTCAGACCTCTTAAGTTTGTTTTTATTGTGTTGTTTTTGTTACAGTGAAATTAAAAACGTCAATTTTAAGTTTTGGAATTGAAAGGGTTAGCCGTCATGGCGTTAGCTTACACATCGGACCTTACCAAATTAGTAATTTGTTGGGTCTTGTAGAGATTATTCCGTTTTTCCGCAGCTGATTGTGTACAAAGTATTTCATTTGTGAATATACACACAAACCACAAACGGAGCCATATATATATATTTTCCGTTGCTAATATCAGTATAAAGCGTATGCTGAACATAAATCGTGTGGCCTTCAACAGTCTGGATTGACGGATTCTGAGCTTAAATTGCATAAATTCCCGTTATATGTCGAGGTTCTTTATAGTATCATAGCTATTTGTACTAAAAAGCTGTCTCTTTGCATGCCCATTTGCGCATTGCTTTTTTGGTGATGCTATTTTAATTAAGTCTCTAAAGATGTCTTGTTTTTGTGCTGTGCGATAAGCAACGCACACACGAATTTAAATATTGGCAATAACCATCTAATAATGATGTCTCGTTCATAGTATTTCTGAAGATGTATCGCGACATTTAATTTTGTGGTGTGTGCACTTTTGTGCACTAATTGGGTTGCATTATCAGTTGCATAGTGGATGAAAATAAATCTGAATGGCTTAATGGCATCTCAATTTTTTAGTGTTTGTTGAGATCTCGCAGCGTATGAATCTGGCCAGTCAAGAAATTTAATGGTTTAAAATGATCATCATGGTCAAATGTGGGATTTATATATCCTCTGGATACCGGGGGTGGTTAATTTTGGGGAAACTGTTTAGCTAGCCACATGAATTTGTTTTAGTTTTTAGTTTTTTTACAGCTGGTCCTTGTCATGACTATGGTCAAGCAATAAGCATATACCTGCTTGAATACAACAGTGCTAGAGATAATGGGGGCATGGTATTTAGATACACTTTTTGTTAGATGGCTAAGCATGCAAGCATACCTTGACACTGCTTTTTTATGTGTGACAAGTAAATAATTATTGCATTTCTTTAAGTAGTTTGGGAACAACAATTAAAGAATATATTGTTGAAATTGGGTTTCGGGGGGGGGGGGGGGGGGGGGGTTCTTTGAATGGTAATATTATGATGCTTACATCGTGTTAATAAAAGGCCCAATACAAACACAGTTTTTTGTCTGACTAAAAGGCTGCGCTAGATTGCAAATTTTTTGCATCATTGTCATTTGACACACACAAAACACTTTCAGCAGATTCTGGTTCAAGTGGCCAAGTTTAACTGCTTAACTTAGTGTTGGGGCTTCTGAAAGTTACACCTATGACAGGGGCTAGTTCCTGTAGACAGTTAAAGTTTTTTTTTTTTTTTTTTTTTGTGATTAAAAAAAAATAGCTATTTTTGCATTAGTAGCAATTTTTCATTTTGCAGGGCAAGCAAATTAAAAAATTACAGCGTAACGAGAAAACTGTCATCTTTTTACACCACAATTTGACGTGTGTGCACGTAGATGCACACACAAACACAATGTGATGGGTTATTTTCCCGTTTTTGTTGCAGCATGTTTATCCTGAGTGTGTTGAGGGCTTTGCATGTACTTATACAACTTGAATAGTATGTATCACCGTTGATTATCCAGAAATGTAATCCTATATGTTCACATAGGCGTCAGTCTCTCATCAGCCTAACTGTCTTCAATAAATGGCTCATTATATTGACAAAAACATGGGAGTTTGACTCACACAGCGGTACTGAGTTTACTCCAAGTTGCTATTCTTACTTTAAGAATCGGTCCCCCCGCAGGATGCTACTGTTGGTTTCAGAGCCTCCATATTAGCACTATAGTCAGCAAATGTATATTTAACAAAAGCATAAGTCTAGAGTGCATACTGTTGCAGCTTTGAGTGTAGCAGAATTGAGTAGCATTGACATGTCCACTTGGATGTTATGTTTATTGTTTACATCATTGTAGTAGATGAAAAATTATTGATAAATATCTAAATCTACCAGTGAAACATAAATGTTTGACATAAAATAAAATTTTAATTGCACCCTTTTCTAATTGAATGAAGGCAGATCTTATAGATAAGGTTTATGGCCAGAACCATGGGAGCCGCCGTGTCTGCTAGTTTCTGCCAAGGACTTCTGGTTACCACGGGTACAGGGTATTTTACACTGAGGGCGTGCACAATTTAACAACATACATACGAAAAGCTCCTGAACTTAATGATTGAAAAATGGATAATTGTAAAACCCCAAAAGGGTTCTGGGACATATTGTGCCGTACGCGGCTGCAGCAGCTTGTGAAAAAAACAAATAAATATGTATGTTGTAAAGTTAGCGAACTTACCATAGGATGGCATCTGTGCGGCTGCAGGACTAACTGGGTCCAGCTATACAGGTGCAACCCGCAGTCTCCACCTCTTCATCCTCTGTAACCACCACCTAAGTCTTTTGACAGAAATCATTCAGACAGTGGCCTGGCTGAACATCCATCCATGTATACTAAACTGCCATGTTTGTGTCGGCTATAAGCACACAGCCGACTGCGCCACTATGCAAGTCTATGGTTCCTGTTTATCACCATGGACTGAACAAAGAGAAAAAAAAAAATGCTAAATTTAAAAAAAGACAAATTATAATATTATCCCCCCAAGGGGAGAGGGGGAGGGAATAAAATAAAAAAATAAAAAAAAAAAAAATAATAAAAAAAAAAACCCCCGGGGGAGGGAAATGTCTGTGAAACTTGTCTATAGGGTTTTTGTTGAGCTTGAAATGGTTTCAAGTCCATATAAGAACATTAAAAACCTTCATAGAGCCAGAGACTTTTTTTTTAGCTGCTTTATCGAGTTAAATGGGTTTTTTTTGGTTGTTGTAAACTGCAACCTTAGTGTTGTATGTGTGTGAAATATTTGGAATGTATTGAATATCAAAATTCCAATTTAAAGTGGTGGTCTGATTGGTGTCAAGTTTGACTGTTTTTAGAATGTGTTGGCATCATAAAATATTTTTTAAGATCATGAAATTTGAAAAGTTAAGGCAGTTTATGGACAATTATTTTCACAACATTAGATGTTAATTTTGGATAAAAAGTAAGTGCTTGTCCAATATCTTTTGTAAAGTCTTTCTTTTACGGTAGCATGTAGCCTTGTTTTTCCTGTGTTACTGATTGTTTTTAATTCCTTTCAGAATGAATGGGCTCTATGCACAACTCCACTATTTCCTGAACTTAAGGTAGCTCCTTTGTTTCCTGTCTTTCATTATTGGATGAACTGATTAATCCAGGTGTGTGTGGCCAGTTAATGAAGTCACATCTGGATTAATCAGTTCGTCCAGTAATGAAAGACAGGAAACAAAGGAGCTACCTTAAGTTCAGGAAATAGTGGAGTTGTGCATAGAGTCCATTGGCCCTGAAAATGTTGACTTGATCTATTTTAACTTGCAGGACTTTCTCAAGGCTCTTGTGAAGGCCAAATAGTAGTTGGCTCATACTTAAACTGCTGCAAACTTTAGATGCACACAGCATGCTTTATACTTGGTACTGTTTAAAATACAACAACATTCAGTGCGCACACATGTTGCAACCAAAAGTCTACATAGGGTAGTATATGACTAAATTTACATCAAGTGGAAATCATGAATCATTTGAAGTCACTTGGAACTCTAAACAAGTTCATGGCATTCTGCAGCCTTGTAGCCAAAATGCAACAAAGAGAACATCTGTAATTGTGGTGAATAGTTGTGAATTAAGATTTTAGAGAGAAAGGAACACAACTATTCGACAAATTACAAATAACTTTTTCCTCGAACCTTACAGTATAAAGGTATGCTATGATGACAGTCAGATGAACTACAGATAAAACTTTTTTTTCTCCCCTTCTCTGTGTTACTGTAAGTTGTAGGAAAAGAGAAGCCATAATTAAGGGCTTTTTCTTTCTTTGTGGTCTTGATTCTCTGTTCTTTGCAGTCCTGAATTGAATAGTTTGTCATTCAAAACAACAGTCATATACACAAAACTGTGTCCTACACATTTGAGACATGTTGCATGCTGTTTTATCTACTCTGAGGAATGACACAAAACAAAGACTGTGCTTTTAACTAAATGTTTAAAGAAGACAGTTAAGTTGCCACTCTTAAAAGAATCATCCATTCAAGAGTTTGTAGAATAACTCTGCGTTTTAAAACAGTGAACACTGAAAGATATTTGAATTTGTTTTCACTAGAGTATACTTTTTCTTTAAGTGATCTTTTTACTTATTGTGGGAATTCTTTCTTCTTTTTGTGGAATCAGAAGGCACTGGGAAGAGGCGCAAAGACAAATTTTCATACTCGATGACATTACATCGCAATGTCCGATCGTTTGGGGCAAATAACCAAGTCCAAGGATGGGAAAAGCAAGTATTCCTCACTCAGCCTATTTGACAAGTACAAGGGAAAATCAATAGAAACTCAGAAAAATACAGGTATGGTTTGAATTCTAGTTCCTCCCTCAAAACTGCATAACTGTTATGTTGTTTTATTCCTCTGTAAATCTTACCTCCCTTTGTTTCTTTGCCTGTGTTCTCCCAGTAGTTCCACGACATGGCTTACAGAGTCTTGGCAAAGTGGCCACAGCCCGGCGCATGCCCCCACCTGCTCACCTGCCGAGCTTGAAGTCTGAAAACAAAGGAAACGATCCCAACGTGATTATAGTTCCCAAAGACGGTACAGGATGGGCGAACAAGCAGGATCAGCCCGATCAAAAGAGGTTAAGAAAATAATTTTCACCGAAGCACTCTTTAATTAGTGAGATGAACTGTGCATCTTATTTTTGTTTGTTCCTTTTTTTATTTTCTTTGAAAAGTTAAAATTTGCAAGCGCCAACTTCAAACCCTTTTCAGGGGGAAGTGTTGGCGTAGAATAGAATTTTGAACTTGGTCATAGTCAGCTGTTTAGCAGGTCCACTTCATCAGGGAGAGTCATTTTAGAGTCTTATGACTGATCTTTTGCCTTGAACCAGGTCACAGTATAAACACCATCTTTTTGCTTTTTTTTCTCTTGTAGTTCTATTGCATCAATACCACAGCTGCTGGAGTTGCAGCCGCAGCTGGCTTTACAGAAATCTGTCTCCAATCTTCAGAAGCCCTTACCAGTAGCCAATCAGGAGGTGTGTATGAGTAGGCATATTAAATGTTGAATCTCGAGCATATTCTTGCTGTGTTTTTTATGTTTTGTCTCATTTTGTATCTTTGAAAAGCATTTTTTAACAAACAACTTGGGGTGTAATACAGAAGTATAATGTGACAAGTAAATAAGTCTACATGAACCTCAGAACAATACTCATTCTTTGTCTCATAGGGCAGCAAAACCTTATTGGACTGTGACCTTAATTTTATTAATTTCCACAGAACACAAACACAGGTGGACCAAAGCAATGGGCCCAGCTAAATGGAAAGGCAGTAGAGCAAGATGGTGAGTCATCATAGCTTTATCTATCATTTATGCAGAATGACTTGTTAAAGTTGCCAGTGTTGTAGCTCCAATATTTCCTTCCCATTCAGTATGATTTGGGGTGTGAGAGCCACAGCTAACTGTTGTCCATCCTTGTTTTACTGCTGATGAAACATGATGAGCAAGTATTTGCTGTCTGCAGACTACTATTTTGAAGGAAATTTCAAAGTTTTCAATCAAAACTACCTGAATGAATACAATCTAAATGAAAACAAAATGTAGAGGTCATGAGCACGACCCTAAAACTAATGTATGCCTCTTGTAAGCTCAATGAACAGCCTGCCCTGTAGTCTATGTATGCTGCACCTAAGTTTTTCCCTCAACCGAGGTTTCACCTTCCTGGAAACTAAGCTACAGTACTTCACAGTGACATAAACTGTAGCAGCTGCGTTGGTACTGTGCAATAACCACTTCTTTCCATGACAGGTTCAAGGGCCTCAAACCGACTTCAGCCCTTCTCTCACGAGGAATTTCCCACACTGAAAGCAGCTGGAGAACAGGACAAGGTTGGCAAGGAAAGAAGCGGCTTCGATCCGTCGTATGGGCCCGGACCAAGCCTCCGCCCCCAGAGTGAGTCTTGTTCTTGGTCCCTAACGGTTAGGGTAAGGTAGAAGGTAATAATGGTGTGAAGACATATTGATGACAAAATAGCAGACAGAAACTAAAAGAATGCAGGTACTTCTACAATTCAGTCTAAATGTCTGTTATTGTGTACTTGAGGTTTTTATCCAAGTAGATTTCTGCAGAAGACTTGGTGACATGTTTGTCATTAGTGAGTGCATACCAGTAATGTATTACTTGGGATTATTTTTTGGTAACATTATTCATCTGCCAATGCAGAAGTTGAGATGAAAAAACCTGATAGATGGCAGTTATGTACTTGTAAGTTTATATGAAAAAGAACACATTTAATTAGGGTTGCAAGGATTAGTCGATTAATTGTCTAATCGTTGACTTACAAAATAGTCGGTGACTAATTTCATAATCTACTGATTGTTTATTGTTTCTAAGCTTAGTTTTTCCCCTCAAAATTGCCACTGTACCTTCCATTGCCTTGTCTGCCTAGTTTAGGTAGACAAGGCAATAGTTTATTGACATAAATAAACACACACACTACCAGTCAAAAGTTTGGACACATTTTCCCATTAGATTTAATTAGAAAGTGTCTTTTGACTGGTACTGTAAATATGCTACAATATCTGACAAAGTCCAGATAACTTTCTGCGAACGTTCCTTAAAATTTGCTGGGAAGTTCGCAGCGCAACTTTCAGCGAACGTTGCTGGAATGTTGCAGAAACGTTCACTGTGTGACCTTCACCAAACGTTGCTGTAACGTCTGTTTCGAAAGTTCGCGCAACCTTTAGAAGACTTTCCATGACAACGTTCAGAGAATGTTTTTTCTGCTGGCAGCGGCGAACGTTCCCATGACCTTAATGCAACATTCGGGGAATGTTTGTGGAACGTTCCTCTGTTAACTGGGAATGTCTGGTGGGTAAATTTATTTAACACAAAATTTATCATTTGATTCTTTGATGCGCAGTTCCCTTGATGATCCAGTGGATCTTTAAAGTAGGCTAAACCTGATCTAATGAACACACTTTTTTGTTATTGGTTACATCCATGGAATAAAAGGAAAACGTGTAGGCTATAATATCCATCTCTGTACATGGACTACAGGAACACAGGAAATACTAAGGTGTTTGAGGTAATGGTAGCTTAAAGACAACATTGAAATTATTCTTGTCAGTTTTACAATACAATTCATCATATTGGAAAGTAGTGTTATTGTTTTTATTTTGAAAAAAGGCCACTTCCAGTAAAGATTCTGTCACTTCCGTCATGCCAGGGGCACTTCCATCAAGCCAGAGGGATTTGTCACGTCCGGGGCTTCCGCTGGATAGTATTGAAATAATCGGTGACTAATTGATTATCAAAATAATCGTTTGTGACAGCCCTACATTTAATCTTCACAAAACTTATTCCAGATTTGTACCATGAGTGGAAGAAGAGACAATTTAATTATGTTAATGAAATGAAATTAAAAATACCTTATCCCAAAGGGAACTTCAATATTGTTGTACGTTTATTCAGTCGCTCTGCTCCTCACCTTTGGAATTCACTCCCTCCAGACTTCCGCAACACTGACTATCTTCCTCTGTTCAAATCAATACTCAAAACTCACCTCTTTAAGACAGCTTACTCTCTGTAATTACATTGTCCTGTCTTTTATCCATACCAGTCTTATTCATTTTAAATTGTTTTTTTGTCTTTTCTTGTGTTGTACAGTGTCCTTGAGTGACCTGAATGGCACTTTTAAATAAAATGGTTTTTTATTATTATTATTATTATTGAAAAAATAAGTGAAAATGTCATAAAATATAGAAATTATATAAATAGTTAAATGTAGCTTTTTTTCCCTAGCAGATGATCACTAGCATAAACGTGGCAATGATTTTTCATAAATTTGTTTAAGTAAGTCCGAGTTACTCTTGACATTTTTGACAATTTTAAATGAGTCCAAAAGTGTTCACATTTTTTAAAATATGATTTCCTCTTCTTTAAGATGTGACGAGCTGGAGGGAAGGTGGTGGCAGGAACCTTCAGCCCTCGTCCCTGACCCTCAGCCTGCCAGCAGATGCTGAGGGTAAACTCACTGCCCTGGGTGAGACTGGCAGTCCTCCAGCCTCATCTCACCCCTCCACTGCCACTGGCACCACCTCATCTAGTGTAGTGACGTCTCAGTCATCAGGCCTTGACCCCAAGGAGCCTTCCCTCCGACCCGCCCAGCCTGTGCGCAGAACAACCGTCCCTACTGCCCTGCAGTACCAGCTTCACCATACTTCAACTGCTGTCTACCATGACATGTTGCCTGCATTTGTAAGTGCTTAATGGCCCCAAGACACTTTGGGCAAAGCAAGCTTTTTTTTTCCAGTTGGGATTTCCTATATAAACAACCTGTGTGATCTTGCTGTCTGTAGATGTGCTCTAAAGAGACCCGTGAAGCTACAGGTACAGACCATGTTCCTACCACTGTAGCAGCACCAGCCCGATTTGAGAGCAAGCCCACTTTTAGGCAAAGCTACAGCAAACCTGAACTTGTCAAGTAAGTACAGTCTGAGTATCCCAGCAGTCAGTCATACTTAAGTTCTCTGACATTCAGCTGTTGTTAATTTGTTGTTTCATCTGCAATTACAGTGGCGACGCAAGAAGAGAGAACCGCTTTGTCCGTGCTCCGCCTCGACTCTCATCTCAGCCTATCCGCAGGCCTGGTGACAGACCGCTGCGCCCAGCCATCATTAATCCAGAGGATTTGAAGGATCTGGATGACCTTGACAATGACTGTGAGGATGGATGGGCTGGTTAGTATTTCTTGGACTTGTTTAAATGATACTCGGCCTTTTTTTCTTTCAGTGCAAAAAGATTGAACATGAGGTTTTACTTTTTGTAATGAATTTAAGCAATTAAAATAAAAGTGTACCATATTCCTGTGGTAGGTAAAGATGAGGAAAAAAATGTCTGCAAATATTGTCAGCAAGGCGTGATGAACAAAACTTATATGTTTTGACAGAAGGCAGAATTTATGACACAAAAAAAAAAAAAAAGATTGGGATACTAATTCCATAACTGGACTTTTAAAAATGCTCATGAATGTCAGTCTGACCTAAATCATACGGAATGAAAGCTCTCAGAGAGCTAGTCTATAAAAAAAAAAAACACATGATGCTGTTGATCTCCCACAGAGAGAGTTAGAAGCACCATAATGTCTAACATTTTCTCATTCTTTTGTCAATAATTCTGTTCTCTTGCTTTGCACAAATACTGGGACAAGGACAGCAGATCATTTAGGCCCTGTTTCTACTAGTGCAGGGCTTCTCAACACTGGTCCTCAGGGACCCCTGCCCTGCTTGTATTCCAGGTTTCCAAATCCACCACACCTGATTCAGATCAACTCAACTGCTCATCAACTTCTTTGCAAGCCTGCTAACGAGCCTTTCATCTGAGTCAGGTGTGTTGAAGTAGGAATATCGGGAAAACCAGCAGGGCAGGGGTCCCTGAGAACCAGGGTTGAGAAGCACTATACTAGCAGGTCTGGGTTGGGTCGGTCCACATTTTTTCTTTTTTGCGTCTCCACAGATAAAAACTAAGATGGGGCCTTATATCTGTCCTACTTTTTTGGTACCCTTCTGCAGGGATATTGATGTAACTGATCCGGAACCAAGAGATGGAGTTTAACACACTGCAATCTATTGATTGGTTGAAAAAATAAGTCTCTTCCTGTGTGACCTGGCATAAAAACAAAGCAGGGATGACCCTTTGTTTCTGTCACGTGTGGTGTTGTGCTTTGGTTAAAGGCGTTGCACTGCGATGATGTCAAGAGATCACGTAGCAGAGCTATCCGATAGGGCAGGGCGATATGGCCCAAAACATTTATCACGATATAAATGCTAAAATTTGTGATAACGATAAAACTGGCGATACGAATGACACGAGACAAAATACTTGAAAATTGCACAACTTTATTTGTGCAAATGGAAATTTACAATTTCTTTTCACTTTAACAGGCAGTTGTTTCTGATATGCATTAAAGTTATAACTTTTTATGAAATTAGCTGACTTCTAGCGACTTTTGGGCCAGCCAGTTGCAACTTCTCTCCCTGAAGAGTTGGCAACAGTGGGGGAGATTATGGCAGAGAAAGTTAGAAGTGAGAGGAAACTCTTTCACTGAATGTTTTGCTTAAGGTTCACCCCTAAACAGCACACAGCTATTTGCAGCAGAGTCCTGCACCTGCTTCACCTCAGCGGGGTAAAGTGGAGAGTTAATAGCCTCGTTTGGAGGTGGAAGCAGAGTTTAACAGATGATCTGTCTGAGTTTTAAACAATGGGGAGCAGAGCAGTTACAAAACACACAGACTTGTTGCTTCAGGATCAAAAGGACCAGACAGAAAGACGAGGAAAATAACTGGTTTGTTGTTACAGAACGCTGTTGTGTGCAGTGTTTAGTTCACAGCAACCTTCACCTTTTAAATGCAGCCAGAAAAGGTTAATCCCGACAGTTTCTCCTCTACCTGCTGTAGGCCACAATAAAGCACACTAGAGCCAACAGAATGTTAAATGTATATAAATAGAAATAAATCTGTGTTTGGACACATCTACAGATAACATTACACGTTTTCCAGCATATTTCCCATTTGGGATGAACTTATTTGATTATTTCCTTCATTGAAAACCTCACAACTAGTATCTGCAACCACAAAACAACAATTTCACTCAAATTTCCGAACATTTAAGTCATGAACTGGCAAAATATGATCAAATAAATTACATCTGCTTGACTTCAGACCATCTGGCTTGAATCAGAAACTTAAATGGCTCATGTTGGGAAAAAAAAAGTTTATAAAAAATTAAATAAATAAATATATAAATATATATATATATATATATATATATATATATATAAATATATATATATATAGCTCTGTGTGCCACTGCAATAGATTTTAAAAAAGTTAACTAAATTACATTTTTGCAAAAGTATCATACAAATAGTCTAGGCTAAGAAATAAATCCCAAGATGAGAAAAAAATTATTTGGAAACAATAGATTTTGCATGGTAACTTTGGCCCACCTTAAGTTGGTCTGGAAAAAATGTGGCCCCAGGCCAAAGTTAGTTGCTGACACCTGTGCTACTCAGTGCATCACTGCTACTCTTAGTAATTTTCTCTTTTCTTTCTCTTTCTCTTTTCCTGTTTCTAGGACTTCATGAAGAAGTTGATTATAGTGAGAAGCTCAAATTCAGTGATGACGAAGAAGAGCACGCTCCGGGTGATAAAAACAAGCTATGGTAAATGTTTTCCATATAACTTATCCTCTCACTCTGTCACAGCTGCATCATTATATAAAGAGCTTCTGGTTCAATCGTTTCTTTTTTAAGGGTGGAGTGGGAGAGGGAGAACCAGCGGGACTGCCAATCCTCCCTCAGTTCAGGGGAGGCATCGTATCCCCTGGAGGGCCCTGAGGAGAATTATTCCTACCAACATCACCAACATGAACCTCCCAGGAAGCCTAGCAGCAGATATCTCTCTACAGACAGCCAGGTAACCACATGCAGTGCAGTGTTTTCCTGCTTTGATCTTTCCCTTTTGAGATTACTTATCTAAGATTTACTCATTATGATGCTTTTCCCAGTTAAAATGCATCTTATTCTTTAATCCCTCTGTGACTGTGGTGCGTGTGACACTGTAAAGCTTATGAAAAGCGGTTTCTCTCCAAACACCCTTGCTGTCATTGTGAATTGAGATGACCTTGCAGTTACTATAGCAATTTGTGTGTGGCTGCTTTTTTTTTTTTTTTTTTTTTTTTTTAAACCTTTGCCTGAAAACTTTACAAGATGTGACGTGAATGATGAAAGAAAAGATTCTGCTTCAGTCTTTTCCAGTTTAATTTGAAAAATTTGTCAACCCTGCCATCTACAATCAACAGAATAAACATTTTAACATTCACACACACAATGGCCCTCATTTATCAAATGAGCGTAGAAATGAGCGCACATCTGATCGTAATAAGGATCGTACAATTGGACCCACGTGTGATTTATTAAAACATTGGTATCAGACCGATCTTGTACGAACAAAAGTCTCGATAAATACCACGGCTGAAATCCATCGTAATTCACATGTCACGGCCACGGTTACATCCTTAAATATTCATGATTCAGAGACCTCGCCCAGTGAGGTTAAACCATGGAGAGGAGGGATTAAGCCATAAAAATTAACTTTGGAGATCGCCATTGAAATCCTCATTTGTGAATAGGGAAAGAATGAAGAGGTGCTGTTTGGCAGCCTAAAAACTGGAGTCAGAGACAGGCACAGAAACGCTACACGGAAAAGGGGGAATCTTGGTGGTGAATATGTGGCTGTTTAAACTTAAATGAAGGTTTGAGGTTTGTTTATTGAATTTTTTCAGGTTCTGTTGTGCCGCACCGCAAATCCACACTGACTCAAACTTGCATTCATGAACTCAGCACTATCAGAGATTTGATCGTGTCTTACGCCCACGTCTAAATTGATAAATGCTGAGTCTTGCGTGGAAATGGTCGTATGTACAGATTTCCGTCATATGATCATTTGATAAATGAGGGCCAATATGTCACTAAATAAATATTTAAGGCTTGTTTTTATTGTGATTGTCTAAGCTTAATAGTTTGAACAGGTTAACTTCTTTGAACAAGTTAACCTGCATGAAATGATAGCGCTTTACCTTATACTCCCTCTGTTTCACCTGTATGTCCAGCAGAAAATTCACAGTGAGCCACTGGCTGACCAGGATGATCACCAGCGACAGACTCAGAGTCAGGCACCAGCCAGGGCAAAATACGTGTCGCCTGAGCTTTCTGAGGCTGTTGAGAGAGCCCGCAGACGGCGAGAGGAGGAGGAGAGACGCGCCCGCGAAGAACGGCTGGCTGCATGTGCTGAAAAACTTAAGAAGTTGGATGAGAAGTTTGGAAAGATTGAAAGACAGATATCAAGGACAGAGGATGGCCCAAAGGAGGGAGATGGCAAAAAAGCCCCACTGTCCCCAAACAGAGAACAGAGTAAAGGCCATCACGAGAACTGGCAGTACAGCACTAAAGGTAAAACCTATAAAACCTATTATGATGCTTTGTCCTTTTTTTTTTATAAAAGAAATTTACAAATGTCAATGTTTCCTTTTAAAATGGTCAAATAATTTCTAGAAGGAAGTGAGTGTCTGCCAGACAACTCCCCCGATCATAGTTACCGGGAAGAGCCTAACTTCTCCGAGCTCCGCAGCGGTGAGGATAATGGACAGGAGCCCTCCTCTCCCTCAGGAGATTACAGCGGGCGCCATTCCTCAAAACCAATCCCACCCCGCTTCCAGAAGCAGCCACAGCACCACCAGCAGCAGGTGAGGACATGCTCGGGTCTTTTTTTACTTATTAAATCTTAATCTTAACCTCCTGTGTGAGTTAGTGGCTTTGATGTTAAATTTACACATTAAAACCAATAATTGAGGTTTTCTGGAGATCAAGGCAGCACGAATGTCAAAATAACAACATGAAAACAACTTAGTCATGTAAAGTTATTTCTACCTTATTTGCACATTAAATCATTTTGCATAACGGGTTTATTTTAAACTGTGACACATTACCAAAGATCCTGAAAATGAAATGGTTTAAAATGACAAGATTGTTTTATAGTTTACTCAAAGGGACCAGATCTGCTAAATTTTGACATGGAACAGGATTGTGGATATTGCCCAACAAGTGTCTTATACTCACATTATAGGAACAAGTGCTCAAATTGCAGCATTGGCAACAATCGGGCCACCCTGCTTCATCGGGCTCAAGCCATGCACAGCGGGGCTATTATCCCCCACATGTCCTTGGGTTTGATCCCCGCTGGATGATGATGCCACCTTTCATGGATCCCCGCTTGGCCCAAGGGCGATCTCCAGTTGATTTTTATCCCGGTTCTGTTCACTCTTCAGGTAAACAATTACAGCTGCATCGACACAGATGATCTAGCTCCAGCGTACATTAGTGGTTTGAGTGAATAGGAAGATGAAAGGAATTTTAAGATGAGCTTTTGTCACATCATACAAGAATATAGTGAAAGAAAACTTTATTTTATTATTTTTTATTTGACCTAAGCAGACATGAGAAACCATAGAAAAATTTTTCCCTCTTTGACTAATGATCTCCCTGCCCCCCACCCCCCCCCCTTTTTTTTTCTTGTTTTTTATTAGGAATGGGAAAAACTGTCTTGCACCCAGACCACCTGAACAGTCCTGGTTCGGATGAAGGATGTCATTCCAACCAGCACCAAGAGAGAAGAGCCCCATCTACTGAGCCTTACCCAGTGTGGAATCAAGATGGCTACCCCTTGCGCAGCTTCACTCCACCTTACCAGAGACAGCATGACACTTCAGATGGTGGCCAACCTGGTGACAGGTCAGTTATTGTTTGGGGAAAATATTTAAGAATGCAAATTTTAAAGTCCCTAATTTTGGGCCAAAAGCGATCTTGGACTTTGTTAAGTCTTTGTAAATTATAGAACTTTTCAGTCTGGAAGCCCCATCTCATTTCATTACTTAAAGGAATAGTACACCCACAGAATGATGAAACTTTATTTTCCACTTACCCTCATGCTGAGCAAGACTCTGGAGCTCTTTTTTAATATCTCAAATGCAGCTGGCGATCAGGAAGGCTTATTGTTTTCCCCCAACTTTCAAATAATGTAGTTTGTTGGGGCCCGAGCCAAAAAGGCCCATAAAAGTCCACAAAAACATGTCAATATTCCTCCATACTGCTCATCCAATGTAATCCAAGTGTCTTGAGTGCGTAGCGTCCAGAATTTACCCGAAATTACATAATTTAGTATATTTTTAGAGCCTAAACAGTTGTACATCTCACTTTCGCGAAGCGTGCATATGCGCGTTCACAAAACTACGGAGGCCTCAGCGTTCAGAGCCTACTCTGCCGATAATGCAAGCGTAGAAGAAGAAATTCACTGTTTACATTGTGCTAAGAGTGCCAAAGCTGCAGACAAACCGGAACAAAAACAAAAGGGGTTGGATATTGATTTAAAAAAAAGAAAGAAAAAAAGAACGCCCGATCTCATCTGCCGCGGCTTCTGTAGTTTCGTGAACGCACATCGGCATGCTTGTAGGAGATGCGATGCCGTACTGTTTAGGCTCTAAAAATATACTAAATGACGTTGTTTCGGGTAAATTCTGGATGCTACCCACTCAGGACACTTGGATTACATTGGACGAGCAGTATGGAGGAATATTGACAAGTTTTTGTGGACTTTTATGGACCTTTATGGCTCGGGCCCCGGCGAACTCCATCATATGAAAGTTGGGGGGGGGGGGGGGAAACGACAAGCCTTCCTGATCGCCGGCTGCATTTGAGATATTTAAAAAGTGCTGCAGAGTCTTGCTCAGTATGAGGGTAAGTGGAAAATAAAGTTACATCATTCTGTGGGTGTACTTTCCTTTAACGTTTCCACATAGCCCTACCATTTTATTTTTGCATGTTAATGCCAAGGGTGTCTTATTTTATTCAGGGATTGAAATAAAGGAGAAGATAAGATAAGATAAGATAAGATAAAGATCTTTATTGTCCCGGGGGAAATTCATGTTTCAGTCACCCGTCAAGCCACACAAGGAGAGGCGCAGCGGGCGCACCTTGCAGAAGGGGGGGAAAGATGGTTGGGGTAAAAAGGGTCTCCGACCTTTTCCCCACCCATCTTTCTCATGTTACCGTTTTCTTTCTGCAAAGGTGCGCCCTGTGAGGGGCTGCGTGACCACGGTTGCCTGATCTGTTTGTATGTTCTTGTTGCTGCAGCACTTTGCAGCACTTTGAAATAGGATTGTACCTCAAACATTAATTACATTTAAATACATCTTCTGAATTCAGTAAGGATTGATTGAGGAATAACAGAATTAGTTGACAAAATGGAGTGGAACAATAAAGGTTTTAAGCACTTAAGTTATGGTCATCTTTCAACTTTTTTTTTCTTCCCAATTTCCACAGAGCCCCTTCCCAACAGGACTCCTATGATGATGGTTCCAATGAGTGCTTGACTCACTCTCAAGATGATCTCCCCCATCATTCTTACCAGAGTCGTGGCTCAGACAAAGAACACCATGACCAAGGCCTGCTCACCACTGCACAGAACCTCTGTCAAAATCTTTCGGAGTGTGAATACATTAAACAAGACTCAAGAGACAAGCATCTGAAAGATGGTCTTAAGTCTCACAGTGAAACATTTGATGGCTCCAAGGATAACTGGAAAAGAGATGGAAGCCAGAAACAAGAAGGAGCCCAAAATCAGTGGTCTGAGGCCAGTTCGAGTTCCAGCAGCAGTGTTGGCCAGCCATCTGAGACCAGTGGTCGGACCTTGACTCGTAGAACCGGGCCCATCAAGAAACCAGTTCTGAAAGCCCTCAAGGTGGAAGACAAGGAGAATGAGAAGCCTAAACCTGAACCTGAAGAGAAGCCTGTCCCCTACCGCCTGGAGAAAGAAGTTCTGACCAATGTTTATGACTTGAAGAAGGATAACCAGCCTCCCAGCAACAGGCGTTCAGCCTCACCTGTTGTTGAGAAACAGCCTGAGGAGAGGCAGCGTCTATCACCAGCTCCTAGCAAAACAGAGAGGCCTCTCAGCACCCATAGTGATGATTTTCCCAAGGAAAGCACCTGGGGCAGTGGCAAGAGCGAGTCTCCTCGAGATTGCTTGGAAAACCGAGAACTGCAGGCACCACGGCGCAATAACTGGATCTTTATTGATGAAGAGCAGGCCTTCGGTGCAGTCAGGGGAACAGGTAGAGGGCGAAGTCGGGGATTTAGGGAATTTGGCTCTAGAGGTGGAACCCGTGGTGGCCGAGTTGGAGATAATGTCAGAGGTGGATATAACAACAATAACAACAGCAGTGGCACTCAACGGCCAGGTAGAGGCCGAGCACCACCCAGGGACCTCGTAAAGGTTGAGGAGTTTCAGAGGGGCAAACCCCGCAGAAGAAATGTCAGTGAGACCTTGAGTGAAGCCTCAGAGTATGAGGAACTTCCCAAGAGGCGTCGTCAGAAAGGATCTGAGAATGGAGATGGGTACACAGAGTCTGGAGAAGTCCGTAAGGCTGATAGAGACTCTTGGAGATCCAACAAGATCTACACAGATGACCAGACAGCCTCAGATTCCAGAGAAAAAAATAAAGCCAGCAGGGGCTTTGGAGGTCGTGTCCTGCCTCCAAGACTGAATACTGCTGGTAGCTATGGTCGAAACTTTGCAGGATCCAGGGACATTTCTACATGGAGGGGCCGTGGACCCCAGTTTAGCAGCAACAGTGGCCCCATGCAAGAAAATGGATATGGTCCTGGAGCCGAGACCACTTACTCCCGCAGACCCTTGGTTGAACGGGATGCTCTCAAATACACTCCTAAATTTGCTGGTTCCTTCTTAGAAAATGGCACTGAGGACCGTGAAGGCGAGTACTACTTTGAGAGCGATAATCCCGACAGACAGATATTGAGGAGACGGCGTCCTCCACGTCAAGACAAACCTCCCCGTTTCCGCCGTCTACGGCAAGAACGGGAACCTGGTTCGAATCAGTGGACGAGTGATGAGTACATAAACGGAGACTTTGCAAATCCTTGGACAGGTCGCTCCAAAAACAGTGGAGAAGACAATTGGCCCAGTGGCCACTACTCTGGACGTTCAAGCCAGCATGGACAGACAGAAGAATGGGACACAGGATCAGAAAACAGTGACTTTGGTGACTGGAGGGAGAAGCGAGGTGGAGGTTTGACTATGCAGGGTCATGGTGACATTCCCTCGGACTCTGTCCACAGTGAACCAGGCTGTGGAGAGAAGAGGGAACTTTCCAAGAGAAGCTTCTCCAGTCAGAGACCACTTGTGGAGCGGCAGAATAGGAAAGGAGAGCCATCGCTACTGGATGCGAGCAAGATGGTGCGCACACCTGATAATCCCCCCTCTTCCTCTTCGAACAGAAGTGACACTTGGCAGAATGGAGGAACCTCTTGTAAGAGGTAAGGCAATTTATAAAGTTATATTAAAGCGGATAATATTTTGTCTAACATGTTAGACTTTGTTCTGTAATTTTTTATTTGAGAAAGCAAAAGAAACGGTTCTTTCCCTTTCTCTGTTTTTAGTAGGAGTCCAGATGACTCTGGTCCAGTCTACACCATAGAGCCCCCGCCAGAGGACAGGGAGCCCAGTGAACCCTCAGGGAAGAAATCAGACAAGGAGCTAAAGCCAGGATCTGTTAAGACAGAAATTGAAGAACCTCTCTCCCAGTATGAGCTAAGCAGCTATCCAAGTAAGTCTGGCTTTTCTCTATCTCTTATGTTGTCCATTTCAATAAAAATTAAACAAAAGCATGCAAAAGCTAAAGTGTAGGTGAGATGCACTGAAAAAGTCCCTGGTCTGTCCATGAGGCAGTAACTTTGGGGTGGACACTGATTGATTTAATTTAATACCCACAAATTCTAGTGCGTTTTCTTACTGACTAAAAAAAAAAAATAAATTGAACTCTGATTAAACTCAACTTTGCAGTTGTTCCACATTGACAGATGTTTTGTATCGGTGTTTTTTAGTTGAGGGAGACACAGGGGGACCAGGATCAAGTCCAGATGGGTACCAGGATGCCTTGTCCAAAAAGCAAAGACGCCCACAGGAAGATGAGAGAAGGAGAAAAGAACAGGGAACTGCTGTAAGTGAAACAAACTTTGAATCTGAATGCTTGGTAAACTGCAGTCTGACCAATACAGGACACTTAAAATCATCATGATTTTTTAATGATTTTGTGACACATATTAAGCTGGAGTTTTGGTTTTAGTTAAAGTTTGTCAGTTGCTGACTGAATAAATCTCATTATTACCACAAATTTGTGACCACAAATTAGGATTTTTCTGACTGCATTTGCTAGATCCTTTGCTTATGTGTATTAATCAGGTATTGTAGTCGACCACTCTACTCTAGTAATCTGGCTTACTGCTTGTTTTCTGTTGCTTTTCAATCATCTGTAATTGATAAAGGAAAGAAAAAAAAAACACATATGTAAAAGATTTACCTGAAAAATAACCTTTTAATTGCAGCTATTTAAAAGATGAGACCTTTTCACATAACAACTGGGACAGATGCACATTAGTTACACATCGCGGCATGTTTGGAAGTGCAGAGGTGGAATGAGGATTAGACTTGATTCACCACTGTTACTCCTGTGAGCTGGCAAGGGAGGTAGTAACAGAATTGAAATGAGCTTAACCCATTGTGTTGGCATCATGGAGCTCACTGCTCTAGCCAGCTCTGCTGTTGAGCTGCTACCACAACACAAGGTTAATGTCTGTAAGAACTCAACAACGCAGGGCTGAGTCCTCTCTGTCTGGCATGTGTCAATTACGAGAAGGAATGGCAGTAGGTTAACAGTCAGTCTGTATTTTGCTATATATGCTGTAAACATCAAGGTACAATTTCTATTTCAAATCATGTTAAGTGAAAGTATAAGATGAAAATGTTTCATATTCAACCGTGTTTGAAGTTCGACTCCAATCAGTAAAGTTAAGTCCGAAGGTCTCTGACCTTTGTCATTGTTGGTGAATAATGTAGTCACAAGCAATAACCTTCCTTATTTTTTGTATTACATATTCTGAAAAACTAGTTTTAATAATAGTTTATATATGACAACAGAAACACTGAAAAATACCCAATGAGCCAAACCCATTTAACTGGCTGGTCTGGTAATTATGCTAAGAATCAGCGTAACTTTCTGCTAACTTTTAACTTGATCCATTTTAGGTGTCAGTCAAAAACAGGACAATCACATCCAAGATACCACCACGCTTTGCTAAAAAGCAGGGAGGCATGAGCATTGAACAGCCAGAGGAAGCGATTTCTTCTAACAACTTGGGGACTGAAATCTGGGAGACAAACAGTTCAGGTGATATCAGACCCAGTCATCTCTTTGATATTTGTCACTTTTAGTTTTGTTGTTAAACAGAGATCTTAAAGAAAGTGAATTTGCTCCGTGGAGTGCATTTGTTTTCTCCATTTCAGCTTGAAATTGAAAGAGCCAATGCACTTTGTTGTGTTCATTTAAATAAAAGATGAAAAGATGTCATTTTAAAACAAGAATGTATTCTTTCTTGCCATTGTTGGTATTCTTGGCAAAGAAGGTAATATTTCTTTATCTCTTGTAGCTCTTTCAGTGCAGCATCCAGCTGGAGACTCTTGGACTAAACAGGTGTCTTACACCGGGAGTGAACCTAACTCTGAGGTAGTGCAAAGCAGTTGTGAATGGGCTCTGCTTCTTAAAATACATGCCTTCTATGCAACGAATGCACTTATCGTCTCGATGTTTTTTGTTTGTGCCTCAGTGTTAGCCAATGCATTACTTGAAGATTTATAGGATTTTTTTCAGGAAACAGTTGACACCTTTTTTGTTATCCTGTCCAGGACTCCGATGCTGGCCCAGAACAAAGTAAAGAACAGCACAAACCTGGGCCAATCGGAAATGAACGCTCCCTGAAGCACCGCAAGGGTTCAGAAGGTGTTGACAGACTGGAAGGTGGCCCGATCACACCAGTCAATGGTGTGGATCTCCATGTGGACACTGTGCTACCTGTGCCACCTATTGAGTTTGGTGTCAGTGCCAAAGATTCTGATTTCAGTCTACCACCGGGCTCTACCCCAGTGCCCGTATCCAACCCTGTTAAACTTCAAGATGCACTTACCACTAATGTGAGTGACTAACTTCTGTTGTTGCATCTTTTAAATGGATAAGTCTATAAGTAATCTGATTACAGTAAAATCAAAAAATGTTTGGTACCGGTCAGATGGAAATGAGTGGTTCATGATAATTTGGGCAGCTTTCTCTTGTTTCCTTCCCAAAACAGACATCGTTAAACCAGAGCATCCCTATTTTGCGTTCCAACCACCTGCAGCCTGGCATCAACCTCAACTCCATCTCATTCCCAAGTGCTGACCTCACTCTGAAGGTATTTGAATTGCATTCCTCTGAAGACTTAACTTTATTGCGGTTATAGTTTAAGAGGAATCACGACGCTGTTAATACAACTCTGTTGCATAAGGATCATTTTAGTATTGCACAAAAATATTTTATTAACCTCAGAGTGTAGTTATTATAATAAATTAAAATTATGGATAATAATAAATTAAGAAAAAATAATGAAAGCACATCTAAATTTATTTTCGCAGATGGAGTCGGCACGCAAGGCTTGGGAGAATTCACAGTCCCTCCCAGAGCAAGGCTCCCCTGGTGGAGGTGCTTCTGGTGCTCAGCCTCCCTGCAGCTCTGGTTCGTCCACTGGTGTTAGCTATAGTTCTTTTGGAGTTTCCATGCCTCCCATGCCTGTTGCATCGGTGGCACCATCCATGTCCATGCAGGGTAAAATTTCTTTCTTCTTTCCTCGTTTGATAAACAGTTTTGGAGAACTAAACTCAAATCAGTTATGCTGTTCTTGTGCTTAATGTAGGTAATCCTATCCCACCATTGTATCTGGATGGTCATGTCTTTCCAAGCCAGCCACGCCTTGTGCCCCCCACCATGACCCAGCAACAGACCTATCCCCAGGTAGAAAATTAAGTTAAACCTACATGCAGATTTGTTTGTGTGTCAGCAGATTGTAATAATTCAATGCTGTTTTGGTGTTTACAGGCAGCTGCAGCCCAGCAGATTCCCATCTCTTTGCACACACACACGTCTCTTCAGGCTCAGGCACAGTTGGGGCTTCGAGGGGGCTTACCTGTCTCCCAGTCCCAAGAGATGTTTAACTCCATCCCACCCTTCAGGTATTTGTTGCAAAATTTATCAAGGGTTTTTCAGTAGTTATGTTGAGTTACACCACAAATTATGTTATAATTGACCCTTCGCCAAGTCCCACCGTAGAATCGCCACTGACCAATCATACATTAGCAAGGATATTTAAGAGAGCACCCTCTAGGCCAGGGATCCCCAATTCCGGTCCTTGAGGGCTGGTGTCCTGCAGGTATTATGAGCTGCCCTGCTGCAACACACCTTGTGCACAAGTTTGCCAATTACCCACTGATTGGAGTCAGGCATGTTGCAGCAATCCCTGCTCTAGGCAAACTTTCACCTCCTGAGGAAAAGGCAGAAGCATGTACAGGATTTTTAAGTGTGATGACAGATATCCAAAACGTTTGGATAATGTTGTATTTTTCATGTTTCCAAAACTAAAAGACACAAAGGAAAATATGTGGAATATGGAATTAAATGGTTCGAAAGATCTCACTTGCAGCTAAATCTAGTTGAACTTGCAGCTGGACAAACTGTTTGTTCCAAGGAAAGACACTCACTTTAACTAGCACAATTTTTAGTTACAAGACAATAGTAGAATATTAATTAAAAATTACTAATGTTTTAACAAGGAGTAGCTGTGTAGCGTTTTAGGCTAGATAAATATACCAGATAAACACCAGTAAGCAACATTGGCTGCCAAACAGACACACATCTAGCACAGCCCTCTCTCTTACCATGTTTTGAATCTGCGACTGACGCCAGAGCTTCCCAGTCTAGTTATGATCAGATCCAGTGTATTGATTAAACCCACAATGTGGGAACAATATCCAGGTCAGCTATAAAACAAATGGAAAACAGGCTAAAATACATCAGATACTGAAAACTATCGGGAGTTATACATGACAGTTAGCTTAAAGTCAGAGTTGGTAATCCTGCTCAGAAACACTTAAGTTGTATCTCAAACCACGCACTTGCCCAAGTGCACTGGAACTCAGAGCGCAGTGCACACTGTGTACTTCATCTGTAGTGCACACTATTAATACATTTCATTTAAAGGGGAAACTCAGTAACTTTTTTACCTCAATAAATGCTTTTCAGAATCCCTGTGGGGCTAAACAAAGTGTTTACGGAGCCATTCAATGCCCCCCCCCTCCCGCCGGTGCCTCTGGCCTGCGAGCAGCTCTATGCAACTTTGCCTGTGCCGACCCGAGCAGAACGTGGACAACAGAAACCACTGTACGGTACTCAGGTCCCCTATCTACCGAGCTGCTTCCAGCTCTGATTTGAACCAGACTAGCAGCGCTAATTCGAAGAAAACATTTCTTTAGCTTCCACCACCTAAACACGGCTCCTGGCTCTCAAAACCAACTCTTTGCTGGACCAGAGTGATTCACATAGCTTACGCTGCCTGGGCGCCGGGTGAGGCATCACTGCTTCAGGCTCAATAATCACTTGTCATGTCCGCAAAAAGTAAGTTCGTATTCTTACCTGCTACTCGCCAACACCAGAGAAAAATATAATCCACGGCATATTTACCCACAAATCGCGGGTAAAACGTCCCGTTTCAGAAGAGACAGGACTTTGCTTTGAGTAGAGGGAGACGAGGTGCTGCTACCAACGCAGCAAAGTAGCATCAACGAGCTAGTAAACACTTAGAAATATATCCAGGGATCAAAATAGAGGAAAGACGGGTATAGGTGTAGGGGGGTTGAACTTCAGCCCCGAGCTGAAGTTACTGAGTTCTGCTTTAAAAGCGCCTTATCAAAACACCCAAGGTCACTGTACACAGACATTAAAAACATAAGAGACATTAAAACAACGACACTATTGTCGCTAAATGCTGACCCGAATAGAGCACTGCACTTACCGGAAGTGACGGACTAGCTTTGACTGCGAACATGAGCTAACTCTACTGAGCTTGTATAAATGCAGCCTCAAACACACGGCCAGATCATAACTGTCATCAGGGATTGAACCGCTCACTGTGCTTTCTTATGGAAGACTGCTCCTGCTAAAAATCTCCCCATGTTCACACTACTTAATCAGCCTGAGCTAAACGCTAGTTGTTACTAAATGGACATGCGCATGCGGACATGTACATGTGTGTCGTTCATACAGGCAGACAGCAGAGCAACACGAAAAAGAAATCTACCATTGAAATGAAGATAAACGTAACTAATTTGGTGGAGAATATTTACTCGCCATGTGGTGGGTAGCCCTCTGAGATTTGCTCACCAAACAGAAAATTTAGTCGCATTTGGCGCTTGGCGAGTTTTAATTTATGACCCTGACTGGGAGTGTGCGTCAGGTCAGGCGGCGTACGCCTGACTTGCACTCTCCTCCTGTGTTTTATAAGACAGAATGACGTTCATACCGCGATCAAGGTATGAAGGTATAACAAAAAATGTAATGGTTTTCATACCGCTATGTTTTTATGCCATGGTATACCTTGAAACCGGAAACCTGCACATCCCTACCTGACAGTGGTCAATACATCATGTGTTCATAAAAAAGTCAGACCTCTGTGAGAGCTGCAGTTCTGTAAAAACTCTGACCATACCCTGCAATTCGCACCGAAAGGCAGGAATTGGTAATTCGTAGCTTATAGAAAGAATGAATCGATGCCTTTGTGTCGTATCTTTCCCTCCCCTCTCTCCATCCCCCACATGACACCCTGTGCGCCGCTCACTGTTAACAAATATAGCAAACGAACTGGTAACTGCTGCTGCATTAAAAAAAACAAAACAAAACACAACACAACAACAGATGAGGGTTAAGTCTCGGAAGCGATGATGTTTGCAATGTGGACTTTTTACACCACAGAAGGAGTTGGAGGTGAGTGGATGGAAGCTTTCAAAAACATGGTTTGCCAGCTGTTTACTATCAAGCTAATGAGCTATCCACTCGGCTGTTATCGTTAACCTGCTCGTAAAACATCGGCGCACATGTCCCTGCGGTCTGAAGGCGTGGTTTCAGGTGATGTGTTTTTTTTAAACTGTCGCTTCCTCAAATCATTTTTCCAACATTGCCAACCCTAACTTTAAAGGGATATTGTGTAAGTTCTCCTGTTTTTTATTCACAAAAAATTATTATTTGGTTCAAAAGTGTTTTTCCATTAGTCAGTAATCACTCCCATCAACAAACTGAAGTGCTTCTCTAAGCTCTGAATTTGTCGTTCGTATCATTCATGTATACATGGAACGGGTCGGCTTGGTGGTGGCTACCATGTCATGTCGCCATGTTTTTACGTTCAGTAGATGCGTGACAATAAGAAACCGCAAAAACTCACCGGAGACACGGGCGTTTTTAGCTCAGTTCGAGGTAATGCCTTTGAAAAGTCACCGCGGGTGCAGAGGAGGGAACCGAGTGTTAAACTGATGCTGTGTTCATGAACAGTCAGGCAGACGACTATTGGTAACAAACCATGTCATTTTAATCTCAGAAGCCGAGAGAAAGACGGTAAAACATGGGTCAGGGAAAACAATACGACATCACCATGACAACATATCAGATGTGGACTGAAGTCACTGTAACTGACAGACCACGTCTTTAAATAGAGGTTTGTTTATGCAGTTACATGCCGCGCATGTCATCCATCTGCCCGGTTTCACGCAAACACGGCGTGAAAAGTACGAGGGAGCTGCTCACGATATACAATTAACCCAAAGAAAGATTTCAAGAATTTTTAAATAAAAGATGAGATATTTTTTTTTTTTTGTTTAAGGGGAACAAAAGGGGGGGGGATTTTTTTTTAAAAGAAAAAAGGAAAAAAAAAGATAATATGAGAAAGAATCGAAGATTTGAAGAAAAAATATTTATTAAAAATTGTGAAATGGGGTGAGGACGGTTCTCGCCGTGTCTGTTGTTTTTTGATATTCATATACAAATAGTGGAAGAAAATATAATTATTTTTTTTTATTTTTTTTTTTTTTTTTTTTTTTTTTTTTTTTTTTTTTTTTTTTTTTTTTTTTTTTTTTTTTTTTTTTTTTAAATTTATTTTTATTTTTTTTTTTTTTTTTTTTTACAATGTCCCTTTAAAGCAAAACAACATATATTTACAAACTCAGTGATGTAAGAAAGTTGTTCCTTTATACGTTTGTTCTGTACATGAATCATCAAGACATGGGGTTGCTGAATCTTTCAATATGAACGGTGAGCCTTTGTTTCAATATATTCTTCGCCAACATTACCCAGCCAAGAAATGATGTTGTGAATATATTTCTCAAATGCATATTGGAGTTCTTTCTTCTCTATTTCCCTCTGATATTTCCAAAATCTTACTCTAGAAAGTTAATACTATTTCCCTCAGAATATCTTTCACTGAAATCGCTTGGCAATCCATGTGTATGATGGCAAAAATTAACCAGAAAAGAAAGCTTGTCAGACGTAGCAACTGTAACCATGGGGGACTTGGCAAAGGGTCAATTTTCTACCTCCTGGAAATTGTACAGGAGGTGACTTGGACTCACCCTTATCCCCTCTGTCTTACTCATTTTAGGTCCCAGGTTTACATGCACCCAAACCTGTCACAGCCCAATCCCATGGTGCTCTCTGGTGGGGCCCCTCTCAAAGGCCCTTACTCAGCTTTCCCTGGCATGCAGCCCTCAGACATGGTGAAACCACAGTCAGGCTCACACTACCAGCCTATGAATGGCAGCCAGCAGCTCGTCTACGATAGCCAGATGAACCAGGGGCCTGGTATGGGGTCTTCACAATTAATGGACTCTCAGCTCATTCAGGTAAGGCTCGGTTTCATGACAGATCAAGGAACACTTTTGATTATATTTTGGAGGGTTACAGAGGATTTAAAATTGAATGTAGTATTATAGGGTCCTCCTGCTGTTCTAATCGGAGCATCATGAGACTAATGACAAATGCTAACAATGTGAATTTCATTTGATCAGGTTACTATGCCTCTGCCTGGCTCTCAACTGCGGTATGGATCAGCTCAACAGCATCTTATTCTGCCTCAGTCCATCCAGCTGCAACAAGGACAGAATCTCTCAGTAGGAGCACCACGTCGAATGTTGCCACCAGGCTCCCAGCCTGCTGTCCTGACTGGCAGCAGAGAGGTGAGCATACTGTGTTGATGTTGTTCAGCCATCTCTCGTCATAATTGTTGTAATTTTTTATTAAAGTACACACAAATCTTTAAACAGCACAAACAGTGGTATGTTAACTAGTTATATCAGTTATGAGCCACTTCTAACTAAAAAGAGCAGGCCAAATGTGTGTTGCATGCGTGTATATATGTATTAATATTGTATTTTCTGCAACATTCTCAGGGCTCACAGATGGAAATGAAAAGTTTCCAGTTCCCTGACAAGCCCAATCATTCTTCTGGTTTATCTGGAGGCTCCTATAGGTGGGTGGAAATGATTTGTTCAAATAGTAAAAGTTAACTGTGTAGAGCCATAGATGGAGATAATCTTCTAAATGCACAAACTTGGTGGGTGGATGGAGGGTGCATTCACACCAAACAGTCTGCTGAAATCGTTATGATCAGGGTTTCCAACATTCTTTCGGTTTGAGTTTGCTTTCACACCGTATTCAAGCAAACCGGATCTTTTTAATAATATATTGCCAGAGGCGGTGCTACATCAAGAATTTCTGAAGAGGAGGAACGAAAAAGAGGAAAACTTCCTCTCCCATAGTTTAAATAACAACAACTTCTTTTTCCACCACATAAGTACAAAACATGGAGCTGCATTAGATCCTTACAGCCTTTGGTTGATCATATTTCTATCAGAACTTGTATCGCGTTCTTCCACATCTGACCAATCTTTGCAAATATCATCCTACATGAAAGCATTTTTTGGTTTGGTTTTTTGGTTCACTTGAAGTGGACCGAGACCTATGTTTACAGGCGGACCAGAGTTCACTTCTTTGATCCGGGTCATTTGCACCTCTCTAAGCGTACCAGACTTCCCGAGCAAACAAACTTGGATTCAAATCATAAGGGCTGGTGTAAATGCACCCGTTGTATTCTCCAGGAACTAAAAAGGAAATGTATTTTAATCTTCGTTTTTGCCTTTTCTCTTCAGACCTGGTTCTGCTAGCCCCAGTGGGAAACCTTCTGGTCCTGTGGGGCCTGTAGGCCCTCTGCCTACACATTTTACTCAGCAGGTTTGTATTTAGCGTACATAATCTAAAACCTTTTTCATGTAATCTGTCAAAAGTGAATTCCTCTCCTTAAAACAGTAATCCTCAAACTCTAAAAATTTTAACTTTTTAATGCTTAATATTATCATTGTTTATTCTTGTGTAATTGCAATAGCATATAATGTTGTAGAATAAACATTAGAATAGAAATATAAATCGGAAGTAATTTAACTAAGTTTGAAACTGCACAAACATTTAATACTGTCATGCTAATTATTTGTATTTATTCCCCACCCCTCATCTACCTTTCCCCCTTCTGGACCCTTTGACCAATAGGTCCCACCTGCTCAAGGCAGCATGGTAATGCACATGCGCCCCCCTACCACAGGCCCTTTCCCCAACCCTATCCAGAGACCTGTTATGCAGGTCAACAAGCCTGTCATCATTCGCTCCCCTTCCTATCCCAATCATGGCCGTGACCCTTCCCACTCCACCCCTCCTTCGGTCCCTGAGCCCCCAGTTAAAGGGCCAGAGGATGGCATGAAGGTGAGCCACCCACTGTAAATATAGGTAATTTAATTTAATCCTTTTTTCTTTTTCTCTATTTGATTTGTTTTATTATGTCTGCCTTTGACTTAAAGTGTGTAGTCATAGTCATAGGAGTTGATTAATACATTTCTATGTTATACAAAAATTATCTTGCATGGTTCAGATTTACAATGTTAGTAATAATACTGTAAAGTTTATTTAATGAATAAAGTTAGGTTTGAAAGTGTTATAAATGAATACATTTAATTTTTTTCCCTTTTAACTTGGCAGAATTTATTGTTAAATATACTACAGTGAATCAATATTTGTATTTTTGCATTGTCTAATGCTGATTTAACAGTTGGATTTAAGTGACATTTGTAATTAAAATATAGTTGGATAGAGTTTTAAATTAATATTCTGATAAAGTTACATTTGCATCTAGGCTACTTTTTCTTGAAAGAGTCTAAAAGAAAAGTATGTTTGTAGTGTAATGTCTATGTTCAGGCAAATTATAATAAGTAATTACCATTACCACACATCTCAAAGCTGCAAGTCCTAATCAGCAACATTCAAACAAATAAAAGCTTTAAATATATTGATTTGCATATTATTTGTCTATACAATATGTAAATTGCAACTTTTAAGTTGAATTATAGAAATACATGAACTTTTTCACAATATTCAAATTTTTTGGGTAGTACCTGTATAAGCTGTCTCTGAAACAGTTTTAACACTAAACCTAACAAATAAAAATCAGCTTTAGACAATCCAAACACTTGTTACTGAAAAAAATAGACTACTTGTCAGGCACTGCTCTAAGTTTTAGTAAGTATGTTTTATTTTTGCAGAGTAAAACAATGCGAGAAGTGCGCAAGGCAGTAGGGGAGGGCAAATCACCATCTGGGGGCATGACCAGCAAACTCCAGGAGCCCCTACCCTCCACGGGTCAAACAAAACCAGCACGCACTGGAGCCATCAAACCCCAGGCTGTCAAAGTAGAAGAGGGCAAGGCATAACAATGGACCTTAAAATCCTCATCACCACCAAGCCTGCCAACACAAAGCTCCTTGACCAATGTCTGAGCCTTCCACTTTATCCCAAGGCACCAAGGCAAGGAGCATACACATGCAGATATAATGAATTACCTTTCTTGGACTTTCAGAACTGGGCACTATTATTTCACACCGCATATAGAGATATATAAATAAATATATATAAATATATATATATATATAAATATATACATACACACAGACCGTCTTTCAAGCAGATCTCTTCAAGGTCCTCTTTAATTTATTATTAGTCACTTTTAAGGGGAGTTTGTTGGAGACAAAAGATATGTGTTTTTCTTGCAAATGGGGCAAAGGAATCTGGCCAACTCAAATGATACATTTTTCATACCGTTTTGCCAAACTGTATTTACTCGCTGTATGTGGACTCTAGCCCTGAATACCAGGCAAGACACTTGATACAACTTACAATAAAGCAAAGTCTGTTATTTTCTTTTTAACAAATTTGAAATGCAGTGGGGCACTTTTGTGGTTTTCTTTGGTATTTTGCTGGTAAATAAAGGTTGTCATCATGACCACCCATTCAAGTCACTGGTGAAGGACTTATTTTATTAACCCTGAGAAACACTCATATCCACTTTTTGAACAATGCTTGCATGTCCACATGGTCAAGTGCATTACCCCAGAAATGGATAACTGGAGGTACCAAACAGCCCTTACACTGTGGCAAAACAGTTTAGATTGGTAGAAACCATTTCCTCTCTCAAGACTTTGATTTTTTTTTTTTTTAACATTCTGTTTGCTCATTATATTCTACTTGTAAATTTAACAGAAAAGATGAACATTTACCAAAATCATGTTGCTTCCATGGGAATTTGACTGGCATTGGACACAGTGTGTGCATGTGATGTGCTGAATGTGTGTAAACCTGCAGGACTATTAAGAAGCTAGCAACAATTTTCAAAGACTGTATCTGAACTCAGCGTTCATTATGCTGACATCAATTTTATGGATTTTGATCAACCAAGCTGGCAACAGTTTTGGGCTCATTGTGAAGTTCAGAGGGCGTTGGGGAAGGGTCATATTCCCAACTGCTGTTAAAGGACCCTTGAATAGCTTACTGAAATGTTTGCTTTCTTCTTGCTTTGCTTGGGTTGTAATGAATCAAATTATTTGTTAAAGATCATGTGATGTGACTTTTTTTTTTTTTTTAAACATCTTTCACCCTGACCTGCTTTCCTTAATTTTCTTCCAGTGTTCCTCTGAGTTCTTTTAAATTTAATTGAGATCCCACTAAACAGTACTGTGGGGAATTGAATCAGTTTATTAAACATCTGGTCTCTGAAGTGGCACTAGCAATAAATGCAGCCTAACTATAATTACAATCAGGGTCCAAATAAATTTTTCTGTTTAGAGGCTAATTATCACAAAGGAGAGCGTTTAGCAGTGCTTGTTCAGTATAAGAAGGGTCTTTGCTTTTTTTTTGTGAGCACAGCAGTTTCAACGGACTATGAAGGACTTTTAGTGTTACATTTGAAATGTGAAGCTGTTGGAGTCATCTATTTTATTTTTTTGTTTGGTTATGGACACTTCTTTTCAATTTAAAATACCAATGTCAGAACTGGTTAGATGTTTAGATGTTACTGCTTACTATAATGCTCCATGACACTACAAAATGTTTATCTTTACGACAGTGTTTCACTGGTATATGTGTATATGCATACTTAACTGTACAGTTGAGCCTTGTCAATGAGGGGAGGCTTAAACCTACATTTCATTTTAGATATTGTGGCACTATAAAGGATTTAATGTGGAAAAAGGTCACTTTGTTCTCAAAATGGACTGCTTTCATTTGTTGGTAGGTGTGTTGGGGCATTGGGTGTTTTAGCCTCTTAACCCTTACTGCAAAAGATCTTGATGCTTCTCGTATCTGCACCAGAATGTCGCCCTTTTTGTTTTTAATTTTTTTCTCTTTGGAACTTTTAAAATGCATATTTCATCATCGTCAGAGGACCAGTGCTTTCTACATCTGATCCAGCATTCAGTTGATCCTACCTGACCTTTTATCCATTCAGGTATTTGGTCATTACTTTCCCTTGATTTAAAAAAAAAAAAAAAAAAAAAAGAAAAGAAAGCTTATTGGAAGAAAACAAATAAAGCAGTTGTGATTTCTTAAATGCACTGTTGATTCTATACATGTGTTTAATATTAAATGTTTTCATCCTTTTTCTTTGAAAACTGAAGTTACAGGGAATCAGATGTGTGGAATGTTCAGTGTCCCTTCAATAAGATTTTGCAGTGTGCCCTGTTGACAAAGAGAACATTCTAAACTTGAATATTGTAGGTTTTGGGCTAATTTGACCAGTTGTCTGTCATATTTAAAGTAGAGATTATCGGCTTGGGTCCACAAACCAGCATTTCCACCAAACACCTGCTTACAGCAAGCTTGGAAATTCATTCTGGCTTTATTTTCTTAGCGCCAAGTTCAAACCAAAGTTACTTTGCTCTACATAGCTGCTTCAAAATTTGCCACTAAATTATTTAAAATGCAATTTTTTGTTACCTTTCTTTTGTATATATTGCTTTTAACCAAGCACAATGAGAAGGCAATGGACACTTATAAATAACTTTAAATGGAAACCTTTGGTCATAACAGTTTTTGTTATGCATAACTATCCCATAAAACCACATTTGAAACAAACGGCCTTTGTTTTGGTTCTGCATACATAACATCTTTGCAGAAAATAGCTGCAGATGTACTGGTTTACAAAAAATAAAATGGTAGTGTTCTTTTGGCACTCAGTAAACAGCAGGATTATAGTGTTTGAAAGAGCAGCACAAGTCTGCAGACACTGAATTGTGCTTGGAATTTGCTCCCATTGTAAGATGAATATGAAGGGGTCCCATGAAAGATGGAAGGGACATCAGAGAACAAAATCTATAAAATGTTTTATTTTTTTTTAAATTTCCAAAGGCCTAGGCTACTGAGTCTAAACTTGATTTGTGGCTGGAAAGTCACTTTGACAACACACTAATTTCAGGACCGTCTGTCCAGCTCCAAGAATTGAATATAAAATGTATGAGCACAACACATTTTATACTTGATATACTGTATAATTGAGAGGCCCTGCTTTGTTTTCGGTAACGTCCGTGTAAGATTTATTTTATGTTACCTTATAAAGTGACGCCTTGTTTGTCCGTTTATGTATTTAATAATAAAAGTTGTAGTACCAGAACAATACCGCACCTGTGAGAGCCGTCCACGTGACGTCAGAAGTGTCATTCCAATCATTTTTGCAGGGCAAAGAGGCGAGTCTGGAGGAGAGAGAGAAAAAAGAAAACAGTCTGACGAAGTTTTTCCTTCGTGACCACGTTGTCGGGAAGCTGTGTTCTCCGAAGCTGTTCATATTCAAGCATTCTGAGCATCTTTTGCTCATATTAAGAAGGTAACTTCATTTTTGTTTAAGCTTGTCGCCAGCATAACGCCTCAGCCTGAGTGCACAAACGAGTGTCGCGAGTGTCTCCAGCCGTTTGTCTTGCTGCACGCACAAATAACATGCCATTTTGATAACCATTTTTAACGTGTCATCCTGAGATATGGGACCTTTTTCTTTCATTCAGCCTGTAGCCTACTCTCTCCAGACTTTAGTGAGTTAACGGGATGTGCTTTACTCCGTTCAGTTGAAAGGAAGTTCGGTCCACCGCAGAAAATATGGCAGCCATCTTACCTGGACTCCCTCCCCTCTTTTTCCCTGTTTTGGTAAAGTCAGCCAACGTTACTTTGTGGCTTCAGATCGTTTTAGTGTAATGTTAGATAGTGAATACATTAAAACAAGAGTGTCCAAAGTCGGTCCTCAAGGACCGCTGTCCTGCAGGTTTTCCATGCCTCTTGCACCAACACAGCTGACTCGAATTAAATGACTCTTACAGCCTATGAAACTGCACAAAGAGTCAATGATTTGAGTCAGCCAGTCTGGTGTGTGTTGGAGCAAGGAGACGTAGAAAACCAGAGGGATTGTGTGGCCCTTGTGGACTGAAGCTAAGTTATAGCTTGGGTACCTTTTCATGTCCTATCTTCCTTTTATCTCAAGGCTGACCCACATTAGTCATCTGTAAAGAGTCAAGACTAGACCAGGACACGTTATGGGCCTTTTCCTTAGAGGCCAGTCAGATTACAATAAAGACTAGTGCCCCTCTGGTCCTGCCTTTGGTCTCACCCAGGCAATGAATGATGGTTTACAGCAGGGTTGGGGAACCTTGGCTCTCATCCTGCAGGACTTCCACTTGTCCTTGCTCCTAAACACCTGATTCAAATCAACGAGTCTCTGCAGAACTTGATTGGCTGTTAGATCCATTTGATTTGAATCAGGTGTGATGGATTGGGGAGAAATGGAAAGCCTGAAGGGACACCACCCCAAACCAGCAGTTCCCCACCGCTGGTTTACAGCAGGGGTCTCCAACTCCAGTCCCCGTGAGCTATTGTCCTGCATGTTTTGGTTGCGCCCTTCTTCAACACCTCTGAATCAAACAAACAGCTCATAACCAGACACCTGCAAAGCTGAATGACGTGCATGGGGGAATTAGCCATTAGTTTCCGGTGTGTTGGGGAGAGTATGCTCTAAGAATTATAGGATAGTAGCTCTCGAGGACCGGACTTTGAGACCCCTGGTTTACAGCATAAAAGAATGGGCTAAGTAGTTTTAGTTATTTTTCATGATGTTGATGATGAGAAAGCTTTATGAAGGCATCAGAAATGCTCATTTTCAACAATGTTTTTGCCAAGACGACTGCTTGCAAATTGGCTTAATTAGCCTCCATCTTCAGAGGATGCAGAGTAAAAGTTTGGTGGGAATGCAGGCACTATTTCTACAGCAGAAAACATGATTAATTTTCTGTCATGTTTTTGGTTACTTTGCTGCATTTCATACTATTGAGACAATTGTGAAATCAAAATATTACCAACATATTGTCAGAGCAGATTAAGCTGCAAAATGTCAGGAACTAGATTGTAGGTCTTTTGCAGAACAGCCATTAGTAACTGCAATGCCACAAAAGCTGAAGGGAATACAATTTTATATTCTTATGAAACATAATTTGTTTCGCTCCTACAAAGACCTTGTTAGTATTGTATGAAAAAAGAATTGTATGTATAGAACTGCAAGTCAGAGAAAATTCTCTGTAAACCTGTAAGTGTACTGTAAGTAAACCTAAAAAGAAAAGATTGTGTTATAACTGAAAATGCGTCACAAACTGAACAAATGTATGTGTATCTTTCAAGCTTCTGTTCAAATAAACAATTGATTGTTCTTGGTGTGATGTCAGTACATTGTAACTGGCTAAATCTTATCAGCTAATACAATTGTTTTAATTCCAAAACAGGTTTGTGAATGTCATCCAGGATGGCTAACAAAGGAGTTACCAGGCCAGATGAAGGCCTGATGATGATGCAGGAGCTTGATGATCGTCTAAAAGAACAGATTGATAAGTTGGAACATATCCGTCTTGCTGCTGTTGAATTGAAGGACAAGTTGTCTGGGGTATATAAGTTAAAATCCTCTCCTGTTGATGAAAAATTGTTTGGCCAAAACTATTTTTTGAACTTAGCTTTTCAATTTGTGGCATCATTTGTCTTCTAATATAGAGCAACAATGATCTAACGCAGTCTATCGGTGACCACCTGGAATGGTTAAATCACTTGTCTGAGCGAGTGGAGACTCTTCACATGAACACAACTGTTTTTGTTCAGGTAGTAAACTGAATTTTATAGTGTGTTGCTTATTCTATTCTTTTATATTTAATCAGCAAAAATCAAGAACTGAATTGTATATGCCTACCTTGAAAACCTAAACCATGTAAGGTGTATTAGTCTTTTAAATTAGTCCTTTAAATGTTTTCAGATGAATCCAAAACCTCGCACATGGGCAGCAAAACAGGGTTCCAGGCATGGCTACCGTTGGGGACGTCTCCACCAGGCAGATGATGCTCTGTCAGAGTTTGGCTGGTCCCCCATTCGTACACGACGAAACAGCGATGCTGCCTCTGAAATGTCCTGTAATTGGTGACAATAAATTCTGTCTCATAATGTCAGCTGATATGCAACAACTGTCTAACCCTGTCTGTACCTGTAGGTTATGTCATTGCTACCTTTGTGTAAAACATTTCTGAAATTATAGTGAAAAGTCATTTATAAAGAGAAAAAATTGTCATTTTCGTCTTGTCTGGATTATGTTTGCTTTCATAACTTTCTAAAAGATAAAAAGGAAAAAATGTTATTGTGTAACAGTTAAGTAAGCACAACTTTGCCTTTTTTTCTCCCCAGTTTCTGATGTAATGGGCGTTTAGAACGTGAAACTATCATTTGGCAGCGTCACGTGGTGTGTTGTTGAGTTCCGCCTGTAGAGGGCGCTACTGAAATCGAAATTTTCCCATTATGCCACTGTTAACAACACGGTTATAAATAAAGCTTTGGCAGAACGCGTGGGTGATAATTCTTGAAGGGGCTGACTCGTTGAAGTGACGCTACCTTCTCTGAGAGAAACAGTAGATATACTTTGTTGAACTTATTTTTGTATCGATATAAAACATTACGGGTATTTAGTGAAGCCCTGGAAACATGGCAGAAAGCGACTGGGATACGGTAACTGTCTTGAGGAAGAAGGGCCCTACAGCTGCCCAGGCCAAATCCAAGCAGGTCAGCATGAATAATATTTTTTATGATCTGAACTGTGTTGTACTTCAGTGTAGCATTAAAACAATCTCAAATCAAGCTTCACACGATAGCAAACCAACCGCCGAGTGCAGCTTTCCTGTTAACAATTTCTATTGAAACAGTTTTTGCTTGTTATGAGTCGGATGAGACTCCTTTACGTCGTGGTTTAGTATTATCACGGATATGACAGTTCGTTTCAGCTAACCATTTGTAAAAAGGTAAAAGAAAGGGAAAACCAGGTTAGCTAACTGGCTAACTGAATCGATCAATTTAAACGGGTGTGTGTGATCTCTGCTGTGAGTTGCAGGGTTGTTTCGCTTAGTAAATAGTTCGTAACTCTAAGCTTTGCTAGTACATTTTCAGTAAACCGAACAGCTGCGTCCACATGCGCAAATCGAGCTCATGTCTAGAATATCACCTTGGTAATCTCTCCTAGCCAACCCAAACCATCAAATAGTGATTTATAATGCTATTCCAGGTTAGCAACCATGCTAAGCTAACTGGTGGTGTTAGGTGGAGGTAGCTTGTCACGTCCAACTACACTAAGGTACGTTTTTTTTTTAACACTTTTTTTCTCTTTTCATCCAACTAATGTTCAGAGAAAACACCAAATGGCTCATCATCATTGCTTATTTACTAAAGAAATTAAGTGTAAGTCACAGGACTTCAAAATAAGGGAATGAACGTGCAAGACTTTTTAGGTGCGAGTAATAAAATTTCCTTAAAAGTTATTTGAAAATATGCTGAATATTACATATTCGAGAAGTAAATGCCCTTGCTGGCTGAGGGGTAGTGTAGATGGGTGAAATGAGGGTAGTGATCTTTTTTCTAGTTTATTCCATCTGGCTTTATTTTTTCATTATAGAGCCGGATGGAAGTTATTCAGAGCAGTTGCGTAGCTGGGAATAGTGGTGACAGGTCTACTTGTGATTTTTAGATTTTGCTTTTCACATTCATATGAACCTTTTGAACTTGTGTAGTTATGACCATATATCATTCTGTGCAATCATCAAAACGCTAAACATATTTTTGTACTAAATTTGAAATGTGCTGTAGTGAGATTTGTGTAAGGGAAACAAACTTTTTTTTTTTACAAAGCTGAAAGATTAGAGGCTTAGCGACTGGAAAATGTGAAGCTTTAGTCAATATTTGTGTCATGCTATTATTATTATTTTTTTTTTTTTTAACTGAGTCTCCTTGCTTACATAAGCAGATTAGTTACTTATTAACTATGTGATAGGACATGACTAGCAGGGTATGGTGTAAAAGAAGCCTGGTTATAATTTGATTTACCACTGATAAAATTGAGATTTGTTTTGACACTTTATATGTACTTGTTTGTTTTTCTCCAGGCTATCACTGCTGCACAGAGACGTGGAGAGGATGTTGAGACAACCAAGAAATGTAAATTTATGTTTTTTAATTAATAATTGAGAGACTCTGGCTTCCTACTAGAACTTTACAGTATCTGATACACTTCTAGATTCTACTCTGCACCACACAACAAACACCGATGAGCCTGTATTGTAAATATGTGTTGCTTGTGTGGCTACCAGCTCTCATGATTTATAACTTTGACCCTCTGCCTGTTTTGCAGGGTCTGCGGGGCAGAACAAACAGCATCTTGTGACAAAAAATACAGCCAAACTGGACAGGGAGACAGAGGAGCTTCACCATGAAAGGGTTACACTGGAGGTGGGCAAAGTCATTCAGCAAGGCAGACAGGCCAAAGGACTTACCCAAAAAGACTTGGCCACTGTGAGTATACACACTTTTAATGTTTACATGCATGGCATAGTGGAGGAAAAGATACAGGACCATTTCTCTCTCATGCAGCAGAAGAAAATGCAATATATTATCAATATGGCTATTTTGTCTTTATGACCTCTGGCATAGTAATCATCTTCTGTCAAGTCCTCTAAGTGAAATGAACTTGTTTTAACCCCACTTGACAAGCAATTCATGTGCAAACCTAACTAGTTTTTATCATTGCTGTTATATAAAATGGTTTGCCAACACACAAATGTTAAGATTGTGAACAATGTATCCCACAGATAAATGGGATTCCTATGTATGCATTGTGTTTTTAGTTAGGGCTGGACAATATGGCAAAAACATATGATGATATATTTTTCATATTATCCGATCTCAATTTTTAGACTGTTTTTTTAGTACCACCAGAATTAAAGCATTTGTACTTCAAAACTTGTACAGATGCTCTGTACTGTAAAGAAGCTGTAGAGATTGATAAAGGTGGGTGATATCACCAAAGAAAGAATATTTAAAAAAGAATATTGCACTAACAGTATCACAGATGATATTGATTGCCACACAAGATGTCCCAACCATAGTAAAAACTGATAGAAGTTGTACAGCTAATTAAAGCCTCTGCAAATTTGATTTAAATTTCAATTGCTTTTCTAGTTTGGATGATTTCAATAAACACTGTTTCTTGATAGCTGATATCCGGTGAGCTGCTTTGATCTGCTATGTTCCCTTGTTCACACATTCAGTGGAGCTCCAATGTGATGCACAGGTTATATGAGGTCACGATATTACATTTTCAGATCGCCAGTCGGTCACAGGGCCGACACGGAGAGACAAACAACCATTCACACTTGCATTCACTCCTAGGAACAATTTAGAGTGATTGATTAACCTAATGTGCATGTCTTTGGATGGTGAAAGGAAGCCAGAGTACCCAGAGAGAACCCACACATACGCAGGGAGAACATGCAAACTCCGCACAGAAAGGACAATGTTGGAATTGTTCTAACCCCCTCCCCAGCCAGGGCTTGAACTAGCAACCTTCTTACTGTGAGGCTGCAGTGCTAACCATTACGCCACCTTCCAGCCCATTTCTTTTTCTTTTTAAACATTTTTCTTACGATTGCAATTTGTTTTTTTTACAATTACACTTTCTATCAATGTAAAAAATGATACCGGGATTATTACGATACGATATAAATGATTTAATATGGCACACTCCTATTTGTAGTTGGATTTGGGCCTCCTGTTTAAACTTCTAACAAGTTTAACTTTTCCAACAGAAAGTTAATGAGAAGCCTCAAGTTATCGCAGACTATGAGGCTGGAAAGGCAATACCCAACAACCAGGTCATGGGCAAAATTGAGAGAGCAATTGGTAAGAATACTTTTTTACTTGAGTTTTATAAGAATTAGATACATTTTTTTTAGTATGAAACAATTTTCTAACTTGCATGTTGATCTTCTGTTAGGCATGAAGCTGCGTGGGAAGGATATTGGCCTACCCCTGGAAGCCAAACCCAAGAAAAATTGAACACAAAGCCTCGAAATCAGCCCTCCCCACCCCTGTATGAAACCTTTCCTCTTCTCCAACCCTTGTCAGAGAACCATGACCCCCCCCCCACCCCAATCCTTTTTTTTTATCTTCTCCCATCCCTTCCTTTACCTCCCCTGACCTGGGCTGATCTCACCTGTGTCCTTGACTGAGGACCTGGTGCTCCCACTGCATTGCTGGCTGTGTACTAACAAGTCATCTGAAACACTCTGATCACATTAACGAATGATTGAATGCTTTTTTTTTTAGCATCACAAACTTGAAGTTCAGTGAATTTCTTTTCACCTATGTCTGTTTAGGCTTTGGCATGATGAAATCCCACTTTTTTGACTGTGAAAAGGGGAATTCTTCATGATCAAACAAGTATGACTAACTTTAAAGCTGAGCATGATATAAAATCAGATGTGCTTGATTTCATCTTTTTCATACTTTTCAGATGGTGGGTGGATGTTAAAGTGAAATGTTTTAATGCTGTGCTTTGTTTTGATCTAAAAAAATAAAGTTTGGCAATTCATGACATCTGTGCATGTTAATTCAGTGCTTTAACTGAGGATGTAAAGAGAAATCGGTGACATTTACTGAAATGTATCCATTACAAACCTTTCCCTCCATGTAATTCACTCAGTTGATTTATTTTCTGTGTATACTGGTATGTGTTCCATCTTTATGGAATTAGAAAAGGTTCAAGATAATAAAACCTGAACGTAATGGCAATATAGAGCCACTAGATGTCAGGCTATTACTATTAATTAGAAAAATTCCTTGAAATGACACATTGAAAGCAGAATATGAAAGTTGTACAACAGTCTTCTTAGAAATGGGTTCCAAGGGGGAAAAATGTACAACTTGATGGATGAAGAGAAGAGAATACAAAGCCACTAAAGTCTACCAAGATGTGATGCAACTCTTCCATCGACCTAATATCAGCCAGACTGGTTGCTGGACACCTGTAAACGCAGGAATTATGATGCAACATCTACAGTTTTATTCATGCAAGAAGACACAAGACAAGGTGGACCGTGGATACACACACACACGTATATATACTGTGTTTATATATACAGATACTACCCAAAAAATTTGAATATCCTGAAAAAGTCCATGTATTTCTATCATTCAACTTAAAAGGTGCAACTTACATATTGTATAGATAAATAATATGCAAGTCAATATATTTCAAGCCTTTTTTTTTTGTTTGGATGTTGCTTATTTGGACTTGCAGCTTAAGAAAACCTCAAATTCAAAAACCCCAAAAATTTAATATTGCATGAAATCAATTATAAAAGGATTTTAAAATTTTAAAAAAAAGTCAGGCCTCCTAAAATAAAATCTTGCATCTGTACTAATACTTGGTTTGGGCCCTTCTGCATGAATGACTGCCTTAACCCGGGGTGGCATGGATGCTACCGGCTTCTGGCATATCTCAGGCGTTATGCAAGATGAACATGCTTCCATCACAGCCTTGAGCTCTTCTTTATTGTTTGGTCTCTCCCGTTCAGCTTTCTCTTGACAAAGCCCCACAGATTTTCATTGGGGTTCAGGTCAGGTGGGTTTGCAGGCCAATCAAGCAAGGTAATCCTATGGTTGTTGAACCAGGATTTTGTACTTATGGCAGTGTGGGCAGGTGCCAAGTCCTGCTGGAAGATGAAGTCTGCATCCCCATATAGCTGGTCTGCTGAAGCAAGTATGAAGTGCTCCAAAATGTCCTGGTAGATGGCTGTGTTTATGCTGGCCTTAATGAAGCACAGAGGACCAACATCAGCAGCTGACATGGATCCCCAGGTCATCAGTGACTGGGAAACTTAACACAGACCATCTTCACCAGGTTGCTGTCAGCCCTCTGGCTTGTACACCGTCTTCTTCCACACTTCTTCCTTCCACTTAACTGTCCATTAATGTGCTTTGAGACAGCACTCTGAGAACATCCAGCTTCTATTGCTATCACTTTTTGTTTCTTTTCCACCTTGTGCAGGGAGTCAATGATGGTTTTCTGCACAACTGTCAGATCAGCAGTCTTTCCCATGATTGTGAATTCTTCTAAACCAAGACAGAGACTTTTTAAAAGGCTTGGGGCACTTATGGAGGTGTTTTGGAATACTTACCTGATTAGAATGTGACAGTCTGAGCCTACAATACTGGAGCTTTTCACAGTATTCTAATTTTTTTGAGTTTTTGAATTTGAGGTTTTCTTCAAGGGGAAGTTCAGGATTTTTGACACAGGGCCTCATTTACAAATGAGCCAGGATGCTACTGATCACTGAAGACAGTTTCAACATATTTCATCCCGTTATTCTAGTTCCAGTGGGTCGCTGATGCTAATGCTAGTGCAAGTCAATAGGAATCTGCTAGCCTGTCATTAATAACAATCTTCACTACTCCACAGAACATTCGAGGCAAATCATTTCTAACTTCAGACTATCTGTGCAAATGCTGTGTTAACAGAATAATGTTACAAATAAAAATAACCTGCGTTTCGTTGCATTTTGATTGTTGCTGCTGAGAAATTTTACAAAGTTTTACTTCCTGTATTTGGCAGCAGAGTGATGTCATCTGCTGCTACGTGCATGAAGGAATCACAAATATAAAGTCTAAAATACGGCCACGTCTGAAAGGCATGAGGATATGTCGGATTTTGAAGATGATTTCAAACTTTTTTCATCAAACTAACTGTCACCATGTCTCTATGAACCAGAATACACTGGCAAAGGTAGTAAGCTGGTAAGAAACTAGTTCCTTAATATGTAGAACAAAATTTGTCATACAAGGCTAGTTTTACTTTTTTAACACCCAAGTTTACTAGTTTAACACGACATTTATACAGATAGGCTTGCTGATTTGCCTCGGATGTTCTGTGGAGTGGTTGAGGTTGGTTTTAATGACAGGCTAGCAGATTCCTATTGACTCACACTAGCATTAGCATCAGCAACCTCCCGGAACTAGAATAACGGGATGAAATATGTTGAAACTGTCTTCAGTGATGAGTAGTATCCTGGCTCACTTGTAAATGAGGCCCTATGTCAAAAATTCTGAACTTCCCCTTTAAGTTGCAAATCCAAATTAGCAACATCCAAACAAATAAAAGCTTGAAATATATTGATTTGCATGTTATTTGTCTATAAAATATGTAAATTGCAACTTTTAAGTTGAATTACAGAAATACAAGAACTTTTTCCGGATATTCTAATTTTTTGGTAGTACCTGTATGTATATATATATATACATATATATATATATATATATATATATATATATATATATACTGTATATATGTGTGTGTGCATATATGTCTTACAATTATGGGAATAGACTTCACCTGAATGCAGACTTTGTTTCAAGTGATTATAGCATAAAGACAATTGTGTCTGGAAGTGCCCATCCCCACTGTGGGGATGCTTCTCAGCAACAGGCCCCGTGAAGGCTTGTAAAGTAGACAGTACAGTGAATGCAGCTAAATATCAGGAAATCCTGTCAGAGAATCTGACTCTATCTGTTGGAGACCTACAGCTTGGAAGAAGTTTTTTTTTATTCTTATTTTTTTTATTTCAGCCAGGCAGTGACCCAAAACATAGAGCTAAAGCTACTGTTTAAAGACAACAAGGTGGATGTTGTGGAGTGGCCAAGTCAAAGCCCAGACCTTAACCTAAAAGGGAAGGGAATTTGTGGCTGGACTTGAAAAGGGCTGTTCATTCCTGATTACCACACAACTTGTTTTGCAAGGCAGAATGAAATAAAATTGTAGTATCTAGATGCAAGACTGATTGAGACTGCCCACACTAACTCCATGCTGTGAATATAGCCAAAGGGGTGTCTACAAAGTACTGACTTAAAGGGGGTTAATGCAATAACATACAGTATTTCATGTTGCGTATTTCTATTTGATTGTCATTATTTGGTAGAAAAAAAGAAAAAAGTTATCAACTTGATATTAAAGAGGATTTTGTCCCATTTTTGGGTCACAAAAGCCAAATTATGTTGAACTTATAGTAGTTTTTAACACTCCAGCTGTGGAGGATGGCATATCTCTGCCTGCTGTTAGATGGAAGATGAGCTGAATGGCAGAGCTGATCCAAATAATTTTAAAGCTTTAAATGACTTAAAGGAAAATAAATGACTGTAGATGCTTTGAATGATGACTTGGAATTAGTTCTTCTCTGCTAGAAGACACTATCATTATATGACAACGTGGTAAATGGATTGTACATTAATGTAGGTGTTGCATTTGCCAACAGTAAGGCTGCCGTCTGTTTTAATTAAAAATTCATGAACCTTATTGTTGCAGAATTACAAAGGCAGCATGGTAAGGAGAGTGTGAGTGGGACAAAACAACACATTCAAGGACTTTTACATGATGTCAGCTCAAAGGCTGGCGGAAGGGGAAGGAGGGGAGCAGAAGAGGTCAAGTTTATTGATGAAGCCATTCGACCCCCAACTTTATTTGAAGTCAGTGTTGCTGTGGAAACGAGGAAGGCAACAAGTCCTTTAGCTGCTTAGTTGGAAACATTAGAAGGAAGCTGCAGCTGTGCACATCCTCCACTCATCTGGGAAAGATGGTCCACCGGATGCTCGATGGTATGGTGTCTTTGTCTGACATTGCATTTCCTATAGAGCTCTACTTTGGACAACCTTCAAAAAATAAGCTAATATATCTTTTGTTGGAGTCACAGTCTGCAAAATATCTGTTGAAACATCTGATGACTTATGATGTTTTTTGTTGTTGTTGTTTTGTTTTTGTGATTACTGATCCAACAATTTTGTTTCAATATTTAGACAGCAAAGAGTCTTTAGGAAGTCCAAGCATTGAAGCTATTTCAATGGACTTTTCTCCTTTTAAAAATTATTTATTTGCTGCTTCTCTACTAATATTATCATAGTGAATAATTTCAATAATCATTTGAACTATTACAGTGCTATTCTTGCAAGGAGCAGTTTTCAGCTTACAGCTGTATTTTAACTTTCCCACACAAAGGCAATATTCTGGACCTTGTTTGCTGTTCCGGTTTAACTTCTCTTAACTAGTTGGAAGTGCTTTGTCAGATACTTTAGCACACTTGTTCAGAAATTCCATCATGCTGGAGAAACTGCGTATCCCAAGAAGCTGATCCTTTCCATTTGTTCTGGGCTTGTCCAAAAATATTATCTTTTTGGCAAGGCATACATATGTACAACTGTCAATGATATTGGGTAGTGGGATCAGTTTTAATTGGAGAGAACAACTTTTTGTTTGGGTTAAATAAGAAATAGCAAACTTCAAAACCCACACATTGGAATTCAGAGCATTTCTACCAGACAGGCAATAAATAAGAAAGAAAGAAAGAAAGAAAGAAAGAAAGAAAGAAAGAAAGAAAGAAAGAAAGAAAGAAAGAAAGAAAGAAAGAAAGAAAGAAAGAAAGAAAGAAAGAAAAAAGCTTAAACCAACGACACCATCCATTGAAAACCATTTATTTATAACATTTTTAGAATGGAAAAAAGAGCCTCTGTTAGATTATGAGAAGGCAGATTTGATGAATTTTGATAGAGATGGAGGAGGTACATTTTCCAGATATGTCACATTTTATTTATTTATTTATTTGTTTATTTTTAATTTTTTCATCACTCCTTGTCAGCAGTACACTACTGGTAATAGTTTCTACATAAGTGTATATGCACATATATATGTTGCCTTGTGTGTGTATGTTCATGTGTATGTATGACCATGTCTATACATGTGTGGGCAATATATGTGCGTAGAAAGGTGTGTGTAAAGTACAATACCCATGTTATTGTTTTGTTCAGTTTTGTTCTGTATATGATTATTTGCAAAATGAAAAACTTAAAATGAATGAATAAATGAAAAATAATTTATCTATCCCAGAAGGGAAATTTGGTCAAATATACTGTATGTAGCAAAGAAACATCTGGTGACTGATTCTGACTTTCTGATAGTATCAAACATCTATGTTCCTCTCTGTTTTTAACTGGCAAAAATCACCTCCTCTTTTAAGCCCCACACCTTCATTATTTTGTTAATTTAGTACAGGTAAAACCAGAAAATAAAGTAAAGGTTCATTTTGTTTTTTTGTTTCTGTTGGTTTTGAGGAACCAATTTAAATCCATCCAGAAATTTTGTTTCAATATTTGCACAGAGAACAGTCCTCACTCTGTCCAAGTATTGAAGCTATTTCAAAAGACTTTTCTCCTTCTTGAAAACATTTATTTTCTACTTCTCTCCTAACATTATGATAGTGGGTGATTCAAACAAATATATGAACAATTACATTCCTGCGAGGAGTTTTGCTGAAATGCCGGACAGCTTTTGGGTTAAAGTGATATTTCAACTTTCCCACACAAAGGGCATATTCTGGACCTTGTTTGCTGTTCTGGTTAAACTTCTCTCAACTGATCTGAATACGATCTCTCCTCATAAACTGATTACTTTTCATGCCAACCTGCCATTATCCAAAACAAATTTGTCCCGTCCTTCAATGAGAGAAAGAATTTAGACCTTTCTGCTCTAGCTGATGTTATTACAAACCTTGACACAGAAAATCTAATCAACACAGATGACGTCTCCCATTATAATAATGAGCTTTACATTCTGCTGGATACTCTTGCTCCCCTCCTGGTACTCAACTACTTTACATCAGTTTAGATCAGTAAGACCACCTGATATTCTTTCATTTAACTTCTATTCAGTTTCACTGTGCCATAGTAACATGCCTCTCTATAAAACTAATGATGCAAACATTCACCAACAACTCACGCTGTAATGTGATATTGTCAATAATTCGCTTAAATGACCTCCTTTTGTCCTGTCCTCCCTCTCATTATCTAGTTTTCATCTCCCAACTGTCACTGAAACGACTCATCTTATCTGGAAGTCCAAATCATTCCTGTCAGCTTGATCTGTTTCACATTTAACTAAATGTTGTTTGACTTTCTTCTCATTTCTTCTGACTAAAGTCATTCCCTCCTCCTTTACTCTCTTCCACTGTCCATCCATACCACTTAGTTCTTTGCCACTTTTAAATAATCTCTTAAAATCCACCTGTTTAGACTGGCTTATACCACATAACTCTGCCTTTTATCTAATTTATCAATATTTTTTTCTCCCCACACATTTTAGATGACTAATTGCTTACTGTTGTAATCACACACAATTTTTTCCTCATTTGTCCCATTTATTTCTGGGAAGAGGTAGTAAAATCACTCAAAAGTAAGTCAAGTGGTAAATTTCTAGTCTTTTTTTTTTCTTGTTAAAAGTGAATTCAGCTACTTCTGTAATGCTCTTTGAAGCATGACTTTCATTTAAATGTACCATGTATGACTTTATTAATTGCCAAACAATTTGCTGAAAAGCATTTTTTCATATTAAGAATACAACCTTCTGATCGGCGTTGACAGGACAAACAAAGAAGAGGCTTTGCTGCTGTTACCAGGGGGTTATTTGGATTCTTGCTCAACAGGCTGCTTTAGTCAGTTTGCATGTGTGTTTGAGGGAGACGGAGACAGAAGCTGACTGCGTTCCTGGAAATGCCATTCCATTGGTCAGAACACCATAGCAACATAGTTCCACCTATGACAGGGGAGCAGCCAGTGGTTTTGAAGGAGTGATGTGAAGCAGAAAGCTGCACAGAGAGGGGGAGTAAAGGGCAGCATGGGGAGGGATTTGGGTGGTGGGGAGAAGTCTCGGGTCTGTTTTGGCCTGAGGCCCCAAACTCAAATTAAAATTCTACTTGATCAACTTGTTGTGTTGATTGGTGCAGCCGCACATCTTTTACAACGGCAAACTCTTCCGACTCTGGCAGACTAGTTTTCCAGATTTGACTATTAGTTTTTTGCTGTGGAACTGTGGCAGAAACTACCCAGAGACAGGTGCAAGAAGCTTCTGGATGATGTAACATTTGCAAGTGAAATGTGCAAATAATTGTGTCTAAGTGCTGTTTACTTTTGGCTGTTTTGTGTCTGTCTTTGCTGTGTCAAACCTGCTTATTCTAAAACATTCACAGTCCCATTATGAACATGGACATATGCAATCAAAGAAATGTTCAGAACACCAGATACCGTGTGAAAATATATGCACAGTTTATTGATAGATGCAAATAAGAGGCACACAAAGTAATTCAACTCAATTATGCATTAGTTCAGGCCATGATTTCTTCTTGTCAATTAAAAAAAAAAAAAAAAAACCTGCATGCAGGCTGTTTATTTCTTGCCACACTAGACGTTATTAGGAAATTCTTTAACGGAGATAAAAAGTTTGTAACTTGAAGCTTTCCCTGCAATTAAAAGGAAAAAAAAAAAAAAAAAGAGAAATTCCAGTGACTATGACAAGAAAACAAATTACATCATAAATACCTTTAACTGCTGCTCATGATCATGGCTTTTTAAGACCTGCTTGGGCTCATATTTCTTCTTTAAATTTGAAAAGTCATCTACAAATCGCTGTACAAGGCTGTTTCTGGAACATTCTGTGAAAGGCCAGTTTCACAAAGAACAAATGATCAGAAATATTTACATTTGGTTTGAATCACTGTAACATATACAAAGAACAAAAAAGGCACTGGGACAAATTTAAACATGTGAGGAAAAGAAAAGTAAGCAGAACAGGGAAAAAAAAAGAGCATCGTCTGATGGTAGAAGCAATCTGATGCCGTCAATCATTTTGTCGGTTAATACTTGAGGAACATCGCTTTGTTCGTTCTGACTAGTAAACCAATATTCACAGACAAGAAGATAAAGTTTTGTTGCTTACATAGTGCAGCGGTATATGTGCCCATGACTCAACATATGAGAAAGAAAGAAGGTGCAACAGAGTCGTCTACAGGTGACCCCGCATATTTACTGAAAAGAGAGGGGGGGGGACTATATGCCATAATTGGACAGTTAGCTGCACTATTAGACACGACAAAGCATTACTGGTAGACAGACTAAAGTCATGAATTATTAGGCTCCCTCAGTGTGTAAAATGTTGCTATTAATAAGTAATAAATACACATAATACAGTCAAAACATGAAACTTTGGTAAGTGTATTATGTAATTATGAACACTCCACAGTCTTCCTCGTGTGACTGGTAGGAAATGATTGTGTCCATATTTCTGGGACTACTGCAAGTATAGCTAGTTTTTCAGCGCTTATCTTTTTTTTCCTGTCAGTAGCAGGACGGCTAAAAGTGGATGGTTGGCTTGATGCATGGCTCTCATGCATGCAGAAGTAACACCAACAGGTTCACAGTTCTTCCAGAGAATCACACCATTTGGACCGAGCGTAGTGTCTAGACATTAACTTTGACATTATTGGTCTCTCTCACACGCACATTCACAAGTTCACACATGACTTAAACTCCACTCATGTTTCTTTTTTTTTTTTTCCTTTATAAACTCAGAGCTGTCACTTCAGTGAGTAGAGCAGTTCAGCAGTATGGCAGAGAGACAGAGGGTGAGCTGAGGAAAAGTACTGACAGCACAACCAGTCCTCCAGCTCTGCGTTCCTCTCTGGCTCCAGTGAGCGCTCGGCGAACTTCATCATCAGCAGGGCCCGTTTCACATCCAGCCAGTTGAGGAGGCCCTCGTGTCGGGATCCGTCGACAAAGCCTCCTCGCCTGTGCCTCTCCCACTGCTGCTCCATCAGGTCCTTCCTGGGACCCCAAAGCAGGCTTTGCAATATACGCTTAGCCTCCTGGATGTGGATGCGTTTGATGGGGTCAGGTTGGAGAAGAAGCTGGGCCAGCCTCTGGAGGCCCAAAGAGTAAAGGGAGACAGACGGGACCGGAGGCAAGTCCTCACAGCGGTAGTCTTGTTCCCTCAAAGCTGGACTCACCTCAAATGGGTTTGGCTGATGGAGGAGCTCGTAGATCAAAATACCCGTCTGGAACTCATCAAATTTACGGTACTGGGCTGCTGAGACAATCTCAGGCGCCAGTCTGGCGTGGTCACGTTTCATACGAGGGTCCCCGCTGTTTGTGGCAGCATCCTCGGAGGTGCGACGCTTGGCCTTGGCAAAGTTGCTGATGAGGAGCCTGGGAAGGTGGCGCTGAATGTCTCCAGAACTTGCGCCGTTACAAGTGCTGTTGTCAGACGTGGTTTGTTGAGCTAAATGGGACGGCCGGCGCTGATGAGGGACTAACAGCAGGTTTTCAAGACACAGGTCACGGTGTGTGACCCCATGCTCCTTCAAGTGCTCCAGGCCGTTGCAGAGCTGCAGTAATAGGAAACATACGCGCCGTTCGTAGACCTCCGGCTGGGTTTTATGGAATACCTCCCACTCCCGAACAAAGTCAGCTGCCGTCTGCTGAGGAATCTCAGGAGTGATGACCACCACTCGCTCTCGATCCGCCTGTTGACCCTGCACAGATGTTGTGGGCTGAGACAGCGATGGAGCAGGTGCGCTGGGCAGAGACACTTCATCTGAGGGCAGCATGCTTTGAGGGACACAGGCGAGAAAATGGCCACAATCCTGCTGAAGGTTAAAGTGAGGAGGGATGCTCTGCTGCACCGACAGACTGTACAGATGACCCTGCTTGGCTTCCATGGACGGGCTCTTACAGATCTGGAGAGGAATCCAGACAGAAATTTCAGTTAGATTAAAATCGCAACACTAGCCTAGATCTTGATCTTATTTAAGTAAAAATCAGCATCTTTTATGTGAATGTACACAAGTTTTAAACTGGTAGAAACAATTTAATTTTCCATCTATAGTCAGTTTGGATCAAAGTGAGCAACTGCAACTCTTCAGTATTCATCCTTAACACGTGCACGTGTTTAAATAAGTTTAGCTTGTGCAGAATCAGATTTCTAATCTTTATGATTAGAACCCGCAATGATTTCACATTTTAGAAAGCAAATTCATATTCATTAGCATAGACAGACGTGGCAATACAAACAAATGCTGATTGCAGGTTATAATGAGTTCACTGGTGTTACCGCTTTCACACCACGTTGTTTGTGTGTGTATGCTGGCCTTGGCAACAGAGGTCTGTCAGACTGTAAATCCTGCCTGGAATGTAAAGATTAATTTGGCCTCAAATTATTAAGCAACAGTGTGGGCAGCCCGGCTGTGGCATAACTCACACAACACAAACAGCCACTGCTTTGTACAGCAGTAATGGCTTAAGCACAAAGATCAGTGAGACTGCATCCACACCCTTCTCACTGGTTGTTTACACTACATGCCTTGAGGGTTTGCGCTGTAGAGGGACCATCCCATCAGCAGCCAGAGAACAAACAAGAAACTGCCCAATTTCAGTTTCCTCACTCTGTCTTCAAACTGTCAAACTCTTGCTAAAGACACAGATTTACACCCGCATGGCAAATTTTTTCCTAAAACAACAGAAGTGCAAAGCAACAACCCAACAGTGTTATACTTGAGAATTACTTGATTCTAACAGAAAAATTAAACCAAATCATTTTAAACATATATATATTTAAACAAAATAATAATAATGATAATAAAAATCAGGAATAGTTGATTTCTTCAAATGCTCTATTTCTTAAGATCTACAAGAAGTAAACTCTACTAAAGCGAAGTTTTCTTCACCATCTGCATGTGCAAAAATTGGACGTCGACACAGCTGCAACAGTATTCTCCAAACAACGTACTGCTACTTGAAGCTACACTATCCTCATATCCCATTTTTGGATTTGTATGTACTTAACTCTTCTTCTCATATCTTAGAGAAGTGAGCCGAGGAGTAGTGGACAGATAAGGAGGGGAGTCAAGGTGACAGACATTCAACACAATTCTTCAGACAGTTTAAAACCGGCATCTGTTAAATATGACCAGCTAAAGGTAGACAAACGAATTAGCTTTAAACCAACGGAGGACTGACTTATTCTTACCGACACCTCATCTTTTCTGCAAACGTAGCTCAAACATCAGACATATGAACGGGACATAAGAACTAAAATCCAGCAGACAAGACCAATTAAAGCAAATAAGTTAAATAAAGAAATTAAGTCTTGCTGAGGTTGAAAGCCAAAAGGATAAAAATGGGGTTTAGGATGAGTTTTAACAGTGGAAAGTGAAGGAGACTGGGATCATACCATTATGCTTAAGGAGGAAGGGAGTGCACTTACAGCAGATAGTGAGTGTGGTGATACAGGTCAGGTACAGAAAGAATGAACAGAGAATAAGAGCCAGATTTAACCCTTTAATGCCATGCAAATCATGCTTGATGCATGGAGTTTAAGATGTTTTGCATTATTTCATGGTTTAAAAAAAAAAAAGAAAAACCCTCAAAAACCCTGTTGTATAAAATCTGATACTTTTCTTATCCTAGTGGATACTTTTTACACTGCAATAACTCAAACATATGTGGTCAAATGGTACAAATCTCAAAAAAAAAAAAAAAAAAAAAAAAAAAAAAAAAAAAATTGATTCTTTAATGGTTTGCTAAAAAAAAAAAAAAAATCAAATAAAGATGTCAGATAAAAAAATCTGCCCATTATTTCTTAGATCAGGCTTTAAAGGGTTACATAAGTTACAAGCATGCCAGACAAAAAAATAGAAAAATGGGTGAATCTAAAATGTCATAATGTGAAGTCTAAGCTTTAATTCATTTAATTTGTTTGTTGTGGTTCTATGTTCAGTTGTCCATTTAAAGGTCTGATTGGAATATTAAATAGTAAGACTTTTTTTTGGCTGAATTAGACTAAAATAGGACACTCTTCAGTGATACTAAATGAAGAGACAGAGTATCGAAAGAGCTGGATCTTTTAAGGAATCAAACCAAGAAAGCTGAGTCTTTAGAAAGACCTGGATTTCCCATCCCTATTGCTTGCTAGGTTACAAATTATGGTGGTGCGCAAACCAGCTGCATCATCATCAAACCTCATCCAGTGGCAAAAGTAATATCTTTTTGGCTTGTGCAATCACATGAAGAAACAAGCATCAAATTGCATCAAGTTACTGGATAACTGAATATTTCTAACAGCAGTGGACATGTCCAAGCAATGCACCAGCTTTTATTTTTATTAAACAGTCACAGGAAATTTAAAACAAAACATAGCAGCCACAGTGAGCTGGTAGATAAGGAGTTACAGGAAACACTGCAAGCCTGCAAAGGTGAGGGAGTTAAGAGGTGTGAAGAAAATAACAGTCCCTGAGACTAAGATTAGTATGTACTGGGCTCTTTTCATTTAAATGCTTGCTAGTTGCATTGTAAATAAGCCAGTTGCTTTTATTTCTAATTCATTTGATCATCATGAGTTTGATGGGTTTTGTTGCAACACCTGTTACTCAGAGTTAAGATATGAGTATTAAGAGGTTACCTTCACAGCGTAGGAATTGTTAGGGTCCGAAGCGCAGGCAGCGGAGTAGTACACAGCATCTCCTGCGATGCAGCTCGGCTTATTTGACGTGAGCCTGAACAGAGACCAGTTGCTCTCTTCAAACCTAAGAGGATTCTTCTGGGAGCGGGTGAAGTGATCTTCACATTTCAAAGCCAAGCGTCGCAGAGACTCTGCATACAGCCCGCCCAGTTTGGAGTACACCCCCTCTCTACTGTCAATGTTACTCAGAAGGGTCTGGAGTTGCAGACTTGAGCCGAGATTTGGTGCTGAACCCGGCTCACTGGCTGACAAGGGTGCGCTGAGCTGGGGCGAAGAAGAGCAAGTGATGCTGCCTCGGCAGTGCACACCCAGTCGCCCCTGAGTCTTTAGCGGCTCATCCAGCGTCCGGGACCTCGAGGGGCGGCCTAGAGGGGCGTGACACCGTTCCAGAGACTCGTTGGAAGAGAAAACGGGCCGCGGATCAACGGGGCTGGATGGTAAACTGGAGCGGGAGCTGGCATCAACAGAGCGACACACATTAGTCTCAGAGCCGGTGAACGGGAGGCGTGGGTAGGCTCGGATGAAGGGCTTTCCATTTGCGCTGTCTGGAGCCGATACCGTGCGGTTGACCATTTTCTTTTCCGGGAGAGGAGGAGGCTGGTTACTTGAGCTGTTAAAAGAAGGTGGGTGAGGAGACCCCGGGGCTGAGCCCACTGGAGTTCTAGGAAAAGGTGATGAACAAGACATCCGTGTCGCATCCCGAGAACCTGAGGAGGAGGAAAAAGTTTTATTACCAGGTCTGTTATTATGAGTTGGGTCATCATGTAGTTTCTTTGAACATTTCTCTCCTTTAAGGAATCACACAAGATCACTTCACTTTTCTGGTTCCTTGCAGGTAAATTTCTGTTCACCACACAGTACTCACCAATGCTCACATTCCTCAGTGAAATCTGAATCTCTGATTGAAAATTACTTCACCCTTCTGTCTTAGCTCAGCCATAAAACATTCCTTGTTTCCTAAAAGGAGCTGGAAATATCCACAACCCTGGCTTCAAGCTGACACTCAGAACATCTTCCATCCAATTATGGTCCATTTATCAATTCAGGACTTTAAGCTGGATCTTGACATCACGCTGAAGCAGACAGACACGGAAATAATTGTGTGGTGCCGTCTTCAATAACTGCTTTTAAAGTAAGGAGGAGACCGTAAAGGGAGGAAAAAAATAAAAGAAGTACTCCATAGGATGTAGCCAAGCCCTTTTTCCCTCGTTATCAGAGTCCATAATTATCTCTTCAAACATTGCTCAGGAAGTTGCTGCAATTACAAGCGTCTGAGCACCACCAAGGTTTAAAGCCGACATGCCAAGGACAGATGCCACTAATTCTGAGCCCCATCTCAGGTTTGACAGAGTAGAAATATGAACTCTGTTTTGAAAATGAACACCCAGCCATAACAAAGTGATGAACGCTCCAAGAACGAGGAACAAAAAAGATAAGCTGTTGGATTCAACCTTGCTGTGTTCCCTTTCCGCTTTTTGCTGTTGTTCGGCTTTATTCCTAACAAAGCGCATCTTTTTGAAGATAAACATGAAGTAAGAGGCACATAGGTATGCAGATGATGCTGTGAACTCACAGTACATGTTACTTTGAGAGTAAATTTCCCATAACTGAACTTAAACTCAGTGAGGAACTTACCAGTGTCAACAGTCAAGCTGTCAGTGGAGGCAGTTGGTAGATTAGTGCTGCCAAGGCCCCGTAGGGATGACGTAGGACTCTCTGCTGACCCTTGTTGGTTGCAGCGGTCCAGCTCCATGTTGCTGCCACTCATTTTACCGCTCACTCTACAAAATAAATTTTCAAAAGTACGTTAATGACTTTTCCCCTCTTCCAGTGAGCGACTATCATCCCCCCAAAAAAGTCAACCTCTATAACTACACCATCACTGAATACGTTACTTTTCTGTGTGTCTGTTAATGTGGAACTGATTCTCTTCCTCTTGCTTTTCATTTTTAACGTGCTGATGATAAATTCAAGTGAAAGAGTACACAGTTTTATTTTAAATGACGAAGTCAAGAGTGGATTTGCTTCCTTTTTAGAGAGGCACACTTCTTTATTCAGTGCTGATTTATTGCTGTAGCAATCGAATCCTCCTGAAAACGTCATGCAGGTTAAAAACTTTGTAAAATATGTGACAAATCATTTCCGAGACACTACAGGCAAATGGGGTAAAAAATTTAACTGACTGGTATCACCATGAAACTTTCCTGGTTTATTCCTTACATTAGAGGTATCATTTTTTGTATTGCAAGTTTTCTGAAATTTTATGTTTAAATATGCAAATGAGGTGTTATAAAGCCAAAAATGGGCTAATTTGCATACATTCCTGGAAAAAAAAATCTAAACAGAGAATTAAGCCAGGTTCAAAGTTACTTTTGAATTTTGTTCACATATTAAAGCCAAAAGTTTTTACAGAGGGGATTTTGGATCTCTCTATAGATCATTTCACAATTTAGAATATACTGTCAACAACCAGAAACAAATCATTTCGGGGCATATTTTGGGGATGAAATGTTCTATAAATCAGGCTGTGAATGAGATATTAAAATATCCTTCTGTAAAAACTTTAAGAATACAGTCGGGAGCAAAACTTGAAAGTTTGTTTTTTTTTTAAGTGCTCCTGAAGTGGATATTTTTTACCCAGAGTAAGAGAAAAACCTCATTTTGAGAAAACGGCCACTTTAGCTGCGTTTTGATGGGATTTGGGTGCATCAGACAAAGTATCATGAAATAAAGCCCTAAAATGTTTATTTTGGACTTTTTTTTTTTTTTTACACTAGTCTGAAAGAAAACATGTTGAAGGAGGGGAAAAAAACGAAAATTTCAAAATTGACCAGGTGGTGAAAAAACGGGGTTTTCGCCTGTAGTGTCTCCCCTTAAATCAACTGTAACTGAGACAGTGCAACATCTGCTGTATTTTGACCAAAAGTGTGGCGCATCGACTTTCTCTTTGATACATATACAGTACTGTATAGGGAAGGGGTTGTTTTTACTGTTGTATGCAAGGAGGATGCTTTGTCTTCCTGTTATTTAGCATTCTGATTGGCATTATAGCCTCTTATAATGCCAATGAAACCTGTGCATGAGGAGGGTTTCAATTAAGGCGACCAATTAAGCTGACTGACATCCATTCATGGGCCTCATTATCCATGTTGATGGCCCGGGGAAGCAAGGTCCCATTCCTTCCCTTCATCTTGTGATCCTCTCTTCAATCACAAAATGATTCTTCTTTCAGTTTATTCGCCGGCCTCTGACTTCAATTCCACAATAAATCAGCAGAATAAACAGACGAGGACGAGAGAATAAGAGGAGTTCGGGGGTAGACAGAGGGTTAGGTATTCTCTGTGGGCAGTGAGCTAAAGGATCAGCTATCGTTTACAGACAAAAGGACCACAATGAAAGGCAGTGGAAGTGCTGAGGCAGGGGAGAAATGGTAATGGGTGAAGGGATTATGAGTCCATGTCCGTGCATGTGCCCGTCTCACTCTAGATCTTGCAGATTTGTATTCAAAACAAGAGAAGTCACTGCTTACGTGCTGCAAGATGTGCACGGATTGTTGAGTATTCCAAGGACAGGCATGCAAAGCCAGTGCGGGAATGTTTGATTAAAGTGTCAGCTCCCTTATTCCCAATTAACTGAATGTTTAATTGTTTTGTCTGGAGGGTGCACTGTTCTTCCTGGGAATGCCAAATTTTAGGCTAAACATCCTGACTGCCCATTTCCTTACAGTAGATCTAATCAGTTTTTTTTTTTTGGCCGTATGAGATTCCACGATCAACCCAGCAAACCTGTCAAACAAGGTTTGTGCCCATGACAGTAACCTGGATTTAGACTTCCAACAGTCACATTACAGCAAGTAACAACCTCTATCTGTTTACACACATGCCATCCTGATGTTGTATTAATAAAGCAGCGTGACAGGAACTGGTAGAGCTTTAAAAAGAGATTGGATGGAGTTGCATCCAACTGGCTACAGATAGCAGTGCAACAGAGTTAAATGAGACAAACTACGCTGCAGTAGTGTTGTTATGGATCATGCAACTGCTTTCACTTCCTGATTCTTTTTTAGAGGTCTTCTCTGTGGTGTATATACAGCTTTAAAAAAGCTTAGAGATACACATGTAAAAATACACTTTGTATTTTAACGGTCCTTTGGTCATACAGCTAATAATGCGGTTATACAGCTAATCTATAATCAAAATCAGGTTTCATTTAAATTTCTGAATCTAATTTCACTCAGCATGTCATGCACTTCACAGACGGTGGAGAAGTGCACGTAAACAACGTGCCGCAGTCCTAGTTAACAGCTAAGCAACAAACTCAGTCCCAGAGATGGTTATGAGCTGTGTGTCAGAGAGAAACTGATTTACATGCATTTTTTTAATGCCATCCCATTGGATAAGATGTACACTCTTGGGTGTTCCTTTTTACATCAAGCTGGACAAAAGGTAGACTTATTTACTGCTCATCTGCTGTGTTGGATTACATTTTATCTTCTTCTTGTGCAACCCTTTATACGTCACAATACAGTATAGAGAAGAAAGAAACCTATTGTTTCTCTCCCCTGACTGTAGGATAGTTACCATGGCTATGCAGTCATATAAGCCAAAGATCCATTAATGTTTGACACAAACCTTTGTTATCTTTTGCAAACGGCTCTAGCAATGCTTCGTTATCTCCCCCTCTGTCAGCGTCCACTGCAGCCCCTTTTCCTTGATGTGCAAAAAGGTGTTCTGCTAATTTGATTTGTTGCTTTTCAAGAAGTCCAACATGTTTCTTTTCATTGTCTTCATCTTGGCACCATTTATTAAAGGCTACATTAATATATGCAAAGGGGGTAAAAGAAAATAGATTTTTATTACATTAAAGTTACAGCTGAGTTGTTGCTATTAAGCTTCTGATAAATGTGTGAAACAGCAGAGGCCCCTGCTTATATTTAAGGAAGAGAAAATACAAAACAACATAATCTTCTTGAAGTGCAAACTCTGCCACAAGAGCATCATCATTTCCCTTTACTCATCAATAACTAGGGCCATGTATGAGAAAAAGTAGCAGTCAGGTCCCTACCTCATGCTGTATAAGCAGGGGTCCTCGTCAGGCCACTGGGTGAGCAAAATGCTCCAGGATCAGACTGGTGGCTTTCTAAAGCCCCCCCATGTGAAGTAACACAACCCTGGTTCCACACGAGTCATGCGTGTATTTAAAGTGTCTCAGCAGGAAAAGCAACGGCGTCCATTAGATGCATGGATTTAAAGCACCTATTTTTTGTAGTAAGCATCCACTAATACAACTACCAGCTCACTTTGGAGCAGCTTCAAGTCTGCCAGCCAGCAACAAGATGCTATCTCTTGCTCCGCAGAAAAAAAAGGATCAGGGTGTCTTTGTGGAGGGAGGGGCGGACCATCCTGGGACACCAGTTTACGGAGCAAAAAGCAATTCAAACCAAAGCCAAACCCTGTGGACTTGAATCCACGTGGCGCATTTATAAATTCTTCTTCTACTGATGGCAGCTGATTGCCAGGCTGGGACAGTCAGAGTTGCCAGGGGCAACAATCTGTTCACTTATGCCCCTCCTTTTGGCAACCTTCAGCAGCCACATTGACACGCCCTTCTTGTTAAAAAGAGTACTTAAGCACACACTCATGCATGACGTAGACACATGCACAAACACAGGTTGACCTATCACATGATATGATAGGTTGACCCGTTACAGTGACTAAAAGGGGAAAAAAAAAGTGATCTGGGCTATGCACATTTTTCCAACCATATGTGGTTTTTAAATGATTCAGAGGATCAAAATGTTGCTTCACAGGGGGGTAAGCATGTGCTCGCAACTTTTGGAACAAATGTGACCCATTCTTTAAAACAAATACACATCTAATTCCTCCTTTGTTGACAAGATTCAGTTTTTCTCCAGTGCTTAAGATACTTGTTGATTAAACACACCGATAAACTTGGAACACCAGAAAGCCAAAACTGTCGATGGCTAAAGGCGTGTTCCCACATGTGTCTCAACAAGGTATTTTTATCAGCGCAGAATGCCGGCAACGCATGACAGGAGAGATGGGTCCTTACTAGAATTACCACAAACATAAAGCCCCTTGAAACGTGATCAGCAGTTTGACAGAAAGATGTTGTCCAGTGGGCTTTTGCTGAGTCTAACTAAAATGAGTAAACATCTACTTGTTTTGAGGAACCTTCCCCTCATCCTGCCAGACAAAGCAAAGTTTATTTTCAGGGGATCATTTGATGCACTAATAACTGCAACACACTTCTCTTTTTTGAGTTTTACGTAGCTGACTCACATGGCCAAATGTATTCTTAGCCTAGGAGACTCGGTTAAAGGCGAGATTAAATGCAGAGATATAAGCAACAAAAACAAACGTGCAATTCAGGAATAAGGTGCACATTTGAAGCATTTAGAGCATTGCAACAGTGGAATTAGTGCAATTATTTTGCTCACAGGTGCATCTACAATGCATCAGAAAGACAACATCAAAAATAGGAAAAAGTTACGAATGTAGTGCAGCAGCCAAAACAAAATTTCCACTAACATGACAGCAGTTGACTTAGTACTAGACCCAATTTGTGTGTTAATTAGAACTGAAGAAGTCACATTGCCAGCATGAATAGAACAAGGCATGCATTGAATATTATGCCCCACAGTTTGAATGATCACAAGGCGTTAGAATGGAGGCTGATTCATGGCTGGATAATGATGCTCTGAAAGGAGAAGGCACTGTAAGATTCACATGAGATGACTGCACTAAGGTATGAATGTACAGGCAGCCACCCGCAACACACTGCGGCTTATTAAGCAAGCAGATCCACAGATATACATACACCATCTGATGTGATCTGAGCTACATATGGAACATGCCAAAATTATGAAAGTTTAACATGAAAAGCTCATGCTAAGCAAAAGCAGAGAATAAAATGGGCTAAAATATCTGTTAATCTCTGAAGTGTCTTGAAGCATCCATTAGAGTTTCTTTTACATTGCTGCCCTGACTGTAAACAATAATTTTCACCTTTCCCTCTTTAAGACCTCTGGTGTATTTTCTGTGCTTTGCCCTTATTGAATATAAAGAGTGTTTATGTTGCTCTCTTATGTGAGAAATTTAAAAGGCAATTTTCTGAAAAAAAAAACAAAACAAAACGTGCAAACAGACTGTATTTAAGGTCTGTTATTATTTTCAGCTGCTTTAAACCAAGTTGAAAAGGGCATAAATTATTGTTTAACACTGTAAACTGAATATTTTTTTTATTGGTAAATATGAGCGAGCAGTTTTACAGACTCATTTGGAGGCTGTACCTTCTAATTGACTTTTCATCATCGTTTTAGAGCAGTCAATAAGATTAAAATGTTTTAAATTTTAGTCACAACAAACAAAAATAATGACACTTAAGTTTTACCAAACATGATCCCACTGAAAAACTGTGCTAGTGTTCTGTGTAGCTTGAGGTTAACAACTAAAAGAGAAAAAGTTCTTTGTTATTCTTACCTGTAGAGTTTAGGAGGGGGAGGTGGTGGATTGGGCTCATTGTTGGCAGCTCCTTTTCCTGCTGCCAGCAGCTCTGATGAGCTGCCATGCAACGGTTGCTTGGCCGGCATGCTCCCGTTATGCTTGCCCTCCTCCTCTGTGCCGGTGCCCTTAGTTTCCCCCTGACAGGCACCATTGTTGGGGGCGGCCGGGGGGGCCGTGCCTGGCTCTGTCGTCGGAGGGGCGCTGCTGTGGGCCTTCCAGACAGCAGCACCATTGACCATTCCTTTCCCCAGAGAGGTTGTTCCCGGGCTGGCAGCTAGCTTCTTCTTCTCTATCCCTTTCCGCTCTCTCTCCTCCTCCTCCTCTTCTTCTTCAATACGACAGTTCCAGCTAGAGCTGTGGTGGCTGGGCTTGTGCCAGGGTTCAGATGCCGCATTCTGGTTTTCGACAGGCACCTTGAAATGACCCTCCCTCGCAGAGACGAGGAAAAGCATGGGGAGTTCTGGAAGCGGGATGGGGGACGTAATGGACGGCGAGAGGCTGGAGGTTCCTAGTTTTGGAAATTCAGGAAGAGCGACGGGAGAAGCCATGGAGGACGAGAGGCTAGAGGTGCCTAGTTTTGGGGAGCGGATGTTCCTCTTTGGAGGAATCGGTGGGCTTGACTGGGGCTTGGGAAGCAGGGAGGGGGGATGGGAAGCCTCTGTGCCCACAGAGGGTGAACTGCAGCTGGGATTGGGCCAACAGAAGGCTGTGCTGCCTGAGTCCTTTCGTGCTGTAGGGCTAAAGTTGCATTGGGTGCTGACTGCTGAATCTGGGCTGCTCAGATAGAAAGTTCTGTTGTTTTCTTCGGTGTGAGCAGCCATTACAGTGATGGTGGCCCGCTGGTTTTCTCCAGACCGTTCAGCCTCAGAGGACTGGGACTGCTTTGCCTGGTCTGGGCACCCAGATTGGTATTGCAGTTCATTTCCTTGCGGCCTGCGCTTTTTCTTGGTGCTCTCAGCATAAATGGGCTCAGAGTCAACCCTTGCATTAGGAGAGCATGGAGCCGACTGTGGGCTGCCTATGGTTTGTGAACTCTGGGGGCTCCCCAGCCCACCTCGTCTTCCTATTGAACCTTCGGGACCAGGAAGTGAATCTGTACTGCTACGATAAGAAGAAGAGGAGTCCGATAGGCTGCTCTGTTTAGACAGGACAGGAACAGAGTGGAAGGATGTTTGGCTGGCATGGATAGTCGTGTCCACACTTGAGGCTGTGGTGCAGGAAATGGTAGAAGTGCTAGATGTCTTTGTGAGAACAGTGGTGGCGCTACAACTGCTTACACCATTGCTATGAATTGCGGCAGGACTAGAAGGGACAATATCCACTGACAAAGGTATTTCCATAGATCCCTCATGGGACTCATAGTTCATCCTGGTACCAACAACACTCCCATTGTAAGTGCTCTTGGTCTTGTTAGCAGCCATACTATGCTGCTGCCTGCAGGAGTCCTCATTGGCATTTTTCTTTAAGCTCTGACAACCTTTACCTTCCTCTTGGCTGACATAGATATTGCCAATGATCATGGAGTCTTTGGGCAGGATAGTTGGGGACAAGGAGATGCAGTTGTTGTAGTCAATCTTGGCATCAGGACTCTGAAGAACTGCATCTCTATGAGCCTTGTTGCAGCCATTACCATCAATGTAAAGTGGCGTCAGGTTCAAGAGCTTCTTCAGGTCCATCCGCTCAACTGGACTCTTTGTGTTCTCTTGCTACAAATACATAAACAAGCATGCATTAAATACATATTGAGAGATTTTATTTAAGAAGTTTTAACATACAGAAAAGTTTAAGAGACTCACCTGCTCTATGTTCATATTGACGTCTTTTGGCTCACTGGTGTCGAAGCTCATCATGGTGGGTTTGACAGCGATGGTGGGTTTGCTGTAGGGTGAAGGTGCTGTCACTCCAGCTTCTTCATCACCTCCCAGGCTGCTCTTCAAACAAGCTGCTGGCACGCTGCCATCCAAGATGCCGAGGGTCTTATGCGCACTGAGTGGGTGGAAGCAGTTCTTACAAGAGCCGGGTTTCCACACGTGTTCTGCAAAGTCACTGCACGCTGACATCTTTGGTTTGCTAATTCAGGTTTGGTCAGAGGTGGCTGTGAGGGTGTCTGGTAGATGGAGGATGAGCTCTCATGGCTGGCCCACCAAATGTCACAAAAGGGTGATCAGAAGAGGAGAAAAAGGGAGGGGAATTGTTAATAAAAGACAATGCATCAAATAAATTCAAACGTTTTGCCACCGGTTTAAAATCTAATGACATCTTTGTGGTCAAATGTGATGTGATGCATTTAAATGGTAACCAAACTAAAAATGTAACAATTTCCTCTTTCACTGACTTTTCTGAGAATCAGACTGCAGCTCATCTAGCCAGGGGATGCAGCAAACTGATTGCAAGTGAGACAGATATAAAAAAGGAAGCAAATGTTCTAGTTTAATAACTCTGAAATTTTAGCAAAAAACTAAGCAAATTTATCAACCTCTAGTTAAAAACAAAAGAGTCCAGGGTGACAAGTATTTTCCAAGTGCGCTAAAGGTCTCAAGATGAGGATTTAAGTGTCACCAATGGATGTAACTCAAGAAGACCCGATATGTGCTGTGCTACATGTTCCCATGGTCTCCTAAATTAGAGGGCATGTGGTCTCTGCTCAACAGAAAGGCTTGCCAGTGTGAGCCCAGCAACATAAAAGCTCTCCAAAGAGTCCTTTGCAGCCCCCCGACAAGCTAGAAGAAGACGGAGGAGCCTCAAGCATCCCGGAGGTCGGAATGTCAGGAATGTCTAAAGGCGCAAGTCTCACCGGGGTGAATCTCACACCCACGACCACCTCCCTTCCCCCCTTCTGCACACAAACATGCACCCAAATCTCCCACTCCACATGTGTGTCCTCCCACTATTATAAACAAAACCCAGCTACACACACGCCTCCTTCCTCTGACTCGTTGTGTCCTGTTTAACTGGACTGACAGGGAGAAGATCAACATTTCAGAGAGATCATTTGTTTCTGTCTACAACTGCTGGTGTCTTTTATTAGTCTTTACACAGCGTTAATTGCCTCTCAACAAGGTGCTGCAATGACACACACCAGCATTGGCTCATTATTCAGACTCACTACATAACTGGGGGAGACAAGAAGGCAAAGACAAGACAGTCAGTGATTGTTTATCCCTGATTTTTTTAAAGAATAATTTTTTTTTAAAAAAGGACATTTGAGACCCCTGATAATTTATTGCACCAGTGCAACCACCTTGCAATCATCTAATCCAATGATAGGCACCAGGAGTTTTCCTGTTGGCAAAGACGATGCTTGTTTACATTTTTCTTTGTTCTGTCTGACTCAGTTTGAGCAGGAAAGCTTCCTCTAGCTCACTGTTTGCTTAACCGTTCCTGCGACAACAGAGGAAGCAGCAGAGCCTTGCCCAACACCTTATGGCGTTGTGCATGAGTCATATGAAAAGATGACGGATCAGAGGCGTACAGATCATTAGGATACTGTCTCTAAAGAAGACTGACTGGCTGGCAGTTGTTCACAAGCGCAAAAGGACTTCAGAAAATTCCAGTATTTTAAATCTGTCTGTCTTTGCCAGACAAGACTGAGACACACTTCAAACTGTACTCAAGCCCTTGTTGACATGTTCAGCCCTGCTTGTTTGAGCAGAGATAGACCCCCTTGTCTACATTCCCCACTCCTTCTCAAGCTCAAGGTCCAATATTTCTCACTTCCTCTTGTAAAAACGACACACACACACTCACAGGGCACAACAACTAGACATTTCTCTGTAAGGCAAGTCAGGAACTTGAGGGTGGATGTTGATCTGGTGAGGAATTTATAGTTTGGGGCTTTTTCTCAGACAGAATGAACCTGGAAGTGACCAGCCCCACTCATTATGTCGCCTTGACCCTTGCACATAAAAACCATACACAATCAGGTGACCACGGCAGGTCTCAAACTTGTCTAGTTTTACTGAAGAAAAACTACCAACTTTGAGGAAATTCTTTACATCACATTACTTAAAGCTCAACTTCTAGATGATGTATGCAACGAGAATACGATGACCGAGAGATACAGTTAAGGGAAAAGGTTAGATTTATTATCTTAAATGGGTTAAATGCACTTTGAATACTAAATCTGTCTGCAGCCACTTGTGCAATACACGACAGAGCACGCACGCGCGCACCTTCGTGGAGTTTAGATCATCCGATAGTCGCCGTAGTTCACTGCACTGTCCCCCTCGCTACTTTTTCAGAGAACTGCTGAGGCTTGTAAAAAAAAGGGGGGCAACTTAATTGGCTGCAATGCCCACTGAAAAAAGAGATTCCAGTCATTCATGATCACAGTAATTGGACAATCTAGCCCACGTTACAGTCTGATAACCAGGCCACTTCAGTGTGCAGTCACTCACATTGAATTCTTTTTACGAGCTGCATTTGTCACGCCTGCTCGCGCACACTGCCCCGTTCATTCATTAAGGGGGCACAACCTGTTCTTTTCCTTATGGTCAGGGCGGATTTCCGCCAAAACTTCTCTTAAAAACTTCCAGCTCAGGCTGATTTGTGTGTTTAAAGGCATCTGTTAGAACACCGATAAGATTCAAGGCAAACAGCGCACGTGCTTTGGGTATGAGCCTCCGTTTTTTTTAGACGTGACAGATGAAGATTTGGCTATACTACTGACTTGAGTCAGCCCTAGTTCGCAATCAAGTGAGTTATTGTTGAAAAAAAACCACGTTATTGTTATCAAATGTGGCATTCTGCACACTAATTACGCATGTAACGCTGAGAAAACACTCATCCTGCATCACCCGGCCAATAAATCAGGTGTACGAGAGGGAAATAAAGGACGGCAGCTTCAGTGAAATCATGCAGCCAAGGTTATCTGCTGCCTGCTTACCTGCTAGGACTTTCGCCTCCCTGCAACACTGAATCTTTCCACCCAAGAGAAAAAAATACACAAAAATATAATTTGATTCCTTCCACGCGTACTCCACAAGCGACCGGTCACAGACCGGAGGACGGCGCGGTGCAGCAGGCTGGATTCAGGCTCCTGCCGGGTGTGCTGCTGCTGCTGTTGCGGCTGCTGCTCGTCTGTGCAGAGGTGGAGTGTTGCTGGAGCAGAGAAGTACTCTGCAGCAGCGTGGGGAGAGCACAAGCAGGTGGGAGGAGCTCCAAACCAGCCATGCAGTCTGCCTAGTAGCCACTGATTTTCACCAAAGCTCATGTGCTGCTTGCTGTCATTATTTTGAACAGTCCAACTCATCCCAAAATTATTAAAGATGCTCAACTTAAAAGATGGATTGAATTCTGTTTGGTTTAAAAGGTTCATTTGGTTGTGGAGCTTTATTCTGAAATCATCAATCTTGATCAGAGGAGCCTTTGAAGTGACAAGAGTGGATGCATACAAGCTTCCCCTTCCCTCCTGCTAACCCCCCCAAGGACTGCTCCTGCTTCTGTTCATCATGGCTGGGAGGTGACAGAGTGGTAGAAAAACACTGGTACTGCTTCAGAGTCAGGCTGGACCCCTGCTGGTTTCCATTACAGGCAGCAAAAGGAGAGGCAGAGCTAAGGGAGTGACAAACACAGCCGCAGTGTTGGAAGAAACCAGTCATCCATGGAGATTAACCTTTTGACTGGGCATGTCTTACTGAGAAATACCACTAAAACAAGGTGTTATCCGTTGGTTATTTGATACATTTCAACCTGAGGCACCTTTAGAATAAAAGCTCTTTCCATCTCCTTACTGGTCTTTTGTGTCATAGGGTGGCAAAGAGACAAGTCCTAATAAGACTGAGAATAATGTATTATCTGAAAATGTCAGAAAAATTCAATGCTAGATGTGTTAACAATCCAAATTTGCAGGTCCCTTTGGTCTAGTCTGCTTCCTGTGCATGGTCACATCCATACATATGAATTGATTGGACACAGGACCCACAGTTTCCTGAACCTCATTCAAAGATTTATAGCAGAGCTGAGACAATCAGCATAAGTGGCACAGCAGAGACTGGATCCAGGAAAAGTGATGTTTTACAAGACCACCTGTTGAATTTGGAAAGAGCTGCAAACCTCTCAAGAGGATTAAAAGTTTGTTGCGTTTCATCTAATTTTGGCAGCATAGAGCATGTCATAATTCTGGTAATGGGGTGATTCAAGTAGCTTGTGCATCTCAAATAAAATCCAGGATAAATGCTCAGGAGGTTTCTTGCAGGCAACAACACACATAACTCTAAAAATTTATCATTTCATCTTCCTTAAAATTGTGCAAGAAGTGGCTGCTCTTATTTTTGATTCCCAGTGCTGAGAATCTTCTTGTTAACTATAATGGTGTCATTCTGCAAAGTCATGGGAAGAGCTGTCATATAAAACTGGGATGTAGTAGGAACATCCAACAAGCTCAACCAACGGGGTGAGATCACTTACAACTGCTGCAGTGTTGTGCTTCTTTCTTTACATTCAAATATTCCTTCACTCGCATTTGTCATAAGGAAGTCGAGCAGGTGAAGCAAAAAGTGTAACATAACTTTACTTGACTAGAGTCTTCCCTATACCTCACATTTTATCCCAATTAAATCCCCCACACCTACAATAAATCCTGCATAAATTATTGCTGATGACATCAGCTTGCACATATCGCATGTCACATATGCACAGTCATCGCTTGTGTTGGCATGAGGTTGATTTTTTTTTCCTTAAGCTGTGTACACTAAGTCCCATAAAGCATATTGAGCTGCTCATCTTCTATCACGCTACCTCTCGTGAGTTATGAAGGGAACCAGTGCCAGTTAACGTTAATCTAGCTGGCAATATGAGAGCCTTTGCCACGCCATGCACACTGATGAATGTGCAGTTTGTTAGCATGCTGCAGGCTGCAGTGAGTTTGTGTGGGAGACAGAGAAGGAGATTGGGATAGGGATAACCTCTCAGCACACTGCAACATAAGGATGCTGTGGAAAAAGAGCCAATCGCAAACTGGCCTGCCTGGTAACAAACCCAACGTAAGGGCGGTAAAATATGAGCAGCACCTTGACATGTCTGCATGATGTATGTGGTCCGTTGTCAGACCACTATTATAATGAATATGCAGCGTTATGAAAAGATGGATTCAGGCTGTCCACGCCTATATTTCGCTCCTACATGTGTACACAGCTTTGCCACCTGCTCTATTTTTCCTGTGAATTATTAAAGGGGCAATCATCTCAAATTAAATTCACTGAGGAGATAAATGGGCTTTAATGCGGAGCAGCAAGAAATAGACTTCTTTTTATGATGGAAGGCATGACTGAGATAAGATAAGACCAGCAGTCTAATGTCTTTATAAGAACAGTAATATTGAAGGTTATTACAGCACTGACACGGTTTCAATCAACAGTTTGAATAAAGCTGCTTGTAGTGGAGGTAGGAAGTTTGTCACTTCTTTAGATATTTCATATCTCCCTTGAAACCTTTCTTTACAGAAGTATGGACGAAAATTCCTCTAATATGACACCTGTTTTTAGATTAAACAGTTCTGGGGACTTTCTGAAGGGAATAATTCACCGGAGTTTCCCCAAGAAGTACATAACCATGAGGGTTCTTTCTATGGAAGTATGAGCATCATCAGTGGGAATAAGAAAGGAAAATTATTTCAATCCCAAAACTTTAGTTCTGAATAATTGTGCTCAACCAATACTCTGCTCTTACACGTGCCCCAAAATGTTTCCCTTCTTCTTAGACAGTTTTTTGATAGCAGGAATCTTTTCAAAGTTTTCTTGACTCCTAGAGGAAGTCCCTCCTCGCTGTCTTGCCACATCACAGGAACTGTGGCTGGGTGTCACTCTTTGAAGTCTGTTTATGGGGTATTTTTGAGCTCCTATTTCAGAGTAGGTGATTTTTCAGCTAAAGTTGTAAATGTATAGTAATAAGGCTACTCAGGATGATGAAAGTGTAAAAGGATGAACATAGCACCAGAACCCTCCATTACAATAAGTTAATAAATAAAAACAGTTGTATGAGTTTTAGTTTGTAGAGTCTGAATGAAACACAGAAGAATGGACTCATCATTTAATGAGGAGTTTCGGCATGATTTTAACAATCAGGTAGTTTCAGTATTCCAAAGAGCCCTTTGAGCTATGATTCTCTGATATGGACAGAAAAATGAGGAGTTACTCCTTCTAAAGCCCTTTTCACACTGGTAAAAAAAAACAAAACAATTATTGCAGGTGTGAGAGCAATGGGAAAGTCTCATTGTCATTCAGTTTCACAGAAACTGAAATGACCCAGCTTATATGGAAACACAACACCTGGGTGTAAAAGTTTTTACTTTTCTTTGCTTTTAATTTTACCTAATAAAGATGGCTGAGCCTATAAAAATGCAGTTCACATTTTCTCAATAGAAACATTTATTTTACTGTAAAGTCTCAAACGGAGGGTCTGAAGCTGATAGCAACAACTCTGACAAAAAGAAAAAAGATTGAATTATTTTTTTTATCGAATGATGTCCAAGATCCAAGATCAGATAAAAAAAACAACAAACTAGCTTTATCAACTCAAAAAGTCATGATGATTAGAAAATGTGGTCCAAATTAATTGTCTGTCATAGCAACATGTCTGTTCCCCGTGAGGCACACCATAGGCTTTGTAGCCAGAGTTTAAACATGTTATTATGAGGGATCTAATTGGGTTGCATTAATAAATGTATATATGTTTCAAATCAAACTAGAAACATATTGCTTTTAGCCTAAAAATAATATAGCTTTAAAAACTATTTTAAAAGTTCCTGCATTCAAAAAGCACTGTAAGTTAGTTCTGGGAACTTTTATCCCAGCAGACAAGCAGTAGAGGCATAGCCTACTGTGGTCTCCCAACAGTTGGTATAAAAAATCGTGTTAACATTTTCCCCTTTCTCTCAATTTGTGCTAATTGACAAACCAGGTATTGTCCAGCTCAGGTTTCTATCTGTTTGAGAGTGTCACTTCCTATTACCACAGGAGACCCCATAAAAGACTTCCTGTCACAACACCAAAGGGTTTTTGTTTGAATTTGGTTGCATGTGACAAATATTGTTAAGTCAGTAACCGGAGACATTGAACTTAATATTTGAAACTTAGTGCTTCTTTGCTTCTTGTTCTGTTCAAATAATAATAATAAAAATACGGGAAAAAAAAGTTCACGTGAAATTTGAACATTTTCAACAGGTGCTTGAAATAAAAGATGAAAGAAGGGAGGAAGCTCTGTTTGCAGTCAGCCTGTTTACTGCTTGTCGGAAACATTACAAAGAAGGAGAGGGACAAAAACGTTCACCAGCTCCCTCAGGACTCGCTTTCTTCTCTACAGGTCGTCCCTCTTAAAACCCAAACATTCAAAGGTAACCCCCCTGGTGTAACCGTATGCCTCTGAGAGCCAGGCACTATGGAATTAATTGTGTGAGTGTGTGTAAGAGGGAAAGGTGGATATCTGATTTAGTGCCTTGTCCCTTCTGGGTTGCCATGGCAGTCATGTTTAGGGGCAAGGTAGAGCCACACCTCACACAAACACATCTATGCACAAAGTAAAACACACACAGGCTCTCTCTGTATACTTTCTAACACCTACACTGTCTCAGATGACGTTATTTCTCTGCTGCCATTGTTGCATTCTTGTACCTGTCACTGCAGGCTTGCTGTCTGATTATGAAACACTCACCCAACACTGAAGCATTTCAACTCTCTTTGTCATTTGTTGATAGAGATTAAGGGAACTTCTCACTTGATGTCAATTTAGTTTAGCCAGATTACTCACTATAATATAAGACACTGTCTGTATTAGATCTGAACACTGTTACAAACTGTCTCAGTTTACTGAAAAACAAGCAGAGGAAGTCACTGTTTTATGGTCCATTTCTCATTTATCAGTTCAGAAATTTGATTTAATTTCAGCTTTGACAACTTAGATTGACATTAAGTGTGTCAGCATCTTCTTTTCCATTGTTGCTTTACTCCACTTCCTGTCCGGATAGGATGTGGAAGCACATCCTGCTGGGAGAACATGTTTCCAAACTTGTTTATACATCTATAATGAGAAGTTTTACATACATCATTGTGCACTGATTTTTTTTTTTTTTTTTTTAATCAAGTTCAGGTTTTAATGTGAATTTGAGCTACAAGTCATGCAACCTCTTCAAACATGTGGACATGTATTTTCAACTTGGAGAAATGCAGTGGATAAAAGAATGGATGGACTGTATGATACTGTCAGAACAAATCTCACTCTCATTGTAGATTGAATAAATGCTGCAAAATGTTTTAAAGCTAGGGTTGGCAATGTTGGAAAAATGGTTTGAGCAAGGGACATTTTCAAAAAACACACCACCTGAAACCACGCCTTCAGAGCGCAGGGAAATGTCCGCTGATGTTTTGAGCAGGTTAACAATAACAGCCAGGGGGATAGCTCGTTAGCTTGATAGTAAACAGCTGACAAACCACGTTTTTAAAAGCTTTAATCCACTCACCTCCAACTCCTTCTGCAGTGTAAAAAGTCCACACTGTAAACATCAACACCTCTGAGACTTAATCCTCATCTGTTGTTGTGTTTTGTTTTGTTTTGTTGGCGCAGCAGCAGTTAGCAGTCCGTTAGCTATATTTGTTTACAGTGAGCAGTGCACAGAGCGGTGCACGTAGGCATAGGCACCGATCTACATTTCTACAAGTGGGTGCTGTGAAGGCTATGCAAAACGACAAGATATATTCAGCTAAATTAATATCCCATTCCCATTATTTGTGGAATTTGTGGCTTATTGTTTTGTAAAATGAATGAATTAACTCCCCACAAAATTAACAAAAACAGCATGATCCTTTTAAAAAATAATTTGAAGACATTAAAATTGTTAATAAATTAGTCACCAGCAGAATCCTTCACAAATGTGACACCAAGCAATAAATATACTTGCAAGTGAAACAGAAAGCAAAATTCGTAGCCAGTTCAATCTTAATAAACAACAACTTAATCAGCAACCTAATAGCAGCCTATAGTTTTTTTTTTCTTGTTAGTTCTTTGAAATGTACGGCTGCTTTTAGCTGCAGCTTGATGAACCCATTAGCGATTATATCCAGGACCATGACATATTAAAAGTCCGTACTATTTTCTCATTAAACGAGGCTAATAAGACTGTAGGCTACTAGTGGTTTGATTCAATGAATGGCTGAAACCATTACAAATAAAATGATCCTCATTTATTAAGTTTATGATATAAGTAAAGCTTTATGGCCAATTCACATAAGGTCTGTTCGCGCCACGTTCTGGCTGGGCTGTGTTTTCATCCTGACATTGGTCTGGTCTCCATGCTGCGTTCATGTGCAAATGTGATGTCTGACAGCAGAGAGTTCGACTGCTGCTGGCTTCTCGATGCAGTAATCCAGTTTCAGTTCTGAAATTTAGACGTTGTCCGTCTGAAAAGATTTAATTCTAATCATTTTGAGGACATGGCGCTAATAATATTGCTGAGGAAGTCCGCCATAACTGAGTCAGTGTGAAACACTGCAGTGGATGCTTGATGAGACCGACTTTGCCATCAATCCCACATGGGTGCTTGGTATTTTCCGTGGGTGCTCAGGCCCTGAAGCACCCACGGTTCTTTCTATAAGTTGCGAATTACCAATTCTTGCCTTTCGGTACGAATGGCAGGGGTTGGTCAGAGTTTCTACAAACCTGCAGCTCTCACGGAGGTCTGACTTTTTTCCTTCCTTTTTATGAATACATGATGTATTGACTACTGTCAGGATGGAAGGACCATTTCACCCAGTATAACAAAAAGTGTTTCTGAACAGGATTACCAACTCTGGCTCTAAGTTACATATATTTGCTTTAAAGTTAAAATCCAGCTTTTCTTCAAAGATTTCTAAAGAATGTGTGTTATCAAGTTCAAGTTTATTCATTGAGCATATTTACAACAACCATAGTTGCCCAAATGACCTCAAATTATGACCTCTGGAAACAGTTTCCAGTGTAGGAAGATGAATGATTGAGCAGAGATGGATGCCATTCAGTTCAGTAAGCAGAGTTCAGCCTGACAAACCACAGCTCGGTGCATAAAGTTCCTCCCAACAGGAATTCAGGAAGTCACAACAGGTAACCAACAGTAAAACCACTCTTTCTAACTTTTACATTTCTGTTTCTGAGGGAATGAGAGTCAGAAAATTGACTAGAGAGCCTAATTAGGGCTGTGCCAGGAAGGTGGGTTTTGTGTCCCCCCCCCCCCCCCCCCCTTTTACTTTCTTTCTTTTATGCTCTCTTTTATGCCTTTCATTACAATGCACACCAGCCTTTTCCAAAAAAAGACATTAAAAATAAAAACAATTAGAACAATCATCAGAGTCCATTGGAACTTAATTTCACAGTTAATCAAATACAGTGGAAATTGTGAAAGTGTTACTTTTTGTACTATAATGTGCAGGATGTTTTTTTGTTTTCACAATTTGCAACATAGAGGAAGTCATTTAAGGAAATCATGTTGTGTTGAAAGTGCTGTAAGTATGTTTTGTCTGTCTGATCAATATCTTTATGACTGATTTCCTCATATCACCACCTCCATTTTCACCAGTCAGCCAATAACTGAACACATTTTTGAAGATCAAATGTAACGTGTCAAACACCAAGAAGATTAAATGAAGATGCTGATTTTCATCATCAGTTGCCATGATGATTGGCCATACCAGAGCTCTATTAATCAGTTATTTTCCATTAATTGTAAGACTAACTCAGAGTAAACAGAGTCTTTGAAACAGAGATGCTTTGATACCAAAAACTCAGTTTCCTGATCAAGAATTCAGAGTTGGAGTTCATTAAACTTGCTGTCTGGATCAACCCCCATGGTTCAACGTTCTGAATACTAATTACTCTTCAACAATTTGAACTGATTACAAACTCAATATTTAGGAGTCCAGATTAGATTTTTTGACAGATAATTTGAAGCCCCAATAAAACAACTATCAGTTATCTGGCCATAAAATATTTTAAATGTGTGTTTACTTCAGTGACACGGTAAAACTTCATTATCATCCACAGAGTTTAAGCGAACATGTCTGACATAGCAGCCAGTCAGTTTGTGCGTATGCTGTCATTCTGACTGTGAGCGCGCCGCTCTGACATCCAACTCACCTGTTGGTCCTGGAAGGCGGCTGCTGCTCCGCTCACATAAACACAAACATTTGTATAGTTTTAGATGTGCACACACACACACACGACAGCACACAAGCAGAGCCATCTGCCAGATGCGTTTACTGTCTACAGGTCAGTCCCCAGCTCAACTTATAGCAGGATGCTGGGTGTATGTGAATTCATGTGGTTGATGGGGACTCAAAAAATTTAACAAGTTAGAAAAGAATTCCTCTTTTCTCAGAGGGGAATCGCTCTCTCTCTCTCTCTCTCTCTCTCTCTTTCTTTCTCTCGCTCTCTCCCACACACAAACAAGCCAAGGGGCTGCAATCATCTGCAAAAGATTACAAATGATGAAAAAAAAGGACATACACTTTATTGAACTGGTTTTATTTATGTTTTAAGATTTGCCTAAACTTGTGCCAAACAAATTCAGGTGGATTTGCTCCAGATTTAGTTGTCTCGGCAGGAAGAATCTTCCTTAGGGGGTTCTTGAGGTCAAACAAGGGTTTCGATGAGTTTTCTCGCAACCCCTACCCTGCAAGCAGTTCTATCAGAAAATTTTGTTTTTGCTACATTTAAAGCCCCAGAGCTAATCAGCTACCATTTTTAATCGTATCATGAGAATACTTTATTATAAACAGCCTTTCTGCCTTTAGGGTGAGAAGGAGATGTTTAAACAAATCAGTTTGTGTTTTTGAAGCTCTGCCATTAACAGTAGGCTATTTGTTTCTTTTCTAATGCTTGTGGACAAGCCACAAGTTAACTAATGAAGATCTGAGAAAGAAGTTTAACATTTACTTTTTGAATACCAGCTGATATTAACAGAAAATGAAGCATCGCGTTAATGTACATCGAGTTAATGTAGGCCATGAGGTGAAGTTCAGCCTTCATGTTGGTTCATTGGCAGATCGATCAGTGAGAGCATTATTGGCAGATCTGTTTCTCTTCCGTGTGCACTTAGTAAAGCATGCAGTATACTTATTGAGAACATTGTGTAAGGATTTTCTTAACTTAAAAATGTTGAACAATACATCCATGTAGGACACTAGCTGAGATTTTCATTTACCTCTAATACCACAGAAAATACTGCAACACTGATGATCATTTTAGCTGTTTCCCCAGGGCATTTTCCTTCTTCTGTCCCCTTAGAACTTCCCAGAGGACTGATCATCTTGTGTTGTGATCGCTTTAGGACACTGTCAATCCTGCCTTTGACTGACAGAAAGTGGATGCTTTGCCAGCTCTAGCGCTTCCTCAGTCACGCATTAAAGCAGCAATCAAGACAGCTGTCTTATTTTCCCTTATTTTTAAGTCCTTCACAGTGGCTCAGTTTTTCTGTCATTATTTTCTTTCTTTTTTTATCAGCGCAGTGTGTTCCATACATAACAGTGATGCTGGGTATCTGGGACAGACCCACTGACCCCTTGAGTGAGTGGCTGGGTTCAGAAACGGAGCTGGGCCTGAGGCGCTCTGCGGTGGTCACTGCTCCCTCTGTGCTATGATGAGTGAGAGCACGAGGACACGTTTTCAATCAACTTGGGATAAAAAAAAAAAAAAAGGGAATTCAAATCAAACACACACAGAAAGAGTAATAATAGTGGGAGAAATTCATCAAATGAAAGAGAACAGTGACTATTTGATAATCTGTCTGTGACTTCAAAATAGAATTTTGTTTACTTTCTCTCAAAAATATTCAACTGTATATTGTGTCATAATAAATTTGTAAACATTCTTGTTGCAAAAAGGCTTAACTTAAACAACAAACTAGTGAATGAGGTGGTTGGCATGGAGCTCTGAGCCTTTTGATCTGAGCTGTTTTCACTGTAAGTTCCTCAGCAAAGGTGTTGAGGACCTGTGCTCTAATTAGCTCTTCCGTGTGTAATAATCCTCTTCAACATCCTCCACTTGGCTGTTTAGTGTTGCATGTAGTAAAAACATCAGAAGTTAACTAGTTTGTGCTGATGCACCAGCTGTGAAACTTGCAAAATGAAAGCTGAACTACTGTGGCTTTATCTTGCCGTGCTAGATTCCTGGACTCAGCTGATTTGTCTTCAACTTTTTTCTTACTTCAGACTGATTTGATTGTAAAAAGATAAGTAGGTAAATGAACATGTTGGGCCCTTTTTTTTTTAAAAGCCAGGAGACAAATAAAAAGTGCATTCATTTCAGAAGTTTCTTTCTTCCTTCTTTTAACTCACGCTCACAAACACTCAGAGGACTGCAAACAAAGCCTCTCTCAGTGAAGTGCCTGAGGCTCTGTATAGACCAGAGCTGTATGGGGATGAGCAGCGTGTGAATCACACTTGGTTCCCAGACGCATGTTTGCACCAGACTTCACCTCCCCCTCTTGTTTGCTTCATCTCTCTACCCTCTGATGACCTTCGGGAGGTCAACATGCCTTTATATCATGCCAAACAGCAAAGACTTGAGAGTGGAGCAGAAGAAGAGTTAAAGTGAGAGTTATCTGTTTGCTTTGAGTGTATTCAAGTTCAATTTTCTGCACACGTCTTTTTGCATTAATGAAAAATCATACAAAGTGCATCAGCCCTGTTTACCCAACATACAAAATCAAAACATGTAGGTTTGGAGAAGACAAAAGATTTTGGTTTAAATTGATTGTGAATAAAGTTATAACCTGAATTAGATGCCTTCATAATCACTCTGCAAACATAAAAAGCCAACTATGCCTCAGTCTCCATGAGCTGTCAGTATGGGGAAGTAAGACAAAATAATAGAAAAAAACCTGATTTTCATTCCAAGTATATCACATATACAGTAGATTAATACGTTAAAACATTTTCATTTAATCAAAATGTTAATAAATCAAAATTGCAGTAATTACATTAATTTATAAAAGAGGACTTAATATTTATCTTGATCATAAATATTAAGAAGGCATTTGCAGCAATTTCTGTCCTTTGCATTATGAAAGAAGCAAAAAGATTCAGTGAACTGGTTAAGAGATGCTTGCCATACACGAGATTTCTTAAGTTGACCTAATTTTGCTATGATTTTATCTTCCACCCCAAAAGCTGTGATTTGTATTTCATCAGCTAACACAGCGCCATGCTACATGCACCCGTCATATTATTCCACAGTAAACTCAGGGAGTCAAGCCATTATCCTGGACAATTTGGCTGGAGGCTCCTGCACTGGCACCTCTACTGCACTGCCAGACTGGTTCCTTTCAAATGAATGAGTAGGCTGCATTTTTCTCACAGGGATACTGTTGCTCTGAATGCAGCTCTCATGGTAGTAAAGATTCGAGCCTTTTAAACATTAACATTTTGGAATATAATAACACTGGTGAAGGAATGCAATAGATCTTGCCCTTTATGAGGAAGTGAAATAGTTCTGAATTCCTAAGCTGTGACGCATTGAGGCACTTCACCAGATACATGCACATACACCGTTTGCCGGTGAAACTTTCACATTTGTCGCTACTTTTGTTTAATATAATATGCTGATGTAGCAAAAGACTTAAGTTAAGTTTGAACTTAAAAACAAAACAAAAATCCAGTGGTTATCACAAAGACACAGCAATGAGAATACAAGAAGACAATTTTAATGAGAGTTGCAGACTGCTGTAATTAAAACTGTAAATGTGGAAAATACACTTTCCTATAAAGCCAGACTCTGGGTGTGATTCTTTTCTGTCTTATTCTTTGCTTGTTGAGTCTGTGGTTTAAAGGAAACAGACTGAGTGGGACAGAGGAATAGTACCAGAGTGGAGGGTGTGCAGTGAAGTGGGACAGAAAAACTGTAAACAAGAGGCTGACATTCTCAGCAAGTAAAAATAGCTGGTCATGTTTGCAGAAATAACTTCTGTCTGGGGAAAGGATGAAAATAAGATATTTGGATGGCTTTAGTTTTCATTTTATTTGGAGCTTGTGGTTTAGTGCTGTGTTTATGTTGCAATTTTATACCTGTATCAGAGTGCACCGAGTTTGGCAGTGACTGTTCTAACTTTAGATGAGGTTTCTTTCTGTCTTTCTTTTTTTTTTTTTTTAATTCTCGCTACAATGACCTGTTTTCTCCGCCAGCTATGCCAAATTGACTTTTACATCAGCATGAATGTGGTCAACTGTGCTGCATGACAGGAAACCTTAACCTGTTTCAGCAGCTCTTAGTGATCCTCCTCCGTCATTTCAACCTGACTTGACTTTCAAAGTTCAATATAATTATACCCGAAGGACTTTTTTAGTTTATATCTATGTACTCGGACTGCAACCGCACTTCTGAGAACAGTTCAAACAGTGGGCAACACTTTATGTCTCATCAACCTCCCGAATTCAACCTAATCACAAACCTTGAAATTCCACACAGGTTAGCCAAAGTCAGGTCGGGTTGCAGGCAACTTGTCAGTCTGATGATTCTTCACAAAATGACATATGTGTGTTGAACCAGAACCAGAGACAAAGGGCTCTGGGTTTAGTCAAGTCTCCATGAGCTGCAAAGCCTTTTTTTTTTCTTTTTACATGCCTGTTCATAAGAGCAATGACATAAGTGGTGAAACCAGAGTGCCCTTGCATGGTAAACATTTTGTTAACGCATCAATAGAAAAGCAGAATGTTTGCAACAGGGGCCTGTAGGGAAATGTCATTAGCATCCGTTAAACTTCACCTTGCTGCAAAACCACAATGCTACTTGTGAGAAGGGTACAGCCTCAGCTGCATATATATGAACTCTAAATGAAAAGGAAATTAATATGGGAGGGTTAGTACTGCACAGTAGTGTCACATGCACACACACTCACACACCAATAAAAAAAGAAGAGAGAAAGATCCCAGATTCTTAATGAGGTGTGATTTTATAAACTTGTTTTACATTTACGAGTTTCACACAGAGAGGAGTATCTTACATCAGAGAGGAGCTTTGTCTCTCTCTGTCTCAGCTGCTGTGGCAGTAATGTCATGGTTCTAAGACTAATCATCACAACAATGATCACCATTATAAATATTGTGCATGCATAGTTCTAGAGATACATTTAATTATTCTTTGTGAGCAACTTATTGCAGTCATTCTACCATCAGACAACATCCAAGCAGGATTAATCTCTTTGGCAATATTATTTCCCCCATGGATTTGCTTTTTGTTTAAATTCCTGCCCTTTCTAATCTCCATCTAAAAGGAGCATCTCTGTGAGAGAAGTTTAAATATATTAGGAGATAATTTAACTTTTATGGGGTCGGAATGAAGCATAAAGGATTTGCTTTGGATCTGGGAACAAAAACAACTTCTTTAGAATTGGAAATTGCTTGTTTTTTTCTGAAGACACAAAAAATAGGGTTAATTTAATTTATCTCATACTTAAATCTTAATTTGAGGGATGTCAGTGTTTTCCCACAGTCTCCTCTCTATGCAGACAAAAACAAACAAAACGATGCTGTCATTTTAAAGTAAACTGCCAAGAGATGAATCGCAAAATAATTACCTATCATATCTTTCCTTGACACTTTTCTTTTATATGTGAAGGTGGAAGGGAGAATTTGAGAAGAGTCTTGCTGCAATAAGAATTCGACCATGCTTTCCCATGATGCTGGTCGCCTGCAGATTTGCTCTTAGTCTGCTTCAAACTGTGAAGGCATTGTGCAAATACAACATATTTTTCATGAATATAACAAATGTGTCAAGTTTTAGTTTGTCTGATCTGTTTCATCTTTATGACTGGAAGTGTTTTGTTAAAGCCAAAGTTAGACAACTCGTTTTACAATAGTTGACTTTGGAGAAAATACTTTCATTTTTCCTTCCCATTTTTGTTGCAAAATTAAAATGACTACTGCTACAGTAACCGGGGACACCACATTCCTGTCACTGATTATATCTAAGCTCTGTCATTATATTGACTTTGGGGTAATTTTTTTAAGTCACAGGAGTCCAAAGAAAGCTCTTATCAGCTTTACAGAAAACAGTGAAAACTATCTTTCTGGCATTCTTTTTCTTAAACAAGTGTTACTTCAATCATTCCTTAAATAAGTGATTATCATTTTTTATATCATAATTCAAAATGCAAGCAATTCTCTGTTCTTTGACCTACAGAATTTAGGGTAATTTTTCTTTCAGCTATATTAAGCAAGAACTGTATCTTCACTTAAATGAAAGAGACATGATGCATGTCTTCGTGTCACTACATGTGCATTAATCACAATTACTTTTTAATGGCATGGAGCAGTTCTGTGTAGACAGGGCTCAGGAGATGGAAGCATGATGCATTAACCTCCTGTGCACTCAAACACCTGCCCACCCATTTACAGTATAACGAGCAAATGGGTGAATAGAAAGGGTGGTGAAACTGGGTAGATCATTCTAATTAACTTATATTTAATTCTTTTTCAGAGTCATGTATGGCACTTTCAGACTCACTTTTAGACAGTAATGAAACACTTTTCCTGCCTCTGGTGAATTTCCATATTAGGCTTCTGTCTCTGTGTTAAATGTCTTAATAAGGTATTGCAAGAGAAGCAAGCTGTTGTGGGAGGGACAACAGCAAAAGTTGCTCTTAGGATTTAAAAAAGAATAAAAAAGATCAGTTCAGTGTCATACCACCACTAATGGAGCATCTGTTAAAGCTATTTAAATAAATTAGGCAGCATCTCTTGCAAGTTTAGGACTATTTAAAGAAGTATTATGGGAGCAAAATAGCACATAAAAACTGATGAAATTGCAAATTCAGTGTAATCTAAGAGACAGATTAGAAGGTATTAATGTGGTAACCAGATGCAGACCTTATGTTTGCTTGCCCAGTCATCTATAATGTACCAGGGGCACATCTGGCACTCAGAGACATCCTACTGCTGATGGCTTGACCGTTCATGTACTCAGATAATTGTGCACACTTGGACTTCTTTTCCCTTTAGAATTGAAGACACATTGTTGTCAGTCCTGCCTTATTCTTTGTGTCATGTTGATGCAAGAGACTAGTTGGTTTTCTGAAGCATGTTGGGTATTTTGTGAATGAGGAAAAATAATTCTATAGAAAAGTTCAAACACAAGCAGGATTGTTTATGACAAAGAAAGTAAATGTTAATGGTGATTTGTCACTTTGACTTGTGTCCATTTTAATAATTCAGATGAGCATCATTTTTGTCTCAAGGGATTTGAATAGATGGCAGGGGAAACCACTCGCTTGCAACCCGTCTACCCAGGAGATCATATTACCAGCACTGCATTAGTATGATGAGAGCACCTGCTCTCTCTCAGAGCTATTATCAGACACTAAATGAAGCTAGTCGGCGCTTATGATGCAAAAAATAAAATGCGGTGATTAATAATTGTCTGTTGAGGGAAGAAGACATGCGTAGACTCAGCCTTGATTGCAGGAAACTCAGACTGGAGCATGAAAATCATTCAAGCACCATGAATAATGATTGCACCTACTGCAGTAATTTCATTGTTTCACACTCCTTGTAACAATAATTAATCGCAGTAGTCCTTGATATAAAAACAACATTCTGCTATACTGTATTATTTTTTCCTTTTGTCGGAAACAAAATCAATGATCAGAATCTCATGTTTGTCAGCTCTGTATGAAGCTACAACATATTTAGCAGATGACCACTTTGGTCCAGATAAAAATAACTCAGCAATGACTGCACTGATTGGCATAACATTCACTACAGATATTCATGGTACTCAGAGGATGAATCACTCTCATGTTACTATAGTTTAGCTTTTTTTGACCAGGAACACTTGTAAATCTTTAAATACCTAAATTCATAAGTATACCTGAAAAACCTCCACACACACACACAGTATTTACTTTCTATTTGCTGCAAATTGCAGCTTTGACTTAAATGAGAAGAAGTGAAGAATAATAACATAAAACTGCAACATTCAGCAGTTTGCATTTAGCTGGTGTACAGGGAGTGCAGGATTATTAGGCAAATGAGTATTTTGAACACATCATCCTCTTTATGCATGTTGTCTTACTTCAAGCTGTATAGGCCCAAAGCCTACTACCAATTAAGCATATTAGGTGATGTGCATCTCTGTAATGAGCAGGGGTGTGGTCTAATGACATCAACACCCTATATCAGGTCTATTAGGCAAACATAATTATTAGGCAACTTCCTTTCCTGTGGCAAAAGGGTCAGAAGAGGGACTTGACAGGCTCCGAAAAGTAAAAAATAGTGAGATATCTTGCAGAGGGATGCAGCACTCTTAAAATTGCCAAGCTTCTGAAGCGTGATCATCTAACAATCAAGTGTTTCATTCAAAATAGTCAACAGGGTCGCCTTGGAAAAACCAAGGCGCAAAATAACTGCCCATGAACTGAGAAAAGTCAAGCGTGCAGCTGCCAAGATGCCAGCAGTTTTGCCATATTTCAGAGCTGCAACATCACTGGAGTGCCCAAAGGCTGAAAAACCACCACCACTGAACAAGACACACAAACTGAAACGTCAAGACTGGGCCAAGAAATATCTCAAGACTGATTTTTCTAAGATTTTATGGACTGATGAAATGAGAGTGAGTTTTGATGGGCCAACTCTGATGCCAGCAAGGTGGAGGTGGGGTACTGGTATGGGCTGGTATCAGCAAAGATGAGCTTGTGGGGCCTTTTCGGGTTGAGGATGGAGTCAAGCTCAACTCCCAGTCCTACTGCCAGTTTCTGGAAGACACCTTCTTCAAGCAGTGGTACAGGAAGAAGTCTGCATCCTTCAAGAAAAACATGATTTTCATGCAGGACAATGCTCCATCACACGCATCCATGTACTCCACAGCGTGGCTGGCAAGACGGGGTCTAAAAGAAGAAAAACTAATGACATGGCCTCCTTGTTCACCTGATCTGAACCCCATAGAGAACCTGTGGTCCCTCATCAAATGTGAGATTTAGAAGGAGGAAAACAGTACACCTCTCTGAACAGTGTCTGGGAGGCTGTGGTTGCTGCTGCACGCAATGTTGATGGTGAACAGATCAAAACACTGACAGGATCCATGGATGGCAGGCTTTTGAGTGTCCTTACAAAGAAAGGTGGCTATATTGGTCACTGATTTGGTTTTGTTTTGTTTTTGAATGTCAGAAATGTATATTTGTAAATGTTGAGCTGTTATATTGGTTTCCCTGGTGAAAATAAATAATTGAAATGGGTATATATTTGTTTAGTGTTAAGTTGCCTAATAATTATGTTTGCCTAATACACTTGATATAGGGTGTTGATGTCATTAGACCACACCCCTGCTCATTACAGAGATGCACATCACCTGATATGCTTAATTGGTAGTAGGCTTTCGGCCTATACAGCTTGGAGTAAGACAACATGTATACAGAGGATGATGTGTTCAAAATACTCATTTACCTAATAATTCTGCACTCCCTGTAAAAAGTAAAATAAATACAATACAGAACTTTGCACAAATGTTAACTATTTGAACTTCCCCCATTCCCTTACCCTAACTAAAAAAAACTTGCATATAACATGATTTATTTCAATTACTGACATTTGAAGCAGACCTCATGGCCAGGTCACCCCTATAAAAGAGATTATGATCTCAATGTGTCTCATATTAAATAAAGGTTGAAAAAATTTGTCCCACAAGTGGAATTTCCAAAATGGCCAGCTTCATCAGGTGATGACACTGGTATTTCTGGTTTGCAGCCTGGTCTTCAGAAATGGCACATGAATAAATGCTAAGTCATCCTGCATGCCATGACAAGGATTTGGTTTTTAAATTTTCTTTTTTGTATGCATTCATGCAGTGTTAAGGGATGAGACCTTGCAGCCCAGTTAAATCATGCTAATGTGGTGTGCTGTTTTCACGTAGCCATGAGATCATGTGGAATGGTGACACATGGGGGATTGCAAGAAAGAGGACCTCAATAGATATGAAAGACTCTAATTTCAAGTTAATGGAAGTACATTGTTTTTTATTTTTATTTGTCTTCTTTTTTTTCATCTTTACACAGAGTTAAGTGGCAATAACTGACATACGGGTGTAGCCTAAGTTTTAGAATGAAATATCATCAGTGCATTAATATTTTGTAGCATTCTATAAGAAAACAGAGAGTTTTCCAGTACTAATGAGTATATTATTTCTTCAATGCTTATCCCAACAGTTTCTCTATAGTCACTAAATACCTCCCACACAGTGTCTCTGAGTCCATACACATGCATTGGACCATGCTAAGCTTGAAATTAATGAGTTATAGTAACCAGACGACCATGACTAATGAGTGATGTAAAGGGAAGCGGCGTATGGTTTAAAAGACAAACATTCTTCTGATGTATGGTGGACATTTTGGGGCACCCACACACAAAATGTTACACATGAAAAAAAAAAAAAAGGCATGAAGTTCAGTTTTATTGGCAGCTGGCACATGCATTGCATAAAACCTTGTTGGAAAAGGGGGAAAAAAACAAAACAACCCCCCCACACACACAAAGAGAATAATTGATGACCACAAACTTCCTATCAACCCACAGAGGAAATGCTGGCCTTGCTCCCACACAATCTCACTGATCCTTGATTCTTGGGGAACATGCCATTCCTCATCAATACTCACCACAAGAAAAACCCCAGAGCGCTTTGGCTCCTCGTATCAAACAGCTTCCATATTAACAGCAGGGTGAGGAAAGCCACAACAATGGTAAGAAGAATATTAAAAGCAGAGCTTGCCTCAAACCGTAGCACTCAGCAGAACTTGGAGTCATAGTGGACAGAATGGGAGACGAATTGTTTGGTCATGAAGCATAGGGAGGAAGGATGCATTTAAAAAAAAGGATAGGGGGGATTAGAAATCAGGACACTTTTACACTTTCAGAACTGGTTTCGTAGAATTATTCAATTTCCTTAGATCTTTTTAGGATTTTGAAACCAGCTTCCCACAAAATGTTGAACCCTGTTTTATCTGTGTTCATCTAAAAAACAGAAAACTGCTTTAACTGCATATTTATCCTAAACAGAGCTGTGTAGGGTTTGCAGTTCAAACGTCTGGGAAACAAGGGGGGAGACTTTGGCAGCATGCCCCACTTTTCTGATTACCTGTGTGGAAGAAAAAGGAGGGAGAGGTTCTTAGGATAGTGGGTGGTCTGGATAAAATCTTCACCTCTTCTCTCCTCTATGTGGCGTTTTGTCTCATTTTCAGTCTCTTGACCCCAGAGCCAAGTAGGGCAGAAAAAGAAGAAGAAAGAAGGGATTTGGGCTCTTAATAAGCACCTGTCTCGTGGGGGTAGACCAGAAATTCCTGTCTGGTTTCTGTGCATGTTGGAGTGTGTGTGTCTGTTAAAGCCCCATCACAACACACATCACCGATTACTTGTCATTTGTTGATGGAACAGCCACAGGTGCGTTTTTTTTCCTGCTCTCTTACGCCAAGGGGTACTTAGATTTGGGCTTTGGTCTAAGGCAAATATTTGGTCACAAAAATTTAAATCAACCTTTTCTCTTTTTCAGACTCAGGTGATGAGTTGGTTCAAAATTTGATTCAGCAATAAAGTTTAAAGCCCACCAGTGTAAAGCATCCCTGAATTTCCATGTTTAGCAATATAGGGGACTATCTCTGAGGATTTAAAATAGCAAAGATCTCATTTTCATAGCTTATTAAATTTGCTTCAAATTTGTTTGACAAACAGAAGGGGTTAAGACATAATGGGAAAGCGCAATGGACATTCTTACCTAAATGAACTACAAGTTTCTAGTCACACAATTTAATTTTGGCAGATTTTCACACAATGGTGCCCCCTAAGAAGGCTAGTTGGCCATTTGTCTTACTTCCTGTCTCATCTCTGAGCTCTCTCCAGTGAGTAAAAGTCTGTCCAGTTGACTGTTGTCTTATCCTTTGCTTTATCTCCTTCTTCCTTTCTTGTTCTCACCTCCTCTGATTATGTCCTCTTCTGTTTCTTTGCTGAATCAACCACAGCATCCAAGATGGCCAGTGTGTTGATAGTTGCTGTTGTGTGAAGTGGTGCTGTGATGTGAAATGCAGCTGTAATCTGATACTCTGGGACATAAAAAAAGTAGTGAAATGTGTTTTTTCAGCCTCAGTATGCTGCAGGGCAAAACAGCTCCAGAAATGCACAATATGATTGTCACATTTCTGCAAAAAGGGTCACAACCATGAAGCTTTATGGTTGGAAAATTATGTAGTGTTACTTTAAAGTACCACTACACAACTGTTTTGCCTTCAGATATTAAAACCAAAATTATTTTGTTGCTACTCTGGTTGGAAGCAAGGGAGATGGTACCTCTGAAATGCTTGCACAGTTTGTAATTTGGCTAGTTGGGTACAATCCTCTTTTCTGCCAGTTATACACAGGATTCACTGCAATGTCGCCAGGGAAGTGCACGAACCACAGTGCAGAAAGCTGTGCTCACCCTGGTATTTTTGGCAGAACTAAGAAGCTGCTAAGCAGACATGACAAGGCAGTTAATTTTTACAGCACCAAAAACATAAATGGAGACTGTCCTATATTCTGAAGAGGATTATAACAAATATTTGCTAAGAGCATAAAAGGCTTACAAGGGGTGACTTGAGTTACACAAGTCCAAAGACAGTAAAGTCTCTGCAGTACCCTCTTCGTGCCAGAAAATGGTAAATTCTGTTCATGTTTCATAAGACTAAATTTATCTCTTGTAGCTGCAAGGAGGATATAATTATTTGCATCTAAGGATTCATATGCACGCAAATGTAAACACCAGGTCTCTCAATGACATAAGCATATCAGGCCACACAAACAGAAATGTCTATTTATATGTGGTAAATAAAACTTTTCAGATCTGGTAGTCGAATTGTTAGCTTGTTTGATAAAACATTTGTTTTTGTAATTCATACAATTGGTAATTGGTGTAATTTCTGCTAAATGTGACAGGTTAATTGAAACCTTAAAGATGTTTTAGAGCCCAGTGGAGCTAGTGTTATCACTCACCTGCTGATCTATTGACAAATAGAGAGAAGAAACTCTTAATAGATAATAAAAATAAAATCAGCTAAGATGTTGCAAGCTTTTTATTGGCCATAACTTTTCAAAATTCTAACAAAAAATGAAAGAATCGAAATCATTTCGATTATATTGCTCGTTTGTGACTTAACATAAACGAGGGGAAGGAAAAACAGATGGTGGATCTGAAGAAATACAAGAAAAATGGGGACCCCAAGGGGGGGATGGGGAGTATTTGATTCTTTGGCTTTGGGGAGGAGGGGGGGGGTAAGGAGGAAACAGAGGAGTAGATCAGAAGAGATTAGAAATAAAAAAAGGGAGGGTGGCCCTGTGGAGATTTTAACTTAAAAGCAAGAACAGGGAAAAAAGGGGGGGGGGGGGGGAGGGGGGGGGAGGGGGGGGGGGGGGGGGTTAGTGTATAGAAATTAATGATAGAGATACTGTATCCGAGGAGAAGGCGAAAGAGTCTCAATCATCCACAGACAATATACCCTCAGAGGATGTGTTAAGTTTATCTCAGTGTCATGAATGTCAGCTGCAGTTTTGTCCTTTGGGATGTGTGCAAATAAAAAAACTTGTCTAGAAGAAGTGGTTGTTTAAAACTCTGTATGTTCATTAGGGGTGGGCGATATTGCCAAAAAATGATATCACGATATATTTTCCAAAAAAACCTCGATGACGATATCACAGACGATATTAATGGCTTATTGAGAAGTCAGAGCTTCTGTAAAATCACTTTTAATAAAGCGTCTACTGTTCCACACTGCGTCTTGGTTTATTAACATTATTACACTATGTGTTAATATTACTGCTGCATATGGCATTTTACAGATAAAATGTTTCAAGTTTAGCCATTTTAACTACTTTAATCATCATTTCATTTAATTTTTTACAGACTGAGCAACACAAACTGGGTATAGATGTAAAATGCAACTTGAATGACATATACAAACATCAGCCCACGCAAGTAAGCTAGTTCTATTTCTTCCTTCATCTTACTAACCATTCATGCATGTGGAACGTCCACCAGCTCGTCTCTGTCCATCGTCTTCACATGTAGCTCCACTCACTTCTTGGACGCTGCTAACGTTAACATGAACTTGTGCTGCAGTGGTGCTGCTAGCTGCCTTGTAGCTAAACATTTAGCGGCATTTCGTTGCTTCATCCGTCAGTTCCCACCCAGCCTGTGTCCAGCGTGGCCTCCGGAGCAGATCACGGCCGTTTAAATCATTTGTTTTCTCGTGGATCCCCGCACTCACGAAACGCTCCGCATCTCACACGTTACGTTAAAGGCTGGTGAGAGTTGACGTCAAAGGTCGGGACAAACCCGAGACGCTGCTGGAACTGAGCCAGACCCGGTCGGCCGCCTGCCACCCTGGAGTACCGGACGTTCTGTGATTCTTCAGAACACACAGATGTCCAGTCCTCCTGGACTCCACGCGTAATCAGCTTGTCAGATGCTTGAGAAGTTTACCTGCCTGTCGGCTTTGCCTCTCTCCCCGTCGCCGCTGCGTTCACATGCAGCGCAAATTTCTGACAACTTATACTTCCGGTGAGGCAGCAATGCAGCTTCAGTTAACAAATTTTGATGTGCATGTAAAATTATTTACTTCCCGGGATTGTGTGGCACGAATAATATAGCCGTGACGACTGAGTCAATGATGGGGAAACAGAAGCTGCAGGGTTGAAGTGTGATTGAATGACGTCATCAGGCTGAAAATGTGTGATCATGTGTTATCACGGTATTACATTTTCTACCGGTGTCAAAAAAACTACCGGTATTATCACAAATGATACAATATTGCCCACCCCTAATGTTCATTAAGGTCAAGAGGATAAATGGTATTCTGATGGAGGTAGTTTCATAGAAGAAGAAAAGGTTCACTGAGCAAGATGACATCCATTTTCCTGACAAGAGGTTTATGGAAAGACAGAGGCTCCAGGGCAGTCAGAGGGCTGGTATTCCTGCTGTTGGATTTGTGAGTTATATCAGCTGTCTTCCGTAGTAAACTCAGGAATATTTAGACAGAGGTGAGAATGTTAACTGCAGTTTGAAGCAGCATACTTGCTAATGCTCTGATATAAGTAATAAGTGGTGGCTGACCTATCTCTTTGCATATGTGTATTATGTCTCAGTAATTCCTACCCATATAAAACTAACTCTTAATGCTGACATCTCCCTTTGCTGCAGCACTGTTAATCCATCTGAACAAGAAAATCTGATGTAGAACACTGAAGCGCATACATTATGGACCAAACATGCATTTATGTGGAAACAAGGTGTGAAATAAAATTGTGCTAAGTACATAATCTATAATAATAACTTACTTCTGTGAACTTTTTAAGTTCTGGTATGAGGGGCCAGTAAGGTCTTTTTTTTTTTTTTTTTTTAAACAAAGAGCAGCAGATGTATTTCAGAAGGGATGAGGGTGGGGGCTGTAGAGAAAATTTGATACATGAGACTTAACATAAAAACCACCACAATCTGGAGAGGCTGACACCAGAGATCAGTCTGCAAGTGTTGCAGTTGAAGGACGGCTGCTCCACTGACTGAACCAGCCTACTCACCTTTGGTCTTCGTGATAGTCTTGATATTTAATCTCTTCGAGGTGGAAACTGAGTGGTGTGAAACTATGTGAAATTTCTCTGATTTCTGTTGAGAGAAGTTAGTTCAGCCTCAAGACAGAAAAGGAAATAACTAATTAAATTCATTTGGTAAAGAAAGATTGTTTCATTTTAGAATATTCTTCCTGCTTTATGTTTACTTATTTTATTTTTCCTGTAAGTTCATGAGAATAAATAAAACTTACTTCCAGGGCCCTGGTACATAGAAAACTAGAATTTTTAGGACACCCCCTTCTCCAATACACCTGAATGAAATGAATGGGTCATTATTACCAGGCCTCTGTATCACTCAAGTACCCCTGCCCTGTGGCTTGCAGTAGTCGGGTATTAGCGTTGGACATTCAATGGGTGTGGAAACATAGGTTGGTTAGGGTTAGGGTAATGTGGGCAGAGTCGGGGGTCCGACACAGCTTAATATCCTACTCCGCTTTGTCTTGCAAGTTGGAAAAAGGGTGCTCTAAAAGTTGCAGAATAGTAGCTCTGGATGTGTGCACCCCTGTTCATATAAATGCATATATATATATATATATATATATATATATATATATATATATATATATATATATATATATATATATATACATATATATATATATATACTGTATATATATGCATATATATGTAAATATGTGTCTGTGTGTGTGTGTGTGTGTATAGTAGCTGGGAAAAAGTATTAAACACATCAATGTTTTTTTTTTTAGAAAACATAGGCGAGCTATTGACATGAAATTTTCACCAGATGTTGGCAACAACCCAAGTAACGCACACATACAAAGAAATCCAAACATTTATGTCCATAAATTAAGTAATGTGTAAAATAGTGAAATGACCCAAGGAATTCGATCGATACAATACCTTTTTATTTTCAGACGTGTCTGAAATTTGTTTTGCACCACTTCAGCCAGATGCTTACACTGGACAATGACCAAAGGACAGTAAACAATACAGTTTCACATATTACAACAGCCAAACAGTACACACATGAAATCATTTCCTTTTCACCATCACTGCCTTCCTTCCAAAAGCTCACCTAAACACAAGATGGACTACACTTCTGCGTTCCTCAAAGTTCTAAGTTTAGTTGTAAGACTGACTGATGGATAAAAGAATTTCTCAGTTTAACTTTATTGAACTTTGGAAACTGGTATCATCTTCTGGATGGTAGGAGCTCATACTCTGTGTGTAAGACGTGGTTTGGTTTGGATCTTATTGTTACTGTATATAGATGTTAAGTATTGAGTACACTTACTGAAATTTATTTAATACTCAGTGCAAAAACCTTTGTTGGTGACTACAACCTCAAGATGCCTCCTGTATGGAGAAACCACTGGAATACATTGCTCAGGTATGATTTTGGCCCATTCTTCCAACGGTTGCCTTCAAACTTTCAAGGTTCCGGGGGTCTCTTCTGTGAACTCTGATCTTCAGATCCGGGAAACCGTCCGGCCCTGGGGCCTTACCGCTCTTCATCGATTGGTATATTGAGACTCTCAAAACACTGAGCCAGCTTTGCACTACTATAATTTTCAGTAGAATAGAGGTCTTCATAAAATTTTCTAAATTGTTAATTTATGCTTCTTTGATCTGTAGTTATCCCGCCTGGAGTATTAATCTCCGCAATAAATCCAGCCTCTGCAGATTGTCTTAGGTGGTGGCATAGTAATTTGCCCGCTCGTTCCCCATGCTCATAGAACTCTTGACGCGATCTGAGATGAAGTTCTGAAGCAGCTCCAGACGAAAGGATGTCAAACTCTGTCAGCAACCCCATCCTTTCTCTCCTGAGATCAGCAGATGGGGCCTCGATGGTCCACATCCCTTATCAGAGTGATAAGTTCGTTAAGGTGTGCTGACTGCTTTCTATTCATATTTACACTATAAGAGATTACTTGACCACGTAAATAAGCTTTCATTGTTTCCCATAAGTTACCGTAGCTTGTATCTGGTGACTGATTTGTTTCTAAAAAAAAGTCAATTTGCGCTGATAAGAAGCTAACAAAACTTTCATCGGACAGGAGACATGGATTAAGTCTCCATATGTGGGAGCTCATGGTTTGGAAAGCAGGGCACCATTGTTCCTGGACTATGATCAGAGATGACAATGCCTTCATAATCATTGGATCTCAGCAGGGGGAGGAGTTTCTTATCTAGCAAAAAATAGTATCCTGGAATACGAGTTGTGTGCTGAAGAAAAAAAAATGAGTACTGTAAGCAGGATTTCTATATCTCCACGCATCAACCACCCCATATACTTGAAGAAAAGCATTTATGGTTTCTGCTAATTTACTTTTAGTTACAGAAGAGTAAAATGTAAAAATATGACAGATACAATCTCATGGTTGCCTGCATCTATCAGTATTGGCTGATAGTGGTATTGGAAATTAAGAGTTGAATAATATTAGTATACTGGATCCTGGTAAAAAAAAAAAAAAAAAAAAAAAGCCAATATTGAACATCCTTAACGCAGACTAAGGATATAAGGATATTTATATAGCAACTAATAAAACTTGAAAGAAAAGGGCAGTGTACAGCAATAAAATAAACACAATGTCGATGGAAAGGAAGGAAAAGAGGAGAAAAAGATTAAAGATCCAGAGTGAAGACACAGTAAGTCGTTGTGCAAACCTCAGCAGTGAGGATGTCCCTTGCAGACACATTCAAACTACAAGATGGAGAAAATCTTGAGTCTGATTTGTCCTCGGAGTATAACAGCAGTGTTTCACTCTACATCATCTAAAGTAAGGCGGAGAAAGTGGAGCAATAAACTTGATTGCTGTGGGACAAATCTGATTGCTTTTCTAACGCAGTGGAAATGCTGAATCAGAAAATGGGCTCTACGCAATTACACAGGCCTCCAGCAGGAAGAGATAATCTGAGGACAAAGACAAAGACTGGCAGTTAGAGGAGAGGGGAAAACTATCAGCCAAAGGATGACGAGGTAAACTGACTTTTTTATTGTTATACTGTTTATTTTTTAAATACGTAAGACCACACTTTTTAATTGCTGTCTGTGACTCTGCAAATGTCTGAACACGTTTGGAAGCAGTAGCCTATCCCATTTCTAGTTTTTACTAGAGAAATTGCGTTAAATGTCTGTATCCTCACACTATTACTACTGTAAACATTGTGAACAGAAGGACTGCGGTGCATTGAGAAAAGTCTCTATGGTTTCAGTCAGATCTTTAGGGTCTGTTCTATTTGGTTTGGATGTTTAGTGTTACACTCAACAGTCTCTTTCTCAATCTTTTGAGGTTTTAATTAATGGGATGTTTGATTGGAACCTTACGTTCCAGCCAAATACAATAATGCTCATGAAGCTGAGCTGGATTTTATTGCTCAGATATGCAGTCTTACAGCTTGTCTTTATGTCATAAACAATTTACTGTATTACAAAGTAATAAAGATGATTAATGTTCAGATCAGAAACCTTGGCTGTGAACACTCGACAGATGCAAAATGGATCATTTTGTAAAAGACCAGCCATCTAAATAACATTTGGAGAGTGCAATCCAGATCAGCCACTTTAATGGATTTTAAATATGTACTTTGTTTTGTCAGGATCTTTTGCTATCAATCAAAGCTGAGAGTATCATAAAGTATCAGCTTTCAGCTAGCTTTAAAGACTTTTTTCTGTGTAATTTCAGCCAAGACATATTTCTGATCCCAAGTGAAAATGCAGTATTACAATCTTCTTATGTGGATTTACTCAATAACTGATTTGATGTTAGAGTATTTGATCTCTGTGCTTAATATGAAGAGCTAGGACTATTGTATTAGTGACAGAGTTAAAAAGCCAAAAGTGTACATTTGTCAAAAAACGCTTAAATGAATGCACATTTTTCAATGCTTATGAATGAAATCTGCAGGAATAACTGTCATCTCTGATTGTTAAAGTTGATTCACTCTTGTGAATTTGTGTTGCTGTTCATTTGATCCACATTTTCAGATCTGATATGTGTGACTGTTTTATGTGATTTATGAAATGTAGAAATTTAAAGTCATTTGATCAAAATACATTTACATATTTGAATGCACTGGTACAACATATTTGAATGCAATCACATGCAAAACATGGCACCTGTTTGAACTTCAGAAGAGGAGAGTTTTCTTTTTAATGTGACTTAAATGCTGGCTCTGATGGTGGTTTAAGAAACAGACCTACTACAATGTGTGACAGTGCAGGGTCCTGTCACTATGCCTCCGACTGATGATGCGCCCTGGCTACTGGGCCGCTGGACTATCCCTTTGGCCTACTGGTAAGTGTGTGTGACTCTTACTTGGGAGTCTAAGGATCAAATCTCGCCTGGGCCTTCCTTGTGTAACTTGTCACAAATGCGTTAGCTTGGCTTCAAACTATCCCCTAGATGTGTATTGGATAACCTACTTGGTAAATGATCTGCTTTCTTCTTGGATGTTATATCTTATGCTGTAATCGGAGAACCTGGTTACTCAAATAGCAGATAAGATGAAGGAGGACAAAATGTTGGAGATGCTACACAAGCACAACGAATCTGATAATGAAGGACTAGATTAACAATCTTTATCACCACTGTTAAAGGCCTCCTTCCACCGAAAACCCGTTTAACTTGCTCCTTCTGAAATACGGAGGGTTTCCCCTTGTTTACTTACACATGCTGACTTGCTAGTGTTGCGTTCCCCCCAGTCGGCTGTGCTTCCTCATCAGAGAAACAATACGAAGAAAAGAGTGAATCGGGAACAGCCTCGCACTTCTACGTCACATTGCAAATAGCGTATCCCACGTGGGGTTTATGTCCGTCCATTGGAAGGCAGGTAACCCTCCACTACACACTAGAAGTAAAGACGGCACGACTGTAGCTTCGGAGTTGAGAAGCTAATTAGCTAACTGTTTGTTAGCATGGCGGAACAAACTTGTTTGTCGGCTCTATTTCCTGTCTGTAACAAAATAAGAGCGGAGGGCGGAGCTTCCTTCATACACTCATGGGAGGCAGCCAATCAGACGGAAATTCATGAGAAGGACCCGGAAAAGCCTGCCGTTGGACCACAAGCCTCTCTTCTAGTATACAAATACAGCTGGATACAAAGATACCAGAAGGTTTTTTTTAAACAGAAACGATGCAGAATGCATTCAATAATAATGGAGAACACAGAAATATTAATGAAATGACCATGGAAGTACAACTTTAAGAAAACATGTGATGCACCTGACAGCCTAATGTTGGCTGGTTTTAAGGCCTCTTATTGATTTTTATCTTTTTAAATATTTGAATTGATTTTAATGATTGATTGTTAGGTAAAGAGATTAACACATTTTTCTGTGATGTGACAAAGTCACAACATGTTTTTTGTTTTTTGTTAACTCTGTCTTTAAGATCATAACTGATTCTGTAAACAATAGAACCTTTGTACCCCGATCTAGTTCATATAATTTTAACGTCTTGCAGCAGATGAGTCTCGTCTCTTAGAAAATTACAATGATTTATACTCTTTTACATCCCTATCATTAAGGGAAGAATAAAGTAACTGAAGCATTCATAAGAAATCCCATTTTATCCATAAATAATCTTTTATTTATAAAAACTTCAATCAAATGATAATTAACTTCTGCAGCGTGCAGTATGAATTCACATCAATTTTCATCAGATCTGATGCATATTTAGCTTGTAAGGCCAAAACTGTGTAAAAACAAAAAACGAGAAAGCTTCTGAAACACAAACATCTGAGGTATATTTAACACAACTGTGGAGGACAGATCAAAATTTGAATAAACAGGGCAGAAATGGTATTTCTTAGTTTCATAGGAAATATTCTATTTTAGGAATTCAGTCATGCAGGTTAGTAGCCTTGCATCATCTCACAGCCTGGTTACTGCTGGAAACCTCAGCTGTTGCCTTTGGATGCCATGTTTGCTTGTTTTTCTTGCATTATTGTGCTTTTCTCCTAAGATGTGCATGCTGAAGAATCGAAATTGCAGTAGGTAAGAGTGTAGACCCCTCGTATGCACTTTGATAGACGGGCAAATTTGCAATCTGCTTCCTGCTGAATAACATCGTGGATCAGCTGCAGCACAGGAGACCCTGACCAGCATAAAGAAAGTATGCAAAACGGATGGAAGGAGACGAGGAGAGTAAAACAAACCTATTGAAAGGTGTGAGCAATTCTCATTCATGTAAGCTACAAGCACAGGAAAGCCATTGAGAAGTGCCATCTACATTACACACCCTATATTCATGTTCATTTCTGGATAAATATGCATAGATATGTCTGAATGACCTTTGAGCTATTTTACTGATGTGCAAATTATTGAAAAGTCTTTAACTGTATAGTCTTACTGCAACGCCATGCTGAAACATTTATACAAATATTACATTTTTAGCCTAAACTGTCTGTTGGTTAAAAACTTACAGGACCTTTTCTATTACAGCAGTGCATTTTCTTCTCCTTTATGTATATGATCTTTCCTCACTGATGTGCTGTCTCAGTCAAGTCCTTCACTCAACTAAAAGAAATAGCAATTTTCATTGCTCTTTTCCAGAAAGTCCACATGGGAAGCATGACAGATTTATTCATTTATTATTATTTTAAATAAATGATTGATCCCAGAGTTGATGATTGAATCTACATGCCTAACAATGACTGTCACTATGAAAGAGGCGACAGACAATGAGCCAGTAATCCTCAAGATTAACTTTTTCCCCATATTCTCATCTAAACATGGACTAGAATATCTAGTGACACTTCTACAATACAGATTAAATAACTTGCTTTTTAAAACTGATTTGTTTTTCAAATTGTGCTGTAAATCAATATTCATATGCAGTGATATATGTCTCTCTGGTATTCATTGCTTTGCATTGATGGACATTTTGCCAGGCCTGTAGGCATCATATGAGTTTATGCTTGCCAGATAAAAGAATTTTGTTATTTTTTTGATGCTTCATTTTAAAGATGTTGCATGTTGGAGTTTATGTGTGAAGGAGAAAAATATATTGATTTTTTTATGTCACACATCTCACACACTAAAATACTGCATGCTAAAGATGTCAACATGTAAAATGAACTCTGACCTCTTGAAAGAAGTAAATGAAGTTATTTCTTGTATTTTCTCCAGTCAAAGTCCACTTGAAAAGTGATTTTGAATATTTAGATGTTAAAAGCAAAGTAAAGTTCTGATTAGATGGCTACAGAGACCCAAGCTGGCACCACTTACCACCTTGTATCAACTCCTTTTAAAATAAAAAACAGGAAAACATTTAATCAGACGCAAAATAAGTATCAGACACCTCATGTGATCGTCCGTGATTCATAATCCCGTCATGCAGACCATGAAAACAGTGGTGTTGTCTTCTCTTCTTACTTTTCATGGGCTTTGTTTTATTATGCTGGGGCGCAAAAGTTACCGTGACGTGTCGTCACTGTCACAGACGGTTGCATTGCATCGGTCCCTGACTCATATGCAAATGCAAAATGAAACCGTTTCCCTGGAGAGGGGTATGGAAATCCAGGTCCAAGTGCGGCTAATAACGTGCAAATGAATGTGGAAAAATGTCCAAACCACAGTTAATTTCAGGTGATGATGATAATGAACCACTGATTACTGACATACAATATATTTCAGGAATCAGTACCACACTCTGAAAAGGTAAGAGTACTTTAGGGCGAAGAGATATGATCTCAAATAAAATCACGATTAATTGAACATGTTGCCTACAGTTAATTGGCAGTTATTTCACATAATTTTGTTTTAGTCGTCATAGATTACTGAAAATATGTGTTGCAAATGTTTTTATGATAGAAGAGTGGCAGATACTTATTTTGAATAAAATGAAAGGAAAACAGTATTACTATTTATGGTTATCTAATGAATGCCTCTAAATAGGAGAAATAATTGAAATAACTGACATGAGCAATATTATATCAAATAATTGTTGTCGGTTTTGATTAATTTTTGATTAATTGCTCAACCCCGGTTTACTTATCAGAGTAAATCTAGCTGGCAACATCACATGCAAACCAAAAATCACAGTAAAAACCAGTTGCATTAGTCCTGGTTACATGAAATAAACCACAGGCAGAGTAGCTCAGCAAAACATGTCAGCCTCAAACAAATTAGTGTCTGTTACCTGACAGCCCCAATATTTCTAGAGACTGCCACTCCTAACCACAGGGTGTCTTTACTGTTACCTGACTTGTAGCTAATTTATTTCTCCAGGGACAGGCATAGTTGGTAAAAATTCAAATTATATCAAATCACGTTTTTTTGTAAAGCACATCTAAAACAACCAAAGATGACCAAAGTACTTGACGCAAAATTCAAACAGTAATAAAAACAGATAAAAAACAAATAGGCCTAAGCATATTTTTTACAAAAGGAGACAGTGATAAAATAAAAAAATAGAAAAATATTTAAAAATAAAAAGATTTTAAGAAAATACAGGTTTAAATCTAATATACAGACTTGTAACTCTTGATTGATATGACAAATCTAATAAACAAACATGCATTTCTGAGATGTACCCAAGTTTTATTCTGCTGCGCTCCATTTTAAACAGAAAATGCATCACAGCCATTTGCTTTGCTGAGACTTGAATGTGACAAATAATAAAAACTATCAGTTAGTCATGATTCTCCAGGCTGTGCTTGGCTCATTTTTGTTTAGTAAACATTTTATTCAGCTGGAGTCTCAATTACAGTGCATGCTAAAAATGAAATACTCAGTGGATATATACCATGAATAAAATGACACTATTACACACTTACGTACCAGCAATGTTCCCTTTTTCAATCACCATGGTTGCATTAAAGGAATAGTTCACCCACAGAATGATGTAACTTTATTCTCCACTTACCCTCATGGTGAGCAAGACTCTGGAGCACTTTTTTAATATCTCAAATGCAGCCGGGTGTACTATTCCTTTTATGTAATTTTATAATTGCACATCAGCTTGGAGGTTCATTGTACTGTAAACGGACAAGATATAAGCAAAGTAAAAAAAAAAAAAAATCTTAGCATTATAGTCGAACAACAGATAAGCTGAATTCTCAAATTCTGTCCTTTACATGCAAGAATCCCCACAAATACACAGATTCATAGCAAAAAGACAAATCCAATAACAATCTTTCACACCAGTCTTTTCTGGGTTTCAGCGACACACAATATGGTGAATTATTATCAGGGCACTCTATCATTCAGCTATTGTCTGTCTGGATGACAGGCTCACTCCTCTGTCCTGCCTCCCTTTTCTTACTGTTTTCCTATTCTTTTCCTCTTCTTTGTCTCATTTTATAATGATTCTTTTTGCCTCAACAATGATTTTTTTTTCTTTGCTGTGTGAGGGGTCAGTCTTTGTTGCTGCAGTTTTCCCCATGCCACTCAATCTCTGCATTTTCCTCTTTCTCACTGTTTCCCCACTTCTCACTAAGACACCAGTGTATTTTCTAAAGCTTTGTTTAAAATTGTCCTACCTCACTGTTATGTCCTAACTCGGCTAGGGCATTAAGTAGGGGCTCGTCCGGGATTTGCATGTGGAACATCACTCACATTTTTAACTAGTTTTCAAACAAATGAAAGACTGACTCTACAAGTCAGTCAAAATCACTCTTTGTCTTGGGGTCTGAGACAAATCATTTCTCAAGTTTGAGTCCCAAAGTAACTGGTCCAACAGACATAACTGTAATAATGTGTGAATATGTAGAAAGAGGTGTAATGTGTGTGAATCCCATTACTCTATTGTAGTTGCTGGCCACACAGTAATGTATGCATGGTTAATGTTCTCCCATACATTCAACCAGTTGGTGTGTGTTTGGGAGCGACTTACAAAAGCCTTTTGTATGCTTCCAGTAACCCCAAGCTTTGCAAGTCATCTCACTTAATTGTCTATGTTCTGCTTGTGGTATTTAGAGAAATGTGTGTGTTTGGTATGTGTGAGAGAAAGAGATTTAGGTGGATGATCATCAGATTAGTCATTAGAACGCAAGATACTAGTTTAAACTATCAGAGCCATGTAAATAGATTTTGTTCCCATTTTTTGTAAAGGGGTGATTAAAAGAATACAGTTTTCAACAAGTAATTAAATAAGCAGGTCAAAAGTTTTGTTAATAATAGTAAAGAAATAATATGCATACACGTGGCTTTTTGCAAAAAATGTGATTATCTCTTAAATAATAAATTCATTAGATACCTGAAGCACAGCTCTCTGGAGTTTACATGAAACCATGATCAAAGTACAGTAACTCTGGCAGCGTAATGACTGACTGAACAGTAGCTGTAACTCTTTGACCAATGAAATCCAGGAAGTGATACGATAGCTAATGGCACCTGGCCTGGATTAGATAAATACTGATAAACTTAACAATTTAAGTCTGTAATCAAACAAGCTGACTCACTAAGGTTACATGTGACTTAATGTGGAATCCAGCTGTGACAGAGGCAGTAGGAACTTCTCAAACTGGCTATATACTGCTTGTTGCAGACAGGATCAGTTATCTGGTTTAGTTGTATGTATGCCCTGTGCTGCCTGTAATCCCACACGTGTTTTCAGATTAGTCACCATT